>JAQMYF010000001.1:11302297-11315338 GCA_030014195.1 Neosilurus mollespiculum
TCGATAGTGGGGCTTGAACCCCCGACCTTGGGATCAGTAATCCAGCACCTTACCACCAGGCCACCACTGCCCCGGATTCCAAAATGTACACCTTTATTAAAGTCTTATATCTTTCTAAGACATGAGGGCTTAGCCGTGCTACCTTATTTATACTAATTACCTTTGAATATATGTTGGAATACACAAAAGAATTCCTTGAAGTACATAAACCAAAAAAGATGCCCCCATTTTTGACTACTCTTCCATATAAAAATGGTAAGAGCTCAATAAATATTCACAGCACACTATGCACACAACCTGCTCACTGAGCAACCCACATCTGGCCCACTGTCTCCTGATAAATGAGGAACAATTTCCTGTTTGAACCATTTACCGTTAGCACTTAGGAGGGCCATGGCAACAGATATCTGCCACAGATAAAGACATGATAATGCAGTAATCTGATTGAATATAGGTTTTACTTTAGCCGCCAGGCTCTCTAGACAAAACAATTATGGATTTTTTTTTACCATCACCAATCCTCTCTGCTTGCAGGTTTAGGAGATATTGTTATAGATTGTGTTCCCTTGATGGCCAAAATGTATTATTGCATCATTTCAAAACAGCATCAGCTAGTCTCACTTGAATTTATTTATTTTTTAATAAACATGGCCAAGAAGTGTCTACTTTTACAGAAACCGTCTATTTGATTAACATTTCTGCTAATTACTCACAGACTTTTTACCCTCATAACCTGTTGCAAGATTGTTTTGCTTATTCTGAAATAGAACTTTTTAAGACATCTAAATAGGGGATTCTATTTTGTTTTTCAATCCAGTGACTGTATTTGCTCAGGATTGCACATCACTTTCTGAATGGCTTCAAATGTTTGAAAAGTGGCACAGGTAAATGCACATGGGAGTGTGGAGAGCCAGTCAGGTTGCAGCCTTTAAAATTCTGAAGATTGAGGAGAGAAGAGTGATAAAAGGATATCAACAAAATAAATCTAGGTACAAATATGTATATAAATAAATGATTAGGATTAGGTAGTAAATACATATGATGAGATCAGGCAGCAAAAGATGTTTTAATCCTGAAGTCAAATAAATTTTTTGTATTTTTTTTTTCTTTATAGGGATTTGGAGATTTCTTCTTTGCCTTATGCATAAAAATGTTTAATGGATACATCACTGACCCAAAGGTAATATCAACTGCTAAAAAAAAGACATCGGGGTGTCATGATGGGGTAGTGGTTAGCATATCCATCTCACAGCAAGAAGGCCCTGGGTTCAAGTCCCAGGCTCGGCGAGGGCATTTCTGTGTTCCCCCATGCCTTCGTGGGTTTCTCCCGGTTCTCTCCTATACTCCAAAGACATTAGACTAATTTTTCCGAATTCCCCCTAGGAGTGAGTGAGAATAGTTGTGTCTGTGTTGGCCCTGCAATGGACTGGCGAGCTGTTCAGGGTGTACCCTTCCTTCGCACAGAGTCTTCTAATATAAGCTTCAGCTTCGCTGTGACCCTTGTAGGGTTAAGTGGGTTGGCAAATGAATAAATGGTTAAAAAAACCTTAAAAATTCTCGTCTAAGCTGCAAGATGACCAGCGTACTAACAGAAAGAAAGAGCAGGGAATACTTACAATCCATAAAGTATGAGCTGGCATCAATCCTCCAAACAATCTGCCCTTTATGGGATCCATTCACGCCACGATTTTTGTAGTCGAGAAAGTTCTCTGAGAGAACCTCATCTACAGAATAGAAAGTTCACTTTTTCACAGTAAGATTCACAAAAAAAATGCATCTTATTTTAATCATACGCTACAATGTGTGTTTACATGTTTTTTGTGGGTTTTTTTAACAGATTTTCTGAACACTCACCAATTAGGTACATGCCGATCCAGTCTCCGGCATCAACCTCCTCTTTGATATCCCAAGAGATAAGGATGTCCTGCAGCTGGCCGATGCTGTAGATCGAAGTGCTGACTGTGAGGGTGGAGCGGCTGTGAGAGGACACCAAGTCTGGGTCACTAGAGGATCGTGGCAGGGTTATGGGGTTGCTGGGAATGATGGGGGGGCATTGCTCAGCTGTGAGGCTGTAGCGCCCCCTGTTCTTACACCGGCGATGGCTCTGGGAGTTCTGAGATGGCGATGACATAGCAGTTAGAAACCTGCTCTGGTACAGGTTCTACAGGAAAAAATTGATATAAACAGAAATGCCAAGCATGTTATTATGATGTTGGCAAGTCCATGTCTTACCAATATTTAATACAGAATGTTTTATAGACTAGAAAGAGAGATCATCTAGAAGAGAAAGCATCTTCAAACTACTTATCTCCACTATCACAGGCCATTTAGACTCTTGGCCATAGATCAAATGCACAGCTTCATGTGGATAAAGTTACTATGAGCATGGGTTTTTTTCTCTGTCTATGTTGATGTAACTGGTTAAGACAGTCAGACACATCACTTCGCAGTATTTAAGATCCTATAATAAGTAAAAATCAGAAAAATAGACAAAACTACTTGAACCAACTGCCTGGATGATATAAACTGTGTAAACGTTGAAATCATAATCAGTGCTAAATTATTTATGAAGGATAGAATGACATCTTTTCAATGTTTGGAAAATGTAAGATGATTGTGAAGTCAAGAATTTTGCCATATTTAAAAAAAAATTATAGTTGGCACATTGGGTGCGTTGCAAATATGTAGCTCCAGTCCTTATAAATTAAGGTCCTTAATTTTATTCTGAACTTGGGTTAGTAATTTCTGAATGAGCCTACTCACACTTAATAACTAGAAACTAATCAATGTTTAGTTGATTATTATCCTCAAATGAAGCTCTAATTATGAATAATTAGGAAGCAAAAACATTCTTGCATTTAAAACAAGAATCCAAACCATTTAAAGAAAGATAAGCCCAAATAAAATTGGAAAATATTATTTCACTCTAAACTATCATTAATCATAAAAATCAATCATCCATAACATTAGAAACATGTCAACTGACAGGTGACCTGGACATAATTTATCATCTCTATACAGTGGCGTCTGCCAAGAAGTGAAATGTATCAGGCAGAAAGTTAATTGTTGTTCCTGGTATGCAATGGTAAGAATCTCCCAAATGAGTAAGACCTACCAAAGAAAAACACCAGTAAACTGGCAATAGTGGCATGGGTGTCCTTAATTCTTTGACGCACATGAGGAAAGAAGGCTAGTACATCTGGTCTGATCCCACAGAAGAGCTACTGTAGCATGAACTGCTGAATCTATTATTTCTGGTTATGATAGAGAGGTGTTAGAGCACAGTGTGTAGCTACAGACCGGGTGTTATTATGGCTGATCGGTGTGTCTTCATGGGGCTGGCTTTGTTGTACTGGAACAGATTTGGGCCTCTTAGCTCCAGAAACAGGAAATTTTAATACAAAGACATTCTGTAAAGCTGTGTGCTTCCAACTTATCAATTGTACATTTGGACATCTAATTTTATGTATTTCAAAATTAGTAAATTATTATAGAATATAATCTATATTCTAGCTATAGAATAGCTCATTTGTATGCTTTCCAACACTTGTATGGTGGTTATACAAAACTTGTGCTTCACTATTGTCCCCTTCTGATCATGATGAAATGTCTTTTCATTCACAAACTTGGGTAATGATTCCAGAACTTGACCTTTATGAGACTTTCCTTAAATTCAGGGCCAATATGCAGAGCATACAAACATTTGGCTCCATGCAAGTGAAGCCTTGTGCAAGAAGACAAGTGAAAAAAAAATTGCACAGAAAAGAAATGTCATCAGAAAAAGCACACAGGATGAAATGATTACAGAAATGACACAGCCTGAAACGCAGAATATCCAGTGTACTTAGACAGTGCTCTAAAATAAAAAGCACAAAATCACACACTCTCACACATTCAATGTTGAGATGACCCCCCACACTGAGCCGTGATGGACACAGAGAGCGGCGTGATGTGAAAGCTGGCTGAGGAGGATGAAGATATCTTGTGAAGGGCACTGACCTTAACACCACAAAGGTGCAGCAGCATAATGACTCGCCAACTCAAAGCACATCAAATCCTGAAGAGAGGGTCAAGAGGTTACTCACACATAGATTTCCACTACACCATACCCACATGTTTGCGGTGTTCTTCCAACACTTGTACATCTCCCAGAACACAGTTTCCAGGAGAATGGTTAAACTTCATTTATTATAGACGCACTGTGGACGTACTGTAAATGTATTGTACTTTGCCAGTTTTTTGAGTATTCTGGTTAACAATATAGTAAATTATATTTACTTATTTATTATATTACCTCAACGCTCCTTCTCAAGGACAATTCTGCAACATCTGCAAATAATAGTTAGTTATCCAGAGTAGAAAAAGCTTGAATCAAAATGGCAGACAAACACTCAAGGTTTGCCACAATCACTGACTCTGAAATCCTAGAAATTAAAAAAAATACTTAGTAAGCAGCACAAACCTTGTGTATGGCATTCATGTTTTTCAAGGTAAAAAAGTGTGTTATTCAAAATTTGAATTAGTTTCAAACAATACTGTCATAAAGCATTCATGGGAATTGTAATGGAGGCGGTTGTCACACTTTAAATATGGGGAAAGTAAACCATAAAAGTCTTATTTTGTTTGCAAAGTGTGCTTATGCTCAGCTTACATGCTCATGTAACACACCAAGCTCACATGCCACTATCATGCTTATAATATGTAAAAATAAGCAATAGAAATATTGATTTTGTTTTCTTATATTCCTGTGTAGTATATACAATAACAATTATTCAACTCAGGATTGGTGGATATCGCTGAATGAATAGTCCTCTCAGCATCCAATCTAGGGCAGTGGTGGCTTAGTGGGTTACTTACCTAAAGGTCAGTGGTTTAATCCCCACTATCACCACTGTTGGCCTTGAGCAAGGCCCTTAACCCTCAATTGCTCAGTAGTATAAATAAATGATACTTGTAAGTTGTTCTGGAGAAGGGCGTCTGCCAAGTGCTGTAAAATGTAAAATGATATCCACCTCGCCTTCAGCGAATAATTGTTTACATCGTTGCTATGTCAGAGAAAATGCACTCCATGATAATGTTACCATAATAATAATGTGCAGCCTTACAAAAGGATTCTCCTACTCTTAGCCATGCCTCACTGCATTATGTAAATGAATTACTTCAGATTCATAGCTCATGAGGATTCAGATAAAATGAGGACAAAAATCCCCACGTCAATTCTGACAAACAACCCCTAACAGCTATGATATTCTTGCAATTGAGCCAATTTAGTATTTAATATTAGGTATTTTCTGTTATTTTGAGATAATGCATTGGGGCAAACAGACACTCGTCCGCTCGCCAAATGCCATACTGGTCCATACTGGCGAGTAGCAAATGATGGATTTCTGGTGTGAACCTACTACCCGTAGAATCTGTAAAAAGTAAAAAATGATGTTGTCACAAGCCCAAACATGGGCGCCTTCATTACTGCTGTCACGCAGATGTACTACACGTTTTCTCTGTTGGAGTCCGTGTGGAGATTCGTGTCATCTCGTTTTCCGAGCTGGTTGGGGTTCATAATACAAATGAAGGTTCGTTTCCCAACTTTCCACTCAGACTTGTACTATCTGCATAGGTTTCATTAAGTGCCGGCGGCTGGCGGAATCCCTGTCTACTCAACAACCAGCACTGGGAACTTTTTTCTTAAACTTTTATTTTTTTTAAACAAAGTCTGGCAAGTGTGACGGCGAGTGACGTCATTAGACCTGTTGTTATTGATGTTCCAGGGTGCTCATGAGGGATGCAGCACAACAGTCTAAAAATTTAATTGCCGGTAATGATGTTCCATTGTTACTTATATATGACAAATAAACTTGAAACTGAAACTGAAAAAGAATGAGCAGTTAGTTGTTCAGGCAGGAATTTTCATAAACGTTTTAGCCTATTTTGTTTATACTACCACAGTACGTTGTGAATTGAATGTAGAGCTGTGAACAGTTAGCTAATCAATTTTGTTGTGTTTAGCTCATGTGAACAGGCGCTCCGAGGAGTTTTCCAATGCTAACAGCCCTTAGTTAAGCAGAGCAAGGTATTTAGTGCTATTTGTATTAGAACAAAATTTCTAAAAATTAAACCGCTTGAGTGCTCATTATTTTATTCTGTTAGGTGTTGAAGGTTTAAACTATATGCTTATATATTCAAAAACTGTATAGTTTTTGGGTGAAAGAGCAAAATTATTGTGCTGTAAATTTATGTCTTTGTTGACATATTTGTTTAGGCAGCAAAAAAAAATAAATGTAATTCGTATTCATTTTAAATAGTGATCACGGTGTCTGAAAGACTTCAGACAAATACACCTGGTAGAGACTCTCCACTGTGGTTCTTTTTAAGACTAAGGGCTGCAACACTGAGCAAAGCCCAGCATATGTATGCGTTTTGCACAATGACTTATGGGACTTGATGATGCTGGAGGAACCTTGAAAATCTGAATGATTACGAACAGTGTACACACAGAACCACGTGGTCGAATTATTAGGTGTTTCCCTGAACCCGACCGACCCAGCAAAATTTGTGTGATGAATGGAGTAGGAAGTTAAACGAACACGTGCAGACTGGAAAGTGCTCAGCACTCATTCCATTATTTGTAGTGAACATTTTTCTGGAGATTGTTTTGAGTTAATTCCAGAGTCTCAGTGCATAATGACTGCAGGTTTGACAGGTGTCATGCAACCAGCACTGCTACAGGTGTCCACAGTAACGCTACCTTCAGAAGCTGTCAACAAGCCTGAACAGAAAATCTAAAATTGCTCTAAAAAACCTGCTCTAAAATTTGCTATGTTTGGTTCAAAATGATGAACAGTCTGTCTGTTGTAACACTCAATCTAATGACTGAGGTTGCCTGTAGAATAGCATATATGCTAATTTCTTAAAATAATGGAATTTTCAAGTTATTTTATATTTATTTTTATTTATAATATTTTATACTTTTGTTTATAGTGGCTAACAGTGCTGCCAAATTCTACATGTTTTGGAATAACCATGTTTTGGTCAGACAATTTGTGCTATTTTTTAAAATGCATTTTTTGCCCCTGAAAACACATGTACATTTACGGTCCAGTTGCAAGTACCAGTAAGGTTGTAAGGGCCAGTACTGATCCAGGGCAATTTCTATGAAATAACATGGTTTGTTCAGAATCAATGCATGGAACTGAATTAATTTTACTTCAATCTTTGGGGAAGAAAGCAACCATGGTTTAAAACAATTATTCTACAGAAATATGTCTAAAACTGTGCTAGTTATAGTGGATGTGTGATTTCATCACACAGTGAACATCATTCTTTAATCAAGTTGTTGGATCACTACAGTGTAGGAAAATTGACATAAATATAATCAGTTCAGCTTGTAATCTGATACAGGATGTCAAAATGTCTGAGATTTGTCGTACTCTGTATTTAGAATTTACATTTTAAATGCAATTTTCTCTTTTTCACTTTTTTAAAAGCTATAACTTGTAGTTGAGATAAATGCAGGTGGATTTAAAAAAAATGAGATTCTGTAGCTTCCAGAACTAAATTTTGAAGAAAGTGTCAAAATTCCATTCACTCTGCTACTTACAAACCTACAGTACAAAGGACCTATATACAGTATAGCAATGATATAAATTAATATGACTGCTAGTAAAAATCAACGTAAAAAATGACAGAATCATCATGTTCAATAGATCAAAAACAAATTTTCTCAATATTTATGAAGCAATAAAACTCATGTACTGTAAATAACAAGGCTATGGACCATGTCGATTGTGTTCTGTATTACACAAAGAGAATATTACCCTGACAGCGGTACTTTATAGCCTTTTCCTGATGTCTTTATTTTTTTTCCCTTCAGTACGGCTTCACAAATTGTATGCAAGCAAAATAGCATTATGAAGTGACATACTGTGTACAGTGATTCTCACTGGAGCTGAAAGTACAAGAAGCATACAGTAAAATAGTGCCTGTGCCATAATGGATAAAATCCTATCAGTAGTGGGACGGTCCTACATGCACGAGTGCACGGCACTTGGAGATGGATGGATGCGTCTTAACCCATGAACACTTAGAGTGCAACAATGCTTCCTCCCTTCAGAACTCTTAATATTCTATAAGCACTTACAAACACACACAGAAACAGACTTACTCTGACACACCAAAATAGTACTGGAGTATACAAAAGAATAGATGTACCTCCTTTCCATTGTATTATTCCGCTACATATGAAAGGAATGTGCAGTCACATCTATTCCATCATCCCCACTGGAAATCCTTATACTGGAAAACCTTGCACAAGCCTCTGAGGACATCATTAGCCTTCGAAGACAAGCAGCCACATTCCTGCTCCTTCTGGATTATTGAGATTTCTCAGCAAGCAATCTCTGTGGGAAAGGAAACCCATTTCACTGTGTCGGCTGGAGCCATAATTATTACTTCACTGATTATTCAGTGGGTGCATTTGCAATAACGAACCCACACAATCTCGGCTAAGGTTCAGATTTCATATGTACACATTTTTAGGCTCTGTATTCACAAGGCACATGATATCTAATGGCTAATGAGTACTACTCTCCCCTTTAGATCCTCAAGTAACCTTAATCCACTGCCTCTTTCTTCCCATGTGCTGGCTTTGTTCTTTTCTTCCTGCACGAAAGGATGTCTTGCAGAAATCGCTTGTAGGTCTTAATTGGAGAATACATGTTCATTAGATCGTATTAGATTTTGTAGTCTTTTAATGGTTTGTGAAATCTCATCATTTGGGGTAAATAGTCCTGGTTTTATGGCTCATTTGAGGAAGATATCTTCTATTCATCTGTAAAACAGTACAGCTCTTATGCAGTTATATGTATACAGTACTTACAAAAATAGGAAAAATACTATTATTCATCTACTACAATTAAGTGCTCATTAAATGGGTTCTACTTCGAACCCTTGCTGGTTGGGAAAATCTTTATAATTTAAAAGTTTTTCCCCAAAGGAGTAAACAACAACAACAAAAACTGCTACTACTACGTCTACTACTCACTCATTCATTTGCCGAATCACTCCAACCTACTAGGGTTGCGGGGAGGCTGGTGCCTATCACAGCTTACTTTGGGGGAAGGCAGGGTACACCCTGAACAGGTCACCAGACAATCAAACACACAACCATTCACACTCACACTGAGGGTCAATTAAGCCTAATGTGCATGTCTTTGAACTGTGGGAAAAAACCCACACAACCACGGGGAGAACATGCAAACAACAAGGCAGTAGTAGCTCAGTGGTTGAGGTTCTGGATTACTGTTCCAAAGGTTGGGCGTTCAAGCCATGCTTCCACTATTGTGCCCTTGAGCTAGGCCCTTAATGCTCAGTTGGGTAAAAATGACAAATGTAAGTCATTCGGGATAATTGTTTCTGCCAAATACCATAAATGTACTTCACTCAGAAACGCCACTCCATACAAGCCCAGGAATCAAACCCAGTATCTTCTTTCTGTGAGGTGAACGTGCTAACCACTACACCACACTAACACACTACTTACGTTCTTTATTAAACTTTTTGAAGAAAGTATGATTTGGTAGCATTAATATCACAGCCAATAAATAAAATAAAAAATTTAATTAAAAACCCATAATGCTATATTATGTCTTAAAGTAGATGGGTTACCATGTTTATTTATGACCTGGTAAAAATACATCATGTAAGGCTGGTGGTTAGGGTGCCGTAATCACGTAGTGGTTAGGGTGCCGGGCTCATGATCAAGAGGTCGTGGGTTCGAATCACTGTTGGACCCCCACCCTGCTGACTCCTGGGCAAGGTCTTAACAAAAAGTGTGCCTCTGTCTGCTCAGCAGTATAAATGGGTACCAGTAAAAAATACTGGGAAGGTAAATTGTGATGGACTAGTGTCCCATCCAGGAGGAGTTGAACCCCTAGTCGATTCATGGTACAGAAACCGGGGATAAGCACCAGCATGATGAGTCACTAGGCTATGGAAAGCTCTGTGTATATAATATTGCTTGCAGATCCATTAAGCTTGCACACTAATAACTTTTCATACCTCACACCCTTAGGATATATCATTTCTAAATGAAATAAAATGAATGTTCTTTACACTTTAGGCTTGTTCCTACTTTCCTACTAAACTACATTTTGCTTTTATTGTACATAAGTGAGGCAACAAAGCAGAAACCCATTCTCCAGCAAATCAAAACATACGCTTGGAGAAATGATGCAACCCCAGAACATTACATTACAATTTTAGAGGAGGGGAGTGTAGTGAAGCATGACAGTGTTTGTGTCTGTGCGTGTGTGTGGGTAGCAGCATCATATACGTATATAGGTCAGATTTTCTCAGAAACACGGGTTCTTATAAGGTTATCAACCAGCGCCTCTGGCACACACTTCCTGTTTCTCTGTATGGAGCTTTCCAAAAAGAAAAACTATCCTTAATGCATGCAGTGCTTTGCAGTGTCCTTTACAAACCATTTTTTAAAAAAGTGCTGCTTTCAGACTGTATGGCTTCTGCAGAAAATTCAGAAATTATATCATATCGTATTGCTTTAAAACTACTACTACTTACACCTTCATCAACAACAACAACAATAATAGGGCAGTGGTGGCCTGATGGTAGGGAGCTGGCTTACTGATCTGAAGGTCGGGAGTTAAAGTCCCACTGTCACTGGGTTGTCACTGCTGTCCCCCCCAGTGCTGCTAACTGGGTTATGAAAGGCCAGCCATGTCTCTCACTGCCTGTGGTGAGAGGCATGTAAAAGAATCATTGCTGTCATTTGAAAACAGAAGGCCATTGGGTTGCCATCAGTGTGTTTCTGCCCTGCGATGGCCTGGCAAGCTGAGATGGGCGCCAGCCTTCCCTTCAACCCTAATTAGGATTAAGCGGTTCAGAAAATGAATGAATGAATGGATGAAAATAATAATAAGTCATTTTAAAAGTAACCATTTAAATGGTAACCAAAAAAAAAACAAAAAAAAAACCCCATGGGCAAAGGCGGGGTACACCTTGAACAGCTTGTCAAGACTATCACAGGGCCCACACACTGAGACAAACACCCGTTCACACCAAGGGCAATTTGGAACAGCCAAGCACAGAGAGAACATGCAAGCTCCACTCTGACTCAAACCCAGGACCTTCTTGCTGTGAAGTGGACATGCCAACCAATACGCCATCACTCTGCCTCACAAAAAAAATGAAATAATTCCTGAATTCCACAGCATGGAAACATGTACATAAAAATTAGCCTCACCAGTTAGCTTGTGTGGTCATTTTCTTCCATCCATCACACTCATACAAGCAGCAACATGTTATCTCTACTGCAGACGTAACCCAGACAATTTATATTTCACTAACCAAAATTCACCACAATATTGATCTGAGGCTTCTGAAAGCTCTAACCAACTAATTACACTAAAAATAAACACATTGAAATTATACACATTCAAGCAGTAAACCATTAGATGCCATGTTAACCATGCACACACATTCCATGGCAGGACAGCAAGAATTATCAAGGGGATGGCCAAAAGAAAATGGGAATAAAACATGTAATAAACACAATTATTCATGTTTTCCATAGTAAATAGGTGAAAACTTTTCTTATCTTTTCTCAAAAAAAGAAAATCTTGAAAGATTTTTTCTCTGAAGAACTGCATGTGAAAAATTATTAATAAAACAACAAATATTTACAAAAATTATTATTAAATCAACAAATATTTACAATCAGTGCAATAGTGCTTCAAAAACCAATTTAATCTCCAGAAATATTACAGAAATTCACTGCAGCTTTTAAGTTGTCTCAAGGCTTTTATGGCTAGTCTTCCTTTTCGTCCATACAGGATATTTGTTTACCTCTGCCAGGAGGTTAACCTTAGGCCTTAAATGGACCTTTCAGTAAGGTGGTAAAAATTATTGTAGAAGAATAAATTTGTTTTGCAATGGCCTTCTTGGTAATCAAATCAAGACTTTACTGAAAACCTGTGGTCTGAATTCAAGATGGAAGTCCACATGGATAATACGTAGGTTAGTCTATTGGGCCTTTAACACCTGAGTCTAGCGGCTCAACAGAGCAGGAGCTTATCCCAGTTTCTGTAGCATGAATCAACTAGGAGTTCAACTTCTCTTGGATGGCATGCTAGTCCATCACAGCTTACCTTTGTGGTATTTTTACTGGTACCTATTAATACTTCTGGGTGGACAGAGGCTTAAGACCTTGCTTAGCATGGTAGGGGTTGAACAGGAATTCAAATCCCCAACTCATCCCAGCATCCTAACCACTACCACCAGCCCCACTTATGGACACTACTCAGTGTCATATCACTCTGCATGTTTCTCCAACCTAACATCCATGACATGGAGAGTCTGAGTACTGTTTATTTTTTCTATTCACGCTTAGGAAACAACAGTAAGTATTTGGAAATAAAAAAAATGTCTAAATAGATGTATACATTGTTAACATGTGTTGAAGCTCAGAATAGCCCAAATTCTACATTTTACAGTATATGTTTATGTATTTCCACAAAGGGTGCCAATAATTATGTGGCTGACTGTACAGTGTATAATAAATATATAGTCTTTATGTCCTGTCATGATCTTAACCTCCTGCTGTGACTTGAGTATAAATCTGAAGGAATGGATATTTTAGGCTGTTCTTTTCCTCTAATACAAAAGACTGCCATGTCAGTGTAAGGTATCAGATAATCAATATAAATATACACTTACATCAACCTGTCTGACTCAGCAGGCTGGTTCTGTTCTCATCTCATAGAAAAGTGAATGTTTACTGACTGGAATTTTTTTTTTTATTAAAGTCACTGGTGTGTTGTTTGAATTTGTGCTCAATTCACAAAAAAAATTAAAAACCCATCATATCACATACATCGCTTATGATTCAAAAAGATACTATTTAAATTCACCAAGCAGGTTATGTGTTTGGTTATATTTGTGTGTTTGTTAATATTCATTCATTCATTTTCTGAACCGCTTATTCCTAATTAGGGTCGCGGGGAGGCTGGCGCCCATCTCAGCCGA
>JAQMYF010000001.1:11318620-11331569 GCA_030014195.1 Neosilurus mollespiculum
GGGGGTCCAACCCGTTACTAGCATGGTGTACCTAATAAAGTGGCCGGTGAGTGTGTATATATATATATATATATATATATATATATGTATGTATATTTTTTTAAATGGTGGTGTCTATTTACTTTTGATATGTTCATAAATATTTTATAAAATAAAAGTTATTTAAATTAATTTCATTTTTATTTGTATACCGCTTTTTACAATTGACACTGTCACAAAGCAGCTTTACATAGTAAAAATAAATTTGTAAATGAATTTAAATATTTCTTTTACAAACCCTACACATGCCCAATGAGCAAGCCCGATAAATACAAAGAATACAATATTTTACATACCTGAAAAATACCAACCATGTAGCAAAAACTTCACTATAGTTTAACATGAAGTCTAGTTGGTTATCCTAATGGTAATTGTGGTCATCCTTCACAGTTTCCGAGTTTCTAAGATGAGAACTCCAACCAGTTCTAGCACATCACGACGGATCACAGGATTCAGAAAGCAGAAGGATCAGGATCACTAGTATCTCAGAAGTACCATGTGTACCTCAGCAAAAGCACACAAACACACACACAAACACATGCAAACACACACACACACACAGAGAGAGAGAGAGAGAGAAAGAGAGAGAGAGAGAGAGAAAGAGGGGTTGTTTGGTATGCTTATAACAATGTAATGGTTAAAGAAGAAAGTTTATTAGTGCTGAGTGCAAGCAGGGACTCCTGTATGACTGACTAAGTCAGCATAACTAAAAAGAGAGAACCAGAAGAAAGACAGACATGAGGGCACCCTGTAACACGAGGCACTTAGCCACTGTCACTGTATATGCATTTTGGGAGTAACAAATGATAGTTTTGCTTCTAAAAAAACCTATGTAATTGAACCAAATGCTGTAGTTCTTGGGGGTAAACTTTGATTGATATGATTCAGTGGAATCAAGCAATTCAAGAAGTTTATTATCATATTCACACTACAAACACAGTAGCTCTGATAGTGCAATAAAGTTCTCATTTTGTTGCTCTTCTCTACACAGAGAGTCCAGAACAGCTCCTAAATGCACAATGCTGAGGATAAAGAAATACGATTTCACTTATTCTCAATTAAAAAAAAGTTAATTTCCACTACAATACTCCATATGAATAGATTTGGGGGAACAGTCAGAGGCAGAGCTGTAAGTATTCTATTGCATAATCAGAGTGATGAGTAAACAGGGCAGTGGTGGCTTAGTGGTTAAGGCGATGGGTTACTGATCCTATCCTACTGATACTGACCTTTGACAAATCACTGCAAAATAGAATGTGTTTTATTCCTTAGCCTAAAATTCAGTGCACGTTTCCCATTTGAATGCAACCTTATTTATTTTTAAAAAGTAAGTAAACTCATAAGATTAGCATCTTTCTTACTTTAACTATGTTAGACTCTGAACATTATCTTATTGCATTCCTCACTCTTTTCAAACCGTACCATTAATATTTCAGGGACAACAAAGGCATTTCCTTACAACATAGCATTTGATCTTACACATTTCTCATGAATTATTGAGCCTGGAAAAAAACCTTTGGAGTATTCATCTGCATGCCTTTCATATTTATTAATATATATACTCAAGCAGTGATAACCAGCAAATGCATATTTAACTAAGCATAATCATTACTTTTTTCACTGAAAAAACAAACAAAAACAATACTCTGCATCTGGTACTGTAAGTAATGATCTGTGTGGCTGGTATGATAAACATTTCATCGTCTTCACGATTGTATTGCATTTATTTTTAATTGAATTTGTACTCTGTTTTTCAGCATTATATCAGGCTGTATGTCCAATTACTGGCCTGAAATTAAAATCGGATAATTGAACTATAATTAAGACATAACTGTTCACCTTCCAAGACCAAGACCATAGACCAAGGCTCAGTTGAAATGCACATACCCATTTTTTTCTGGTGGTAATAATACAGTGAGCTCACTTTTTTCTTATTCGTGTATCAATTTAAATTACCAGAATTTTCCCTCAAAAAATTAAAGTGCAGTCAACACGTATCTTGGAATGATTCATTGGCCAACATTAAACTCAGACAAACTGTCTGCAGTGCGTGGCTCTCTAGGACAAGACAAGGCAGAGAAAGGGATGGGAGGCATTAATCAAAGGTGGCTATGTGACAGTTGTGATTATATGTGATAGGCAATATGTAAATTACTGACTAAAAATAAAAATATACAATAAAATAAAATAAAATAAAAAAAAATTAATTGGAAATTTGAATCACAGTTAATGGCCATTTAAAGATAGTATACAGTACTAAAACCTTTGCCCACACAAGTCTTTCCACATCAACTCTGGCACTCTATCACCATCTCGAGAGGTTTAATATACAGTATACGATTCATTCTGGTACAGTAAAAAACTGTGGTTTTGACTGACTATCTATGTCACTGAACTATGCAAATAATCTGGATTAATAAAAAATGAACATCTGCCTCTATTATAGCTCTGGCTTTTATAGAGCCAAACCAGAACAAGAGTCTTTTCATCTATCTGTGATTAATAGCAGCTTCTACTGAGTAAACATGGCAAAGCAAATTACACATTATACCCAGTGCAGGTTTCATATTGAATAACTAATGTAACCTTGTATGCAATTTCTGTATAATAATTAATATTTTGGCTACAGCAAAGGCATAAAAAAATCTTCATTTATAAATTTATACACTGCCAAGAAGCGGAGCTACTAAAATATATCTATATTTCTAGGTGTCCAAGGCTGGTGTTATAAGAGTCGCACGAATCCTTTAAGGGCCAAATCTACTTCGGCCTTGGAGGAAATAAATAAATAAATCTCCCCCTGCATTTCCCCAACAATGGTCTGGAGCAAAAGCAGGAAAGGTTAGCAATGAGTTTTCTCTTAACCACCTTTCACTAGCTAATTTTCACGTTCATTTGTATCACCTGTCTTGTTAGTTTATTAAACGTTTAATGAGTCCATGGTCATGTTTGGTGTTTTGCTCTGTGAAAGATTGTCTACCAGCTTGAGTTAGACTGTATGTTTTTTTTATTCTGTGCAAATCTCAGCATCAACTTAGGCATAGACATGGGACAACCATCGAAGTCATGTTCCATGCCTCTGAGGCTCTGCTTAGGAGCTCCGCTAAAATGCTTTTTAGTATCAGTGTTTCTTTTTCCTCATTCACGGTTCATGAAATATTTGTATATTAGAATGAACTCAGGGGGCATTGTGGCTCAGTAGTTCGCAATGTGCCCTAATAGCTTGCATGGGTTTTCTCTGGTACTCCGTTTGTGTGTGTGTGTGTGTGTCTCCTGCATACTTGTTCTACCAAACTGTCAAATATTATTAATTTTAAACCTGATTATGAACTATGGTTAACATAGCAATGAATATCAGAGAAAAGGACTCATCTTTTTAATAAAACCAGGGTCGGTCATTTTCCCATGTGATTATGGAAACTATTTTTGTTAATTTGTTATTTCAGATAAATTGAATTATATGAATATTAGCCAGAATACCATAAAATGCCGGTCAGTATAGGCACCTAGTGGGCTTGCTTTGATACTGCAGGTAAAGGGGTATGCAGCTTTTTCCTCTCCACCATTTATTTACAGATCCTAAGCATTGTAGAGCTGCAGTTTTCCCAGGTGGTTCCTAGGTTCAAGAGTCCTTGCCATGACTGAAGACCACTTCCAGGCACTGAATTGTAACTACTCCAGTGTGCAAGACCATGCCCCCAGTCTTTTTGACTTCCCTCTTAGATGGAATAAATAAATGGCACAAACTAAGGAAACCATAACACTTTTGACATGACACCATGTGCTGAAATATGTAAAAAAAAAAAAAAAAAAAATATTTAAAAGCTGATAGACTGCAGAGTAACGTTTTGAAGCTTATTGGGCTCCAGAAACAGACAAAAGGGGGCACTGTTGAGGTTCTTCCCCCCCCTTCCTGGATTGCATGCATGTCTGTAGGACATGCCTATCTGAAAGAACACTGAGCCAAAGATCCACTGTAGAGTGTTCTGGGATTTGCCAAAATGGCACACCGTGATTGTGATACCACAAATCCGATTTGATGTGTTGGTATTCATGAACATCCTCACCAAAGTAATTTGAACAGAAAGCATTACTAATGTGTAGAAATACCATGGAAGACTTGGGTATTAAATTATTTCCCTTCCTCCAATCTTTCTCTGCCCTTCATTAGATTAACTTCATCGATTTGAATTGGGTTCTGGCTTTGACAAAAGCTCTCATGTTCCTTGCAAAAACAAGACCAGCTAGAGAAAAAAAAACCAAATATTTTTACCTATAGTGTTGTGATTATTTAAGATGTAGACCCGAATGCAGCTTAGTCTTCAAATGCTGCACCTTGACAGCAGATAAGCCTTTTTTAAACAGCATTACTTTTGTACTCTGGACATCGATTCGACTTGATTGGAAGCCAGGCAGTACCAATAACGTTCCACTAGAGGGCTGTGCAGTAATTCCATTTAATGTGTGTGTTCAATGATGTTTTTGTGTGCATCTTCAGTGAGTCACCTCCACCTCCCCCACTGTCCCTGTATATAAAACGGTGCTGATGCTGGATCAATGTGAGGTTACATGCTTCATTTCAAAACGGGAGGAAACTTACCATCGTGCTCTAAATGGGCTATTATAACTGCAAAGCATCATGTGCCTTCCTGCTGGTACAGAGAGGAGTAAAGGAAACTGCAGTCTGCGTTGAGCATTTGGTTCCACTCAAATTGAGTCTGGGAAAATCTTAATGCTTTGTTTCCTCTCTTGTCGACTGCTGAGCTCAGAAAAAAAAAAAAAAAAAAAACGATAAAAGCAACTCTTGCTCTCAGTCAAGTTTCTCATCTGCAGGCAAAAAAAGAAGAAGAAGAAGAAGAAGAAAAAGAAAGCGTAACATCAAAAATTCCAAAAAAGATGAATGATATAACAAGTTCAACTAAGCACTCTACATGCAAAATCCATGCCTTTTTTAATGTATTTCTTTCAGGTTTGTCTTCTCACAACAGGAATCTGTGCTGCGTGATCAGAAACGTTTCCTACAGCACCCTGGAAGAAAATGGCATGGCCATTACAACTCTGACAGCCATTCCTATGAGATCTGTTCCTTCTGTTCAATTCATGCAGGCTTATTATCATATGCAGCTCATACTGATTTAAATAATCACCGGGATTGTAGGTTTTTTAGAAATCTACACAGTATCAGGCTCTACAAAGCATTCATTCATTCATTCATTTATCCATTCATTTATTCATTCAGTACATTCCGGATTGGACGCCAGTACCACATGCACACAATGATTCAGATTCTTCTCAACTGTGGGTAATTTTAAGTAGCCAGTCCATCAGCATCATGTTTTTGGGAAGTGAGAGAAGTGGAGAACATGAAAAGAAACCCATGAAGTCATGCAGGGAACATGCAAAACTCAATACCGTCAGTAATGTGAGGCCCGGATCGAATCCGAGGACTCATGAGGTGTGAAGCCCAGAAGTTTGTTACTTTTAGACTCAATTAATACGATCTAACTTACATTGATTCAAAGAATCGTTGTAGTGCTAGGGGTTTTTATTAAATCCATTACCAGGCATTACACAATGATGATTAATTTTCTACCGGGTGTTAGTGCCTGTGTGGAAAAAGCTCTGGGCTACTGATCAGACTAGTTCAACTCACCATGTTACTCAAAGAAAAAGCTTGTTATCACCGAGGAAATGGAATGTCTTATTGATATACACATAAAACAGGCTTTCAAAGGACTAGAGCACTATAATGAACTCACCTTTGAAACAACACTTGCCTTTATAACTGCAAATTGTACTGGATTATATTAGATTCGAGCGGCACTGTTGCGTAGTGGTCAGCACACTTGGTTCATTATGTGTTTTAATGTTTTAATAAGGAATAATACACAACAGGGTGTGTTGTTACAGGAAAATAATCAATGGGGTGGTGTGGTGTGGAGTTATTGTCACACACATCCTAAAGTGTTTTATTTCTGTTATATTACAGTCATTTTGGCGTCACAGTTGCGTAATGGTTAGCACGTCCGTCTCACAGAAGGGAGGTCCCGGGTTCGAGTCCCGGGCTGAGCTGTTTCTGTGTATAGCTTGCGTGTTCTCACCATGCTTGCATGTGTTTCCTCCGGGTCTTCTGGTTTCCTCCTACAGTCTGAAGACATGCACATTAGGATGATTGTTCCAAATTGCCCCTAGGTGTAAGTGTGAGTGTGAACTGTTGTGTGTGTGTGTGTGTGTGTTAGCTCTGTGATGGTCTGGCGAGCTGTTCAGGGTGTACCATGCCTTTGCTCAGTGTCGGCTGAGATAGGCTTCAGCCTCCCGGCGACCCTAGTAGGATTAAGCGGTTAGACAAATGAGTGATGACGAGTATATTCGATTTGCTCTTTGTTTATAGGCATTCCTGCAAGATGACGTCATGCATCGAAAAGCACCGCATCTGAGTGCCACGTTGTTGGTGCACAGGGGAAATAATAAAACTTTACAGAATGTGTGCACAAAAGTGACACAAGTATAAAAACCTCATGGCACCATTAAGTCTGTGGCCCTTGAATCCCCTTTGTAACCTCATGGCTATAAAAACATGTACACAGAACTGATGAAAATGCTTCTGGGCTGGAAAACAGAACTGAGCAATTTGACAGCTAGCCTAGCACAGGTTTCTAATGAATCTGGGCTGATATGAGACCAGGGTCGTGCTGGAAACAGTCAATCAAACGTTGGCAGTGGTGGAAGAAATAAACTGATTGGGCAGACGTTCAGTGTCATTAAGCCTGATTGATAGGTGCACAAACCCTTTAAGCTCCTACAGCGCCTGCGGGGCCGTGCGGTTGTGTTAAAAGAGCAGGATGCAAGATGCCACGTTCCGGGTGAAGTGTGCGTGCGTGCGTGCATACAAGCGCACACTGGCGCGCACGTGCCGCTTCTGTCGGGTTTTTCCCTCCCCGCGAGACCAGCACCTGCATTGTGCTGCGTCACACTCGGCGGCGCGTGAGATGCGGAAACGGTTTAATTACAGCGCGCGCACAGCCTCCGGGTACCGAACCACGCGTTATTTACAAATTTATTTATTTATATACACAAACATAAATATGAAGCGTCGACCCCCCCCCTTCTTTCTTTTTTTTACGATTCCTCCTCTACGGATGACTGAGATACTGCTTTCTTTCTTTCTTTCTTTCTTTCTGTCTTTCTTTCTTTCGGAGCGTTTTTAAGAGCTGCAGATCAAACCAATCAGAAGAAATTCAACCCGGAGAGGAAAAGCACACCTCTGCTTGTGGCTCACGAGGCCTACAGCAGCCTTTGTATGAGTTCTTTATTCTTTGCCAAACCCAAAATTTTTGAATGACGTGTGGGTTGATTTTATTTATGTATTTATTTATTTATTTATTATTTTTACATTAATTACAAAAGCTTACTGAGAGATTGGAAATGATGTCAGCGATATTATGTTTATAGCAGAAACATATGTTTGAGCTCCAAGGCTTTCCATGCAGATTGGTTTGGATAAGAATGTCCTCCTTCTGCTTCATCTTGGACCTTGCAGCAGACATCTTAGCTCTGTTTACCAACGGACGCTGGCAAATTTAGATTAAAGCAGCCATTAATAAAATAAATGTTTTACCCACAATATTTAAATAAATATTCGATTGGTCAAGAGTAGGCTGCATAGCCGTCAGCGTGTTTCTACCCTGCGATGGCCTGACGAGCTGTCCATGGTGTACTCTGCCCTCGCCCAGAGTTGGCTGAGATGGGCGCCAGCCTCCCCGCAACCCTAATTAGGAATAAGTGGTTCAGAACATGAATGAATGAATAATCGATTGCTGACACTCACCAATCTGTACTGCCGGGGTGTTTCACTGGCATGTCTGTAACTGTAAGCGGTTTGCACAGTGTCAAATCCTGCATGAATTAAAACACTGAGTAAAACATTTCTTGGTCATGCATTTTTTTAACATTAATTATTTTCACATTAATTTATATTTATTTATTTATTTATTTATTTTGATTGCACAGTTGTTATGCATGCCAATAAATTCTCCCTCTTGTTGTCCTGGTGAGAAAACCAGCTGGCAGTGATACAAAAGCTCAAATGCAATCAATTACCGCAACATAGAGACTGCTTGTATTAGAAAGCAAGCTTAATTAGTATTAGAGATTAAAACATGGTGGAACAAACCAGTACTTCTGTACAACATGCCTTAAATGTTTCTGTGGGGTGACTTTGGATTAGATTTTAAATGCCTCTTCACTCAAAGACAATGTATAATTTGATTGTCCCTTTCAAGGTCTAAGAGTGGTGTGTGGTACAAATTTCATACAGGAAATAATCATTCCTTCATTTGTGCAGTATGCTGACCTAGTGCCTCGAATGTCCGCCTCACAGCAAGAAGGTCCTGGGTTCGAGTTCCATCTCATCGAGGGCGTTTCTGGGTGGAGTTTGCATGTTCTCCCCATGCTTGCGTGGGTTTCCTCTGGGTACTTTGGTTTTCTCCTATAGTCAAAGGACATGCGCATAAGGCTGTTCCAAATTGCCTCTAGGTGTGAGTGTGAGTGTGAATGGTTTTGTGTATTGGCCTTGCAATGGTCACCCAAAGTTCTAGGGTGTACTTCGCTCAGAGTTGGCTAAGAAAGACATCAGCCTCCCCTAGTAGGAGTTTGTGATTTGGCAAATAGAATGAATTAATTAATATTTCTTCATTTATTCAAATTAATTAAGCACTTTATACAGGTCAGGGTTGTAGTGGATTCAGAGCCTATGCTGTATCAATGCATTGGCATTTTGATTGGGGTGCTGGAAATTTATGCACTGTTTAAAAAAAACAAAACAAAAAAAAAACGCATGTTGATTATAATATGTTGCAGTGATGTGACACAAAACATGCACAAGTAAGCAGCACTACTAGACTATAAACAAATCCACACGTGTGCTTTTTAAACCTATTCAAAGGTATAACATATACTATGTGGAAATCTAAGGAAAAACATTTTGAAAGATATTATTAGTTTATTTTTACATATTTTAACCATGAGGAACTTATGCACATGAGCTCCACATGCTTCACAGTAATTGCTGTGCAGTAGTGTGTGTGTTTAAACTCAAGGGTTTTACTATATACTACATGGGAATATAAGAAAACCACACTCTCTGACAGTGTGCTTTTGAACTCATTCATTCATTCGTTTTCTGAATCGCTTAATCCTAATTAGGGTCGCAGGGAGGCTGGCGCTCATCTCAGCTGACTCTGGGAGAGGGCAGAGTACACTGTGGAGAGCTCGCCAGGCCATCGCAGGACAGAAACACACTGATGGCAACTCAGTGGACTACTCTTGACAGCAATGGTTCTTTTACATGCCTCTTACCACAGACAGTGACAGACATGGCTGGCCTTTGATAACCTAGTTAGTTGCACTGGGGGACAGCAGTGACAACCTGGTGACAGTGGGAGTTGAACCCCCTACCTTGGGATCAGTAATCCAGCACCCTACCACTGGGCCACCACTGCCCTGCTTTTGAACTCATTTAGAGTTTTAGTATATGTAACATGGTTACCAAGTGTGGTAATGAGACTCCACCTGTTCCAAGTGATGTTAACAAACCACAACTGTCCGTCATTTTGCTTCAAGAATTGTCCACTCGGGATAATGCCTATTAACCCTGAGATAGTGAACCAATAAGAGTTACCCTGTCCCTTCATCCATCTCTCCATAGACGATTGTAAGTGCAACTTATTCTAAAATCCAAGTTGGATATTTTGAAAGGGAGTCAATTCCATCATATCATGTGTCAGTCTATTCTGTTACCTCAAAAAAATAAGGGTAAGAAATTTTTAAAAGGTGTTTTGAGATGAAGTTTTCCTTAAAGGGATCAAAGTGTGTATGAAAATTGATTACGCAAAACACGTTGTACATTTCATAATCTTCATGGTCTAAAATGTATATATTCAGTAAACAGTTCAGTGACCATCCAGGGCTGAACTCTAATACCTCTGGCTCACACTTTTTATAATGGAAGGTTGGTACTGTTTGAAGGTGCCGACATGTTCTTGGTGAAAAAGGCCAGAAATAATTGCATCTAAAGACAGTTTAGCCTGATTGGCCAACCTATTATTGTGATTGTCTTGAATTCATCCTTGGCTGGGCCTGAATGTGGAGCGAGTGGCCTGTGAAGGGAGCTAATGAACATGGCACTGAGCAGCAGCTGCACAGAACAGCTGGGCCACAAACAGCCTCTCATATCAGAAACCATAGTAACCCTCTGCACACATTCTCACTCATTCATCTTAACTGTGAACTGCTGTTGGAAGTATCGCTGCCTGAAAACCAATGTCCTATATAGCAACAGCAGAAGGTCTGTATATGTATCTAGATGTTTGCTATCTGTCTAACTACTTTTACTTACCTCAATTTATTCATCTATCCATTCAGTATACTGAACCACCGGGTAATATGAGACACTGGGAAAGCAATTTCAGGCGAGATCTTATGATTTCAGGTCAGAGCTTTTCTGGGTCTCATCTGCACACAATCCTGTCCTCTGGCAATGCTCAGTATGAACCGTTCTCAGTGCGCACGCACACTCACACACACACACACACACACACACACACACACACACACACACACACACACACACACACACACACTCTTTTTTTGTTGGATTCTCACTGACATTCAATGCATTCCCTAGTGCCTTACCTTTACCATAACCTAAAGCCTAAAACCAAATGTTAACCCCCAAACAGCCCTTTGAAAAGGTGAGGATCAGCCAAAATATTCTCACATTCCAAAATGTCCTATTTCTATTGCTCAAAAACATGTTCTAGCCTACATATCCACACACACACACACACACACACACACATTTATTTTTCTATCATTGTGAGGACTTCCTATTCATTTAAACAAAACTAAATTCTATTCAATTCAATCTAGTTTTATTTGTATAGCACTTTTTTTTTTTTTTTTTTTACAAGTGACATTGTTGCAAGGCAGCTTTACATAGTAAAAACAAATTTGATAAAGCATTTAAACAGTTGGCAGCACAGTTGCTCAGTGGTCAGAGCATTTGCCTCACAGCAAGTAGGTCCTGGGTTTGATTCCCAGGCTTGGGCTGTTTCTGTGTGGAGTTTGCATGTTCACCATGCGCTTATGTGGATTTCTTCTGGGTATTCCGGTTTCCTCCCACAGTCCAGAAACAGTAGGCTGATTGGCAGTTCCAAATTGCCCCTAGGTGTAAATGTGAGTGTAAATGGTTGTATTTGTGTTGGCCCTGCAATGGCCTGGTGAGCTGTTCAGGGAGTACCCCGCCTTCGTTCAGAGTCGGCTGAGATTCAAGAGTCTTTATTGTCATTATATTCACACAAAGAAATTTTGTACAAGACTCTCAGCTTTAAAAAGGTACAATCAAGGCAATAAACTGCAATTAACACCATCAAAAGCAGAATATAAACACTAGTCAATTATATACAAAACTTTTAAATAGAAGTATGAAATAGAGATGTAAACTCTAAACACCTGTGAATAAAAACTGAGCACTGTGATATACAGTATATACATTGAAGGCACTATGAGATGCAATAGATAAATAGCAGCAGCAAAGTGGATATAAATTAGAATGTAAATAAAGTGTGGCAGTGCAAGACAGTCACAGAGTTTGTGGATTCAGTGTCTTTTTACAGAGAGCTAATGTCTGTGTGAGAGTCAGCAGAGTGGGGGAGAGTGTGTGCGAGTGAGTATGTGGCTGTGGAAGAAGGTTGCATGTGTGAATGTGACTCTGGGGGATGGCTTTCACAGCTCTGGGAAAGAAGCTGTTTTTGAGTCTGGTTGTGCTGGTCTTAATGTTTTTGTGCCGCTTTCCTGAAGGATGAGGTACAAACAGCCCATTTCCCAGGTGGGTGGGATCTGCTGTGATGCGGCAGGCCTTCTTCTGGACCCAGACAGCATATATTGTATCCAGATCTGGTAGATGGCATCACAAGATCTCCTGAGCAGTTCTCACCACCAGCCTCCCAGTGACACTAATTAGGATTAAGCAGTTTAGAAAATGAATGAATGAATTTAAACTGTACTATATAAACCCTACACATCCCTAGTGAGCAAGCCCGCAATGGTGGCAAGGAAAAACTCCCTTAGATGACATGAGGAAGAAACCTTGAGAGGAAGACTCAAAAGGGAAACCCATCCTCATTTGGGTGAAACCAGATAAAAATGCAAACCACATAGCAGAAACTCCACTATAATTTAACAGACGTCTAGTTATCTGGGTGCCAGCCTCCCCGCGACCCTAATTAGGAATAAGTGGTTCAGAAAATGAGTGAATGAATGAGTTGGTTATTTTATAACTGTAATGGTAATTGTAGTCCTAAATCATTTTAGTAAAAGAGTTTATATCACCAGCAGTGAAAAGTCATCTTCATAGTTTCAGAGTGTATATTTAGGTCATATGGATCATCATCAGTAGGAATGAAGAGCTTCTAAGATGAGAACTTCAACATAATTTTTTTTAATATAAAAAAAAAACACAAACAAACAACAACACCAAAAAAACCCAAGCATTTGTGTTGTGGCAACTGAATGTCCCCACAGGGCCAAACCCTTCAGATATCCTGTTATTGTGGGGACATTAGGTCTCAAACAGGATATAAAACCATACCTACACACACAGACACCTACTCACATTGATTAGGAAATGGTTAGTCAGACTTTTATCCTGGCCTTGCTATAATAAGAGCATTGAGATCAGAGAAATGCAGAATTCTCACAGATAAACATGAACTGTTGCTGAAATCTTATGCAGATAATACATATGAAAGGTGGATGATAAGAATGAATAAATGCACACACACACACACACACACACACACACACACACACACACACACACACACACACACACACACACACCCCTATAGCT
>JAQMYF010000001.1:11338000-11353460 GCA_030014195.1 Neosilurus mollespiculum
ACACACACACACACACACACACACACACTGAAGTTGGACAGGTGACAGCCACAGATTCTTGTTCTTGGCTGAAATGAGGGAGACCTGATGTGGTCTTCTGCTATTCAAGCCAAAGTTTGCTGTGTTGTGCATTCTGAAATGCTTTTCTGCTCACCATGGTTATCAAGAGTGCTTATTTTGAGTTACAATAGACTTCCTGTCATTCTCCTTTGAACTCTGTCATCAACAAGGTGTTTCAGTCAGCAGACCCTCACTCACAGAATGTTGCTTGCTTTTGGCACCATTATGTGTCAATCCCAGAGACTGCTGAGGGTGAAAATCACGAGAGATTATTTTTTTAAATACTCAATACAACCCATCTGGTACCTCCAGCCATGCCATCGATTAATTCACAGAAATCACATTTTCCCCATTCTGATGCTTGATGCAAACATTAACTATAGCTCTTGATGGGTTGATAAGATAGCTGTGTGAATGTGTACGTCACCACTAAAATAGGTCTCGTATTTTTTCCACAGCTATTGATATTGGACAAGCAGTAAAGAGCAAACAAGGTTTGTGCTTATGCTTATTATTTATTTAGACAGATGATAAAGTGCAGTTTGGTGCAATTACATAAGTAAAACTGAAATGGTAGCTTGATATTTGACGTAACATGGCCACAGCCGAAAATGCTGTGTTTATTACATTTGATGGAATCATCTCCTGTTATTTTCCTTTTATTCCAAAGCAATTTGCCAGGTTTTTTTTAACTTACTTTTTTATTGGTTGTTAAGGTACCATTTAATGCTGTGAAATGTCCATGAAACAAGTTATTTCCTGTTTCACTCTAAAAGCTATAGACACTTATTCCCTCTCTGGTCTCTCATCACTTGCCCACTTTCTTGAACTCATTCTTAAATAATAAAGAAAAAAAATAGCTTTACATATACTTCAGAAACAGTGAACACAATGTTTTCCATGAGGCAGAAAAGTTAAGAGGTAAAGCTTAAGCTTATATCTACTAACACCTGACAGACTTTCATGAATGTTAAACAGCATGTCCATACAGAAAATTTTACCTGTAAAACAATACCACTTAAAACAACACTTTAATTCTTTGAGTTAAATTACTGTCCTTGTAAATGGGTTGTCAGAAGTGCAGTTATTAATAGACCTGTGATTTACCTTGCAACCGCCACTATAGTCAAGGCTAGTCCTACTAACTAACTAACTAACTAACTAACTAACTAACTAACTAAATAAATAAACAAACAAATAAATAAATAAAAATAAAATAAAATAAAATAAAGAAAATAAAGAAAGAAATAATCAGCATCGTATGAGAGCTTTGTAGTATATTATGAAATAAATCATGCACAATTTTCCCCCAAGTGGTTTAAAAATCACACAACTAAGAGGAAACTATTTATTGTATATAGTTTTGGAAGTAGAGGCAGTGGTGGCCTGGTGGTTGGGTGCTGGATTACTGATCCCAAGGTCGGGGGTTCAAGCAGGTTGTCACTGCTGTCCCCCCAGTGCAGCTAACTGGGTTATCAAATGCCTGCCATGCCTCTCACTGTCTGTGGTGAGAGGCATGTAAAAGAACCATTGCTGATTTTCGTCAAGAGTAGGCTGCATATCCGTCAGCATATTTCTGCCCTGCGATGGCCTGGCGAGCTGTCCAGGGTGTACTCTGCCCTCTCCCAGAGTCAGCTAAGATGGGCGCCAGCCTCTCCGCGACCCTAATTAGGAATAAGCGGTTTAGAAAATGAATGAATGAATGAATGAGTTTTGGAAGTAAATAGAAAAATGAACCAAGCAATAAACTATATTTCCTAAACATGATACTGACCATGCTGATGTTTTTTTTTTTGGAGGTAACATAGCATGGGTAACCTTATGACCCGTTCTATTTCAGAGAAGAAAAATACATTTTCTCAAAGTCTCTCTGCCTATGCCATACCATCATGAACACCTACATAGCAATTCAACACTCTGTTTATCAAGTCCTTATCAACACCTCTTTACCATTACCTTTTTTCTTGAGTCATTCTGAAAGCCTAGAAGGCCTTGTCAGTGCTTTATTCAGTTTTTAGTTGATCTCTTAAAAGCTCAACGGATTAAATTCAGCATGACTCTTTAGGTTAAGGACTGACACTTTTGAAAATAGTAAAAGAATAATACACAAAGCTGTTAATATGTGCAACTCAGACCAAGGTTAAGTAAAAAAATCTGCTCTCTGCTCTTTACTCCTTTTCTAAACTCTTTTTATTTTCAGTTAATAAAATAGCAAAATAAAATAACAAAATTTGGCCAGTTAATCCAGACTGCCTGTTTTAGTGTGGCAAAATAACTACATTTGACCTATTTTAAAAGGGGCCCATGTACTCAGCAGGCATATTAAATAAACATGAAAAACAACATTATCTCCTGGAAATAAAATAGAATTTGACATGATGTCTTTCTGAAACCATCTGCTTACTCCTGTACACTAATGTCACTGACCCCTGCATCAGGTGTGATGATATTAGTAAATATCGACATCTTGAGGCAAGAGTGCAAGTACAGAATGTAACTAAATGGTGGCTGTTAGCACAGACAATGCGTGCAAAAAATCATTATATTTTAGGCAGCTTCAAAAATGTCAGATGTAATCTGTGGGTATGCATGTGAGAGAGAGAGAGAGAGAGTGAGAGAAAGGAATAAATTGCACTTGATCTCAAACGTTTCCACTTATGAATAGACGCTACACTGCCAAGTTATTGTGTATGCGCAAGATTGTCCTTCTGGTCACACAGTCTTGTTATTGTTTTTGTTATTGTAAACAGACACAGAACCAGAACAAGATGTAAAACAGGTTAATAAGAGATATCATAACTGAGCTGGAGAAACCTTTGTATTCAGCCAAAATGGAGGTAGCCATAGTTGTTTTAAGGTTAGAGAAGCAGGTTTAGGACATCCAGAAAAAATGTGAGGTGGTGGGGAAGTGAGCAGCACCTTTCCTCCCTCCACCTTTATGGCTGGAGTAAGAGCAAGGCACCTAACCCCCAACTCTGCACTGCAATATGTATCAGCCCGCTGCTTCGAGTGTGTGCTCACTGTTTATGTGTTTGGATGAGTTAAATGCAGAGGCTAAATTTCCCTTGAGGGATTAATACTGTATATCTAAATCAAAATTGAAAAATCAAAATGAACTGATAATGGAAAATAAAACAGGTCGGCTATTTCCTCATGAATGGACACCTTTAAGATAATACATACACATTTCTCTTTAAAAAACCCCAGATTTTTAGACTTGAATATTATATCATGGCACACAGATTAATTTGTTGTTTTAGAAGAATGGCATGCATCTGAGAACTTTATTTACATACTAATTTTCAAATATTTCCATGTTTTAAGAATATATGTGACCCGCTCCAGCATAATGTGGATTAACTTGTAAAGTAAGTTGAAAATGGCTTACCTGGACAAAAATGCGATATCGGCAAAAATGCATCCTACAAAGCATAATCTTCAACATGACCAATTCAAATATTCATAAACACAATCTATCCATGCTAAAATGCTTGTTTAATGAAGGGTTCCATGACCAATTTGTTTTAAAACAATGGGAAAATACACTTATTTTTTCATTGTTCAAGGTATTTCCCTATTATCCATATTCGGTAGCATAATACTGTACCTACTTACGGAATCCCAGAAGGATTCCCTGAATCATATAACAGTAAACCTGGGAGTTTAAACAGACATGACTCTATGTAAATAGAACTCATCTGTTGCTAGGAGGATGCTAGTACGATCGTACTGATTGGTCGAAAGCCGGATTCATTTAGTGTGTGGTTGCTAGGGAGTTTAATCTCAGAAAATGGTTCTTTAACTGTAATTGCTATTTTCTCAAAAGTAGCATTTCCTGATTAGGGCCATACAAAGTGATGTAACTCAGTCAATTTTTCATACTATAATCATGTATTATACATCATTTTGAAGCATATACAATTCTCTTTCCAAATATATGAATATCTCAGTATGTCAAATTTTCTACTTAATCCATATTATGCTGGAGTGGGTCACATATGTTTTCATTCATTCTCTATATAAGTATTCAGTTCTTCATTCAGCATGGAAATGTGGCTCATTGAGGTTGTATTCCTGATTGTGTCCAGTGTTCCCATGATTTATTATGCTTCGGATCCAAGTGTAGCACAATAAAATCAGCAAGGACATGCTATGGACAATACTCAGGTGGAGTCTTGATAATGTTGCTTGAATACTTTGCTGCAGTTTGGTGTTTCATGACAGTCTTCATAAGATATATCTTATACAATCCTTTTTGCTAGCTTTAAGGGGTTTACATGAAATTTGAGCTCTTCATTGGGCTTGTTTTTACCTGGATCATTTATTCCAGGCTCCTGGGTGGGGTCTTCCTTTTTCAGAAACTCAAGACTTGTAAACCTAATTGGGTTTTATAAATGGGTTTGTACTTGGCACAGACCACAGGGTAGATTGATGTCTTAGAAATGAACAGACATTTCTGTCATTTACAGCTATTGTGTTCCGAATCAAATATTTAACCACTTTTCTTTCTATTCAGAAAACATATGATTTAAAATTGTTGTTTGTCATGCTTTGACAATTTACAATAGGTGACATGTTATTTCTGATGAGACATTAAATGCAAATGTACTTTAGCTGACCTCATTGTTTTAAGGTTGTCATACCCAGGGCCACAGCTCACAAACCCAAATGATACATTTTCTTGCTATCTTTTGCACATGCATACACACACCCCACATTCTCACTCTCTCTCTCAATATTTATTTATGTCATTCCATATTTAACCACAATCTTTAATTTGAGTCTAGAGTGGCTACCTGGTGATTTAAGCAATGAAAAACGGAGCACTTGTTCACTTGTAAATTTAAAGATTTATTATTAAACATAATCATCTGAAGACAAGAAATTATGTTCCAGGGGTGAAAGCGACCCTCTTACTCTCCTGTTTGTCTAAAACAAATATGCTGGAGTGCTGGCAAAGCAGCAACAAAACCCAGTATTACATCTGACACTTTCATTTTTTTGGCTGTCACAGGTATGTTAGCATGGCAGCTGGGAATAATTGGATTTTTATTTGACATCATTGCAAATGTGTCGAGAAAGAAAACATCACTGCAGTAGAGATTTGGTACATTGTTGGCATGATTTCAAAATGTTTCACTCGTTTATATTCTAATTTTAAAGTACTATAAAGTCTAGAATTAAAATGTTTCATGGAAACAAAGCCCCAGCACCTTGATGACATCAGATTTTATTCGATATATAAATTATATGGAATATACCTCTCTTAACTAGGAACTAATCAATTGCCCCGAAATTTCTATTATTACATTAAAGCACCGAAATGGATTGAAGTCTTCTTTTCTAAATATTAGGTAAATGCCTAATTAGAGAAAACATCATCTGCAAAAAACACGACCCCCCCCCCTTTTTTTTTAATCTGTTAGACACCTTGTAGGCAGAGCATTTATAATTCTGAAAGAATCTGTTGTTGCCATAGAAACAATAATGGATTAAATCCCTTGAATTAAAAAAAAAATTAAAATGGTTAATTGCGTGTGTGTGTGTATATATATATCGACTCGGAAAATCGACTCAAGATCTTATATATATATATATATATATACACACACACACATATATATATATATATATATATATATATAAAAAAATATATATAAATAAATATGATCAAAAACAACATCAGATTTGGATATAAAACATTCATCGGAGTATAAAAAAGATAATCTAATTAAACAAATGAGACAAAAATTATATATAGCTGAGTAGGAAAATTATGTGAATCTTTGCCTGAGGAAGGTGACAGTGGACTTAAATTTCTTGCATCTGTGCAAGAAAAAGCAACCCTTTTTCTGAAGTCCTCAGAAATCCCCTTCTTCCATGTCATGATACACCTTCAAACTGTTACGATGGCACCAGGAAATAACAGACCCAAAAGCAGGACAGACAAGGCAAGGTAGCGTGAGAAGGGTTTCTTTATTTGAGAAACTGGCAGGTGGACTTCTTTATTTGAGAAACGACTGGCTAGATCACTGGCGAAGTGCAGGATAACGCTGGCTCCCTGTAACGACACAGAATGATCTGGCAACAGGACCAAAGAATAGCGGGCTTTTTATCCTCGGGAGGAAATGGGGAACAGGTGGGATCATCAGGGCGGAGCCTGCAATCAAAGCACACACACGAGAGGAGAGAACAGATCAACAGACAGGCATGACCTTAAATCCTCTGACGCGACATCACACAAACACGTGTGAAGTGAAGAACAGACTTTGATAGATCCCTGTTCTTTAAATAAAATAACACACCCACTCACTACCAAATGTCATCAAGTTGATAACAAAAACAACCTAACTTTATTTGCTGACCCTAGAGGTTCACATTCATTTACAACTCATGGATATGTAATATTAGATAATTTTCCTTAATAAGTGTATCCCAGCAAAAGGCTGTCCACCAGCAAAGAAACTTCTTGCTAGCACTCTAACAAGCAGTGCCGGTTCTTTATGGACTTATTTTACATTTATATTATTTATATATACTTATATATTGGATGGTCCTTATGGCATGCCCTACCAGCCTATCAAAACTTGGTCACCTTGACCTATTTTTCAAGCTCACAGAGGTCAATTAATCAAAAATGTCCGTTACCAATCTAGAGGGTGCGTTTTTTTGTCAGATCGGTTTCCAGTTCATACCTGTTATACTTAGTGTCAAGTTGTTCAAGGCTATTGAAACTGGGTCACCCTAATTTCAAGGTCACATGGGGCCACATGAAATAAGCACGTGGTCATGTAAAAAGTAAGATATGTCAAATTTAGCATAGGATTGTTTGTTATTTCTGCCTGATATGCCTATGGATGTGCCTGTTAACCTTGTAAACACATGGTTACCATGACCTATTACCTGATTTCCATGTCACAAGAATCAAATTTAATAAAACCATGACGATACTTAGTGTGTCGTTAAACATGCAGGGAATACACCTAATGATCTGTGACAAGACGTAGTTCAAGTATAAAACTTAAATAATTTTGTCTTATTTGGTTAATTGGGTACTCTTTATCTACCTTAAAGACTTGTATATAAATCTGACGATGTTTTAGATCATATATAAAGATGAAGTGAGTGTGACAGTATATTTAATCTTAAATTGTAATGTTTTAAATTTTGGGATATTTCATCTTGTGTCCTCAAAAAGTAAAAAAAAACAATGAATGGCATATGTATAAATTATAGTTTAATGCTATTTTTATTTCCATATTTCCATTTTAATTATCTATGCTGTCACATTTATTATTGTCCTACAGAAGTTCAGCTGTCTGTGCATGTATTTGTGTGTGTGTGTGTGTGTGTGTGTGTGTGTGTGTGTGTGTGTGTGTGAGTGTGTGTGTGTGTGTGTGCGTGTGTGCTGCACAGTATAAAGACTATATATCATTAGGTGTTTATTTCCTAAAACATAAAAAAAAACATTATTACATTTCAGAATAATTCAGGACACATATTAATTGAGATACTGTTAGTTTCTGGCTTTATGTTTATTGGCATTTTTCCAAAAATGGCATGCTTGTTGTGCCAAGTCATTTAATTTATCCTTAAAAGGATTAGAATGAAAAATAGCACATACTGTATTTAATGAAATATTGCATCAAACACATTCTTAAATACAAATTATAAAGGAAATGTAAAATAAAATTGCATTTATATATAGATATGTGTTAAATTATTAACATTTAAAAAAAAAATCAATAGGCTGATATATTTGTGGTTAGCATGACCACCTCACAGCAAGAAGGTATTGGATATATAGCTGTTCTCCGGGTACTCTGGTTTCCTTCAACAGTCCAAAGAGATGCACATTAGGCTAATTGGCTGTTCCAAATTGCCCCTAGATGTGAGTGTGAATGCAAATGGATGTGTGTGTTGCCCTGCAATGGTCTGGCAAGCTGTTCAGGGTGTACCCTGCCTTTGCCCAGTGTCGGCTGAGATATGCACTGACCTCCCTGTGACCCTAGTAGGATTAAGCGGTTCAGCAAATGAGTGAGTGATATAGTGGTACAAGCTCTTAATTTTTTATATCATATCATTAATTTACAATAATGAAAAAAATATTCACAGTCAGACTCCAAATAGGACAATAATGTGATTTATCTAAACTGATCTTAGTGTATTTTGTGTAACGTTTTGAAAAACACCCTGCCTTCCAGTGGCATTGAGCACTAAAGCGGCATCAATCCGTTACATGCATTGCAGAGTCAGAATGAGTACTTCACAGCACAATGCAATCAGCTCAGATCACTCAGAGTAATGCAACACCTTGGGCTTATTTTCTGAGAAAGTGAGTCACTGCAGGCAGACTCAGAATGACAGTGCCTTGGGAATAACGAATGATCAGACATTGATTCACCAGTTGCATCCCTCTAAAGAAGATTCTCAACCTCCGCTCCAGTGAAAGGACCACGCCATTCTATTGTTAAAAGTTACACCTGAAAAGTCCTTCTTCTTAGGTCCTGCAAGGGTTGTGGTCTGAAAGTTAGATGTAATAACATTTATGTACCAAAAAGCAAAATACTACTATATTTCCTCCTCATATTATTGGCAAACATACTGAATTTTTCAGTCATTCCCAGAAGTCTAGTAGTAGCACTTCAAAGTGACTTGACTAATTATAATTGTGAAGATATACTTCAGCAGTGACTTGATTTAGAGTGGAATATAAATGTTTTTAAGATGATACCACTATTTAATAACTGTAATGTATGACAAATTAGCTTAGATACAAGTGTGCACTACATGTATTCATATTTTTGTTCACGATTTCAAAAAATCCATCGACAGTGACGAATAACTGGTATAAAAAATGGATGAATTGATGGATTTCAAAGCATCAGCTTTTTCTTGTTTTGTATAATGTAATATAGACATTTGATAATGTCCAAGGCTGAAAATTATGAATTTGAGCTATTGCTATTGGCAGTAAACAAAAACACCCAATTACCCACATTACCTACCTACATGCATACACATGTAGAGGAAAAAGTCACACACTTCAACATTTTGCTGCAATACCTTTAATTTTGATTACAGCATGCATTTGCCATGACATTGCTTCAGTTAGCTTATGCAATGTCAAAACATTTATCTCAATGCAGAGTTGTACTACTTCACTGATTGGATTGGATTTATATAATATTCATATAAAATGCATATACTAAATACAAGCACTCACTGACAGCCTAAGTCCTTTTCAATAGTCAGTCATGTAGCAGCAACACAATGCATATACACATCATGTATGTGCATTGGTGCATGTAGGCATGAATTATTATTATATATGGTGCAAGAGTAACTGTAGCAGTTATACTGCCGGTTGTGCTGTACCGTACATTAATGTGTGAATGTAAAATTACTTTTTATAAATAGCTTGATGTTAATGATAACATGCCATGCACTTCTTCCTACTCCTTTTTAGATGTAAAAAAAAAAAAATATTATAAAGTGTTAAATTATATTGCATTGTATTTTGGTAGATTTTGCTGGAAGAACACTTTTTTTTTCAAATGTTTATATAAACAAAATAAACTAAACTGAACTGAACTGAATCATAAGCTTCAATTAATGGTCACATAAAACATGAGAATGAGGGACAAAATATGATCTCAGTGACTTTGTTGCCACAAAAGCTGGTTTGAGTGGCATAGTGATTAGTGCATCTACCTTAGAGCAAGAAGGGTCCGAGCCCTATGCCTGGAGAGGGCATTTCTGTGTGGACTTTGTATGTTCTTCCCATGCTTGCATGGATTACCTCCAGGTGCTCCGGTTTTCTCCCAAAGACATGTACAAAGCAGTCCAAAGACATACACACTACGCTATTCAGACATCCATGCCTGCCCCCAGATATGAATCTGAATGTTTGTATGTCTGCGTTGGCCCCACCATGGTCTGGTGAGCTTTTCATGGTGTACCTTTGCCCAGAGTTGTCTGGGATGGGCACTAGCCTCCCCACAACCATTATAAAGGATAAGGGGAAATGAAATGCAAATTAATTTAAGAAAATGTTGGTTTGAGGGAAAAAAAATACCACACATTACAACCTTGGTAAGTTGAAAGGCATCACAGAAAGCACAATTTCGAGGTGGATAGTCCACAACAATAATAGACTACATTGGCAGACGAGATCAGGTTTTTGAGACTTCATGGGTACAGGCTGTCATCTCCCAAATCAAACAGTTGAGGATTTTAAAAGTATAACCTGATTTCTTTGAGTTGAGATCACATTTCATCTTCATTTTGATGTCTGAACTGAAGTCATTGAAGCTCTTATTTGCATGATTTTATGCACTGGACTGCTGCCTCATTATTAGGTGTTCAAAGTAGCTTGTGAGTATATGTGGAGATTTAAAAAAAAAGATGAGTATATACAACTCAGCATTCAGATTAGCATTATGTTCAGACTTAACTGAGTATTGAACATGATAACGTATTCAAATCTGACTATATGTAAGTCTGAGTACGCCATATGAGAGCTCCATAGAACGTTTTGCCTTCTTTCATAACATGCAATTCCTTGACATGGTGCTCAGTAGTAAGGAACAGAATCTACAGTCTGAGATATATAAGTAAATTTTAAATAAATAAATAATAAATAAATAATTACCTCCAGCCTCACATCTATATTATACCATAATGTGTTTTTACTTATAACATTGGTGGTGCTTTCTTACTTGTATTTGTAAAATTTAAAAATTAATCATCATCATCATCATCATCATCATAAAAAAAACCCTTTACTGCTAACTGTAAAAAAAGACAATGTGGATGCCGAAAGAGATGGAGGGCTTAACCCTGCTAGCTCATTTATACCAGCTGGCAATGCATACAATACAATGTGCCATTTTTAAATCATGTGGAAGTTTTTTATAGATCTCCAAATTGCAGAAAAAAGGAAGTTGGACAAATAAACCGTTGCTCATGATAGACAATATCTTTCAAATGTTCGTCAACTCCACCCATGACTTGTCAATGTAATAAGGCGTGATTAATCAAACATAAGTTTTTCTGACCTCCTGGAGTGCCTTGGGTTAATGGTGGGAGAGAAAAACAGAAGTCTGTCAGTCAGTCAGCAATAGGTCAAAGAATGGATGGAAACATTCTGCTCTCTAACTAGCATTCCAGTCAATCAGGCATACCATCAGTCATGGATTTGCTCACAGGGGCATGCTCATTAGTTAATTATGCTGTCTGTGAATATTCTCCACACACCCACCCACCACTCTGCCTCCTGCCTTGTCCACCCCAGTTAAATCAGAGTCAAATGACCTATGTCTATTGTGCCTCCTCTCCTTTGAGAGCAGCATAGAATATTGAATATGTGGAGAAATTAATTAATATCAGATGGAGATGAATGAGATTTATGGTAGGCTGATGCCCTGTCAATTGGGAAGGAAGGACTTGCAGTGCATTAGTTCAAAGAGGCATTAAAATGTTTAGAAATCCATCACACTCTCCATTGACTTTCATATACTGTTGCACTGAAATTAAAGATACTGGCTTCATATTAAACAGAAATGCATGTGTAACTATAGCGTTTCTGACAAAATGGAAATCTTAGAGAGATTAATATAATGTGGGCTTGTCTTGTTCTTTTTATATTTTGTTTTCTTCAAAAGGATTTAGTTTTTACCATTATGGAACATACTTGCAATCTAGCACCAAATCTATACCATCCATTAGATAGGCTTTAAATGTGACTAGACTTCGGTATTGACACAATTTTTGGCAAATAATATCAATGTTTAATATCACAGTAAATATGAGTGTTTCCTTAAAAAATACAATGTCTTAGAAACATTCACTTGTACTTTCCTTCAACCAATGTCAATACTCCATCTGTAGGGAAATTAAACATCATGTGCATAATTTATCATATTTAGACAGGTCACTGCTAGAGGACTATTGATTGGGAATGAGCTGTGACTTAATTCTGAATTAGAGCTACATACTAACTTTATGAGTAATTGAAGCACAGCCCCTGTCCACTTAGAAGGGCATGGAGGACTTGTGGCACTGCTTAAGATGAATTATTTCTGTCAAAAGAGTTGAATATGTAGGGAAACTCAGTGCTGTCAAAGCAGGAGATTGATGAGTTTCATTTGCTATCATTATTACATGTCTGTAAAAATGAATGTCAAACAAATGGTGAAAAAAAATATTTATTTGAACTCATTAAGATTATTTGTTTCCTAACTCCTGCATAGTTTGTGGAAGCACACTGAACAAATATGTAATAAATGGAATAAATGCCCAGCCAACAGTTTAAAAGAACAACAGTATTAAAGGAATTGATTAAAATGAGAAATATTAACCAAAAACATGCGATGTTGTTTAAAAGGATGAGTGTACAATGATTCATTATTTGCATTTTAACTTTATTTTAAAGAAAAATCTAATTTGTTGTTTATATTATCACCAACAAGTTCAGTGAAATGTAGTCTTGTATTTGCTAAGCTGGCATTAACATGTTTATCTAAAAACTTATGATCCATGTTAGATAAAATGCATTGAAGTTTTTTCAAATCGCATGCTTCAATGTATCAAAAAATATTGCACTCTGAAGGCATTAATGTTGTCAAAATCAATAGTTCAGAATCTTTAGAAATTCGTTATTGCTCTGCGATGGGCTGACAAGCTGTTTATGGTGTGTACCCTGCCTTCGCCTTGCCTTCGCTTAATAGGATTAAGGGGTTGGCAAATGAGTGAGTGACCGAGTTCATTACTGATATAAAGTATTTTACTTTTTCGTCTACATTTTTTAAACTTTTCATAAAATTTTCATAAATATCCCATTTTAATGTTTTCCCAAATTTCCCCAAACTTTCAATTAGTCTCCACAAAACCAGTTAAGCACATCCTCTTGTCATTTTGGTGCTGGCAGTAGCATTTAACAAACATTTGAAATAGGTATTAGGACAATGCCTAAGAAGTTTGATGAGTTCATTTACTTACAAAAGAAATATATGTCAGCAAATTTTAATAGAGAATCAAGAGCACCCAAATGTCCTTTTCACACACTTGGACCATAATGGACTGTCAGCACAGTCTTAAAGTAATTAAATTCTTTCCTGATGTAACTAGAGTACTTATCATTAGGCTTGTAAAAACTTTATTGCTACAAAATTGGACAGCAATGTTGTATATTAAAATAAAATATTGTTGACTGTTGACCTGAGTCTTGCTCACTAAAGTGTTGACTTTGACCTGAGAGTGACTTTGATTTTTCATAGCCCAACAAGACAGGACTTATAAACCACAGGCAGGACTGTAAATTTAGCCACATGAAACTTTCAAACTCTGCTGATCTTCATTTAGTCATGGTCTAAATTTAGCTGATGAGTCTGAAGAAAATCACATTATAAATGTACGGCTAATTATATTAGTGAACATTTCATGCCATGATTTTATCAGGGCTGGCTGGAGTAAAAGCTGACTCAAAGCATGTTTCGTTTTGTTAAAACACTCACTGACTCATGATTTTTAAAGTTGCAACTTACCATCATGACATACAAATCACTAATCAATTCAGTTTGTTGCTGTTTATTGATATGAGCCTCAATATTCTCAGTATTCTTTCTCTATACTCCATTGTCAGAACATCCACAAGATATAATATACAAAATAAGTTTAACCCAACTTCATTCCAAAAAGCCATTTTCAATGATAGAAAATTAAAATTTGAGAACATACAAAGCTATATTTTTGAGAGCTGTCATATTTTTCATGTAGTATTCTCAAACTGGAGTGGTGGAGACACAAAAATATGTGGCAGTTATCTTACCTGACTTCAGATACACCTGTCGAGAGGGTAGAAAAATCTGAAGGAGGGAGCATGAGGTGTCATTGCTTTTGAGTGTGTTTTAGAGAGAATGGCACAGAGTGTAATCATATTGACCGTCCAAGTCCTTCTCTTATTAATTTCAGTACCATCCTTCAAAAGATGAAGTGGCTCATGCTAGTGTCAGAACTGGTGGGGAGCTTTTTCCTGGTGTTTAACAGTATTATAGCTTTGTTTCATGAAACACAGTAGAAAACAGCCAATCTGAACTGAGGTGGAGGTAATTAATTGGATGTATACTGCATGCTCAACTGGCACAATCACACTAGTTTTTAAAACATTTATAGTTTTTATTAAATTCTGAAAAATCCAAAGCATTAGATATTTTATAATAGATAGAGCTTGGGCAGGGCGGCACGGTGGCGTATTGGTTAGCACGTCCGCCTCACAGCAAGAAGGCCTGGGTTCAATTCCCAGCTCGGGCATTTCTGTGTGGAGTTTGCACATTCTCCGCATGCTTGCGTGGGTTTTCTCCAGGTACTCCGGTTTCCTCCCACAGTTCAAAAACATGCACAGTAGGCTAACTGGCTGTTCCAAATCAGTGGACTCACTAAGTGTGAGTGTGAGTATGAATGATTGTGTGAGTGTTGGCCCTGCGATGGCCTGGCAAGCTGTCCAGCGTGTACCCCACCCTCGCCTGCCCGCGACCCTAATTAGGATTAAGTGGCTAGGAAAATGATTGAACCTGGGCAGCACTGTGGCATAGTGGTTAGCAGGTTAACCTGGGTTTGATTCCTAGGCTCAGGGGTTTCTGTGTGGAGTTTGTATGTTCTCCCCATGCTTGTGTGGGTTTCTCTGTGTACTCCGGTTTCCTTCCACAGTCTAAAGACATGCACATTAGGCTAATGCACATTGGCTGTTTCACATGACCCCTAAGTGTGAGTGTGAATGGTTGTGTGTGTGGCCGTGCAATGGTCTGCAATGGTCTGGCGAGCTGTTCAGCCCTGCTTTTGCCCAGTGTCAGCGAAAGGCACCAGCTTCCCCATTACCCTAGTAGGATTAAATGGTTTGGCAAGTGAGAGAGTGAGAGAGTAGATGGAATATTAACAATAACAGATACCCATTTACTAACACTAGCTGTAAGAATCCTTTTTTTCTTTTAAATTCTTTATACAGTAAAATCTTTCAGGTTGTCACGAATTTAAATTTCTCAGTCAGCTTTAAAATGAAAGTTATTTAGATCTGGTTTCCTGTAAATGTAAAACAGGAGTTGCATTTAAAGGCCACACTGAAAGACACCACTGCATTATCTAAAAACAAGTGCTATTTATAACACTGGTAGAGGACTTGCATGCACAGTGCTGAATTTGTTGAAAACAGGAGTGCCTCATTTAAAACCATGATTCTGACCTTAAACTTAAGCCCATTTTTCTTGCTCAATATTGGCTCACAGAAGGAACAGTATTAAGTCCAGAGCCCTGTTTGACGAGTCATTGTAATGACCATATTTCACTCTGAAAGACATCTTGGCCATGTAAATACACACTCAGAGCTTGTATTTGAGTACAGTGA
>JAQMYF010000001.1:11353560-11367861 GCA_030014195.1 Neosilurus mollespiculum
AAAATACTCCTGTTGCACCTTGTCATGAACCTTGTGTGAACTGCCTTAAAATTTTAATTATTATAAGTAACTATGTAAAAAAAATAAAATAAATAAGTATTCCTGAATATATACTAAAGGCATAAACCTCACATTCCTACATGATAGGATATAATTTCAGTTAAAGTTAAAGTAACCATTCCCTATTTGACAATACCACTGAGTTGATACAATATGAAATGATATGATACCACGATATGATTTGATATGGTGGTTACGACGATCTCCTCACTGTAAAAAGGGTTGGGGTTTGAATCTCACTGAAGGGCATTTTGTGTGTGCTTGCATGGTTTTTCAGTGCTTGTTGGGGTTTCCTCTGAGTTCTGAGGCTTCCTCCCTACAGCCCAGAGAAATGCACATTAGGTCAACCAGTTACTCTAAATTGGCCATAGGTGTGAATGCAAGTGTGAATGGTTGTTTGCCTCTGTGTTAGCCTTGCAGTCCTGTACATAGTGTACATTGCCCCTCGCCTGAAGTCAGCTGGGATTAGCTCCAGCTTTTCCACAACTATAACAGATAGCCGGCATTGATACTGGATAAATGATGAAAAAATTGATGTTTGCTGACACCAGAGAATTTGTTATGATAATTAGGAAATTTTGATTCATAAAGCAATTTAAAATTTGAAGCTACCACTCATATTGTTGTGGTACAATGAAATAGCTATTAGATATCAGTAAAATAATATATGATTTGATTTAGTAGGCACCAACTGTCAGGGACTTATATGTACAGAGAAAAAATAAAGGTCACAGGTACTGTGAAAAAACAAACAAACAAACAAACAAACAAACAAACAAACAAAAACATTTTTTACACCCACCTGTCTTTTCATAATAATTATATTAATCAATTATTATTCATAATACTTAATTTACTTTTGCTTCAATTCATCCTAATCATTCAATTTCAAACTGATGCATAGCATCTATAAATTACTATTATCAATCAGTTGAACTATTCATCATTTGAATTGATAAAATCTAAGAAGAAAGCACATATAACTGGTAATTTCACAGTTAAAACATCTTTAAGCAAACTGAATAATTTTTAAACTGAGTCAAGATGATGTTTGCAGAAAGCCAAGGCAATGCTGGGAAATAAATGAAACTCTTCTACGTTCATGTGAAATATCTTGCCAGATTCGTTAAATTGTCAGCATCTTGACCAAAAATATGACTTTTCATCATTTATGCCTGTTTGTTAGAATTTATTTCTAGTGACAGGTGTTTCCTTGCTGACACATAAATTTGGTACATAACTAGAGCTTGAAGATGACTGTTGTATCTTTAATTGTTTCTTTAGAGTCAGGTGTAAAGATACAATGCATATGCCTTCACAGGATAAAATTAACTTTTACACTCAGGCACCACTGTAGTGACAAAGAAAGATACTTCTTAGCACTTTTAAATCTGAGAGTGTGTATGTTTGCAGCCAGGCTGTTATATTTCCATTTGTAATTCATTAGTAATTGTTCAGAAAGCATTTTTTAATTCCATCCCCACTGCTTCTGATCATTAACATGACAAATTGAATTGTTCACGATCAACTTCATAATTCTGTGAGTATCAAAATACTTTTAAACCAAGGAATGATTTAACCTTGATCCTTTCTGTTGAGAGGTCTGACATGCCAGGACGTCTCAACTGGATGTGACAATGAGTTTCCATGATCTGCCCTATGGACTGACATTTAGATAACAACTTTGTCTCTTAAGATCGCACAAACAACTGCTGAGATGTGATCAGTCTAATGGAGTTTCAAGTGGATGGCTTTGATTTCATCCATCATTGTAATTATGCATCAATCTCGCTAATTTTTCAGTATCATTAACCTTGGTAATCTCCTCCTCTGCGCAACACCATCTGTTATTTCCTTCAAAGTTGCACTGGCGCAAAGCACACGGCCACTCTTTCCTAGAGTGCTCAGGAAAAATGATGGTGCTCTCCGGGGAGGGCTTCTGACGAGATAAAAGTTGCAGCAACCACACTTCCGTGGACCAGTTAATGAACTATCACCACAGAGAACACGGAAATGGATTAGCTACTAAGACTTGCTGCCCCACCGTGGTCCAACATTACTCATTTGAAATGCATTAGTAAGCTAACCATCATTGCTAGTGCCCTACATGTCCCCATGAGTTAAATCAACATCTCAAATGATGTGTTTAATTCTCTGAAATCATAATTACTGAATTAGTCAGCATGTGTGTATTTTACTCCTTTTTAAATTGAGCTTGGAAAATAATCGCGCAAATCTCATTTCAATTTTATGGATAAAACAATTCTTAAAAATTCAATAAAAGTATGCTGGACATGATTATTAACAACAAATTTTATTGTTATAGGTTCTTACTTCTGCCTTCATATGAATAATAATTGTACATGTTTAAAGAATAATAAAAATAGCACAAACTCTTGCTTGGGTTAATTCTTTAGTATAATCGACATACTGTATATCTACAGATTCTGTTGTAACTCTGTGTAGGCTTGTATAAAACAGTCCCAATGGGAGTGAACAAAAATCCTATTATTTTTAATTATGAATATGAATATGAAGATGAATATGCTAAAGTCTGTTTTGAGTCAATGATGCTTGTTATGCCCCCTCATCTCCTCAATGTATTAAAGCATCAGTAAGCAGAATCTCCATTAAAAAGAAATAAATTGAAAAAAAGAGGAATTAATTATGGTTTATGGTAGAAGAGGCTCACCTATCAGGGAATTTATAGTTTACAGGTGGTCAGTTCATGATTATATTGTGTAAAAAGGCTCACAGAGACCTGCTCTGTTATGCTTTAAGAGAGATACAAAGATTGCTTAAAGTGAACTTATGTGGAAATATAGTAGTACCAGATGTGCTCAGTGCAAAGCTGCATGTTGAATTGTGTGAACTGAATGAAAGCATATCATAAACAATGCTTGAATTTTTTCAACATTGCAGTTAGACACACATTAAATACAATCCCACAGCATTCATGATGGTCGAATTTTTTTGCACTGCAATTCATTGGTGTGCAAAATTCCCAGCATTCATAATTCAATTCTACTAAATACAGTGTCAAAATATTTTACTGTTAAAATATAATCCTCATTATTTGACATGTAATATTCACTCACTCGCTCACACACTGAATCACATAGCAAGGGTTGCAGGGAGGCTGGAGCCCATCCCAATCGACACTGGATGAAGACAGAGTACACCTTGAACAGCTCACCAGACCATTACAGGGCCAACACACACACAGCCATTCTCACTCACATCCACACATAGGATCAATCTGGCACAACCAGTCAGCCTAATATGCAAGTCTTTGGACTGTGGGAAGAAACTGGAGTTCCTGGAGAAAACCCATGCAAGACAGGGAGAATATGCACACTCTGCACAAAACTGCTTGAGCCCGGGACTTGAAACCCAGGACCTTCTTGCTGTGAGGTGGATGTGCTAACCACTGTGCCACCATGCCACCAAGTAATACTCATTTCACACAAATTCTCAAAATTATGTTCAAATTTTACCACCAGCTAACTAGCTAGTCTTTGTTATTTACACTTGGATTATGTGACTAACAATGAGTTTCAAAAGAGGTCACACTGGAGCATGTATTTCCATTGTGATGGAGTGTGCATAACTGCTGTCCCATTTTAAAAATGTAAAAATAATATCTATTCATTAATTTTCTAAACTGCTTAAACTAGGGTCGCGGGGAGGCTGGCGCCCATCTCAGTTGACTCTGGGCGAGGGCGGGGTACACCTAGGGGCGATGTGGAATAGCCAATTATCCTGTTCATGTGCATCCTTTTGAATTGTGGGAGGAAACTGGAGTACCCGCAAGAAACTCATGCAAGCACAGGGAGAAAATGCAAACTCCACACCGAAACACCCAAGGCTGGAAATCAAACCCAGGTCTTCTTGCTGTGAGGAGGATGTTCTAACTACTGCACCACTGTGCTGCCGTAAAAATAATTTATATAAGAAAATATATTTTTGTTTTCTCTTTTATGTTTCTTTGTAGTATATACTATAATAGCATGACATTCCATCCCAGGGACTATTCAGAGATATTCACTTTGGCTTCTGCAAATAATTGTTATGTAGAAAGCTGTAACTGAGCTGTGTATTAATTTGAATGAACATGGTTGCTCAAGTAAATAGTCTGCAAAACTTCAATTCCTTAAACAGATCAAATTATTATGTTGGAAAGTGAGATAAAAGGCTAAGAAATTACATCATCCACATTAATGTCAAGCAGCCTGTCCTTTAGGCTGCTAATCTTTAGCTAAATCTGTCTCAACTGATTGTTGTCTGGGGCATTCAGTGCATTTTAGGGTAAAGCCATTTTGATACCTTGACATTTCATTGCACATACACTAAAGACACAGCACTGTCCCATCACTGATTACTACGAGTAAAGCTAGCTAGTTGGTCTGTAGCTAGCTAATCTTATAATGACTTCATGCAGGAGGTTATTCTAATAGCTGAATTTTGGCAGACTGAATTTGTGAAATTTGTAAAAAAAAATATTTTGGAAACACAAACATGAACACCCAGATCACATGTATTCTGTAGTTGTAGTTTACAGAACTGAATTTTTGGAATGTGGAGGTTTTGTTTTTATTCATAACATACAACCCTAATGAAATACAGTGCAGGAAATTTCAACCTTTGTTACTGCTGTTATTCTTTTTCAATTTCTATGACTTTTTCTATTTCTATAACTGCAGTACATGAAAATTCAGGGAACATAAATGCTTTGTGTGTGTGTGTGTGTGTGTGTGTGTGTGTGTGTGTGTGTTTGTGTGTGTGTGTGTGTGTGTGTGTGTGTAATTGCAATGCAGCAAAATTCAAAGTGTTGTTGCGATATGCTTTAATTCACTTCATGTAATTCAACATTGCCATTTTGCACTGAGCACATCTGGCACTATTATAATTCTTTACACTTACCATAGCAATAAAAGACCAGATGTACATGAGAAGGCATGATGAAGAATGTGACTTGATGCCACCATAAAAAATGCACTCACAATGGGTCTGATATGCTTAATTCATAGACTGTAGCTTATCTATCATATTGCATCTGGGACCACTTACTAAGTGCCCGCTGTCTGAGGTCCAATTTCAGCTGTTGAGAAATGTTAGAAATGGTCATTGTAGAGTTGTCAAAAAATGAAATGCATTCTGTAATGAAAAATAAAATGTTATTAAGTGCAGCTTTTAAGGCACCTGTGTCAGAGCAAGTAAACATTGTGAACAGCATTAATAAAGTATAACTGATATGTCAGATTAAAATTCTGCTGTAAACTGACTGATATTTACAGAATAAGAACTTTTTATAAACATATTAATTTAAGCTGTATTTCTTCAGGTCACATGTAACTACTGCATATATACAGTTAACAGTCTCATAAAAATTGTGTGTCTATCGTGTAAGTAGAAAATGGAAAATGGTAAATGTGTCAGACTTTTTGGCTGACAGTAAACAGTTTGCATGTTGCCACATACATGTCAAATAAACCTGTTTAGTGCACCTGTTTAGTGCATTGTGAGTTCTAATAGAAATGAATTGATAAAAAAAAAACACAAACAAACAAACAAAAAAAACAAACAAACATCTGGATCATTCATATTATTATATATATTATAATGTGTGTGTATTAGTAAAAAATGAACAATTATATAACATGAACATATATTGTCGCATATTATGTATCTGTCGCATATTATGAACTCATTACTTATGTAGTATGTACCCATGCTTTAAACTGTTTTAACAATCTTACTAAGTTTGTGCATTGAACAGATTAATTTTCTAAGAAGAGACAGGTTGCAGGCTATTGTGAATACTTGTGTACATTATCCTATTAAATTCGCCAAATATAACAAATTGCTGGGTTTTATGCCATTATTCTCATAACTTCATTGAACACCAGACAGACAGCGTTTATTCATATTTATGTGATGCACGGCTTTGTTCTCTCAAAACATTTACATGGAGCCAAACTGCGGGATGCACATTCTTGCTCAGTGTGGCCTGTCAACCCTCTTTTAGATCTGATAAATGAAGAAGAGTGGCTCACCATTGCTCACCTGGTTCGGATCTGTTCCAGCACAACCATTAATTCAGCATCCACACAGCCACCGGACCTTAGAGCTCTAAATATGCTTATGCAAAACAACATGCCCCATTGTGCAAGCAAAACACAGTGGAGTGAGAATTTATGTAGCTTTGCAAAACAGAACATGGACTATATGAATAGTTATTCTTGCAAAGAAAAATAAGGGCATTCATATTAGCCCTATTTGGAACTAGCATACAAGAATGAGGTCATTAAGAAAAAGGAACATTTTACTGTTCAAGGTAAAGTACAGTTTTCTTTTCAGACTTGTTAAAAGCATCAATGTGATTATTGAATATATGTCATATAACTGATTTTAGGATCACTCACACAATTTCCTCTGGGATAAACAAAGTGTTCTGATTCTGGTTCTGATTCTGAAGAAGAACAAATGTAAGAACATCATCCATAGGAGGAGGAAAAGAAGAAAAGCTTGCCAATGTGACAAATAGTAAGAGTCAAACTATGTCCAACTCAAATCCTTTCTGTGATGCTTCTGTACAGGGCTGATGCAAAAGGTAAGTGACAAACATTAGTGACAACAAGCTACACTGACAAGTTGTTGTGGTGAATCAAGTAGTCAGTTTGATGTTATTACTATTACTAGCAATAGCAGTAAAGTACAGTAATAAAGTAGTGAGCCACAAGCAGTAAGTTAAACATTCTTATTTACTTGTACAAGTGTATAGAAGTTTAATAAAAGCTTGGGATTTGTTTACCAATTGTTGGTTAAGAATGACATATCTAAAGCCTCACACTAGACAAATTAGTCATATGAAAACTGTCATTTTGTCGGCTTCAAGCAGTCGATGGTTGTTAACTGTTTAGTTTCTGAGTTAGTAGAATAATTCGTCTATTATCTAAACTTTATTAATGCATTAATGACAGATATAGTATATCTGCTTTAAAGGCATACAGAAATACAGTATTTAATGTCCACGCTGTAATGCTGTTATGGTGCAATTTCCCCACTGTGGGACAAGTGAAACAAAACTGACCCACCAGTGGTATATTTCATATTTGGTATTATTTCATATTTGTGTTTTATCTGTATGATGTGTATATGGTTGGGGGTTAGGGTTACATCGTGACAGGTCAAAGAGGGCCCCCATGTGCCTTTTTGCCTAGGGCCACCAGAGTCCCTAGAAATGTCTCTGCTTCTATGTTTCAGGTATTTAATTCAACACAGTATCTCTGAAATAATCATTGATGTGGAAGTTACTAAAATCATTCTAAATTATTATCAGGCTTCATGATTATTAATGAACACATCATATTGACTTAATAAATGAAACTGTCACTACTGCTAGTGATTTAAATCTGATGCGAAAAATATTTTTATGGCCTTTTGTTACAATGTTGTATGCTCATTGTGAAATGAGGTCACATTGATCTCCTGGGTGCTGAAAACCTATCCAAGACTTATTCCAGTACCTATTTACAGCTAAAGTATATAGAGAAGCACAGCGTATGTTGAAGAGATTCACACAAATAAACTTGGTTTCATCCAAAAACTATTTATCTAACTCCTATGAATGCCTTAAAGTGCAAGTTGTGAAAAAATATGTTTAGGTTTAATGTCAGGAACCATGTACAAAACCCATTAATCTCAAAAAAGAAAATATGATGTGTAGCAAAGTTAGCTACTAGCTAATTTCCATCTACAATCCCTAGGTAGGTAAAGGAGACACAAATCAAGGACTATTCAATTTGATGACATCCATCAAACCTGATATAAATTTTTTATGGTTTTTACATTTTTAAAATCATGACAGACACAGGTGAACTTGAGCGGTGTCTCTTTAACTCTCCTTGCGGAATTTCTTTAACTCTGTTTGGGAGTTTTAGCATATACAATGTAGAAACAGTGAGAGACAAACTATACTCCCCCCCCCTTTATTTATTTATTTATTCATTCATTCGTTCATTTATTTATTTATTTATTTATTTACGTACATACATACATACATACATACATACATACATACATATGTTTCCCATGAAGCAGAGGCAGGTCAGCTGACATCTGTGCTTTGAGCAGGCTAATGGCTTGGTGTATCCAATGTGTTCTTGTCCGTTCACCCTAGAAACAAAACAAAGAAACAAAAATATTGTGTTAGGATTAAACAGCTTAGAAAATGAATAAATGAAAAGTAAACACAAAGCCCATTAAAGGTGTTTTAGTATATGCTATTGGAAACACAAGAACAACAAAAATAACTTTATTTTACTTAAGTGATTTTTATTAAAGTGAGGTTATTTTTTTATTTTTAGACCACGAAAGGAGTACACCACCTGCTCGAAGTGACAGCGAAAAATTGTGAGTGTCTGCCATTTTATTCAAGCATTATCCACTCGGAATAATTATTTTTAGTATATTATATTATGTTTAAATGTTATAAAACATAGATATAATATTGGCACTTAATTCGTATAACATTTGCTGTTTCCTGACATAAGATGTTGCTAAAGAAAGTTAGTTAACACATGTATATTTAACAGATTGGTAATTTATTTTGGTGGAAGGATTTAAGTGAACAAATAGTCTGGCAAAAAGAAATAAATAACAGTGATACTTGCAAGCCACTATGCGATATCATTTACAGCTAATGTTAAGCCCTAAAACATCAACTGTGGGGAGTTAGCTGGAAGCAGACATGCTGCATTGGAAATAAATAAGGGTCAGCTTTACTGAACACCTGGGACTTTAAATTTGCAATTTCAACAGTAATGCACATCAATATTTTGGAACTACAGAGCATAAATGATTTCCACACAAAAAATAACAGTTGGTTTAACCCCCTATAGCTGATGAAGTTTCATCTCTCTGAAAACTTTCACAACCTCTTTATAATGTGCATATAACGCAATGCAAATCCTGGTATGTAAAACTCCTATCCAAACACTACTGACTTGAAGAGAGTGAGTCATTTGCATCATTGCTGTGAATTCACTGATGCATTACGGCCATAGATCAATGCAAGTCCTTGGTTGCACTTCTTTGCTCTGCATTGCTCTTAAGGCATCCACAAAAACATTGTCTATATAAATCAGTACAGGGAAATGTGAACCGATAATGGCTATCTCAGACCCCCCAAGCTCCAGGAGGCTGTGTCTTTGGTCTTTGTCTTTCCAAGGTGTACGTTGTAAAGGATTTGTATGCTGAATCAGCAAAGAGACCATGAAAGGAATCCAATAGCACACTTTCAGTCACCTCATGCAAATAACTCATCCCCATTGTTTGATCCTTGTCTGCTTATGAATAAATATACAGAGTCGACGTTGAACAGAATGTGTTATATATTTTCTTTAAGACCCCACACACACACACACACACAGAGAGAGTGTATTTAAAATGTGTTCCATCACAGTGGTGTCTCCAGAGTTAAGGAAATCAAGGAACTTTAGAGTAATACATGTGTGAATGTGAAAGTAATTCTTGGGTTATATAATCTCATTTTTGTTAATGAAGACAAACTGGACTGCTGTGTTTACACTGCATTGCAGAGAAATGAGAGAGAGAGAGAGAGAGAGAGAGAGAGAGAGAATGAACAAGATAAGTGAGGTGGAGGGTTAACCCAAAGGGATCTTAGGCTGTAGTAATCTGGACATAATTGTATTTGGCAAGGACCATGGTTAAGCCCTGTTTGTGTGTGTATGTGTGAGTGTCTGATGGGCGGTACTGTCTGGTCTCTCGTCAGGGTCTCACTACCCTTGACAGTTTCATTACAACCTCAGATCCCTCCTGCCAGAAGAAATAAAGTATTTATAAACAAATCTCAGTACTCCCTTCCAATTGTCTCTTTTCATATAAAGGCTTTAATTTGTTAGTGTGAATCAATGGGCCTCAAATGCCCCTCTGCCCTGTACTATCTGATCTGTTGATCTGTTGATTGTGGAGTCTCTTTTAATTCCAGGTACATATCTATCAGTGTAATGCTAAGCAGAGGTATTGACTTTGGGTGACATATTGGCCTTGCCTTTTAGCATCTTCTGGTTAGCTTAGTCAGTAAGGCATCTCTTCCAGTGGAAGGGGATTCTGTGTTTTTCATAGGCCTTACATCTTTAGTGCAATTTTTAAGGGAGCTCCACATTTTTGCATCAGAGTATGCCGCTGCAATTTATCACTCCAACTCTGTCAAGGAACAGCCTTATTTTCCCCAAATAAAAAATGGCTTATGAGCCAATCAACATATGATGGACACCTGTGTAGGTGTGTACGTGTTTTAAATTTTCCATTATTAACTTTACCCCAGGTGCCAGCCCCTACCCTCTATTTGACATAAGTAATATTTTAGCTGATGCTCATGTTTCTTCTTGATTCTCACACTTGAAAGCACCCTTGCTCTTTTTTAAGGGATTCTGGGAGTAAACCAGAGTACCCAGTGTAAACCCTCACAGGTATGGGGAGAAAATACCAGCACTGTGGTGCCTATGCTAAATTATGTTTAATACAAACACCAAAATAAATGTGTAATGTACGGCATTTAGAAACAAATTATCTGTGGCTTTTTGCTCATGTTCTTCTGTTCAGCACTTTCTTGTTTCGTTATTGCTTAAATTAAATAAATTAAAGAAACATGATAACATCAGCTAAAATACTTACAATGCCCATCTTTATGGAGCAGCATTGTAAGAAATCTTATTCTGATTGTACACCTGGGACACATAATCTTTCCAGTCACATTCATAAAACTGACACATTCCAAATAGCCATTTATTTCAATTGTGTGAACTAACACAATTAATTCATTTTGAATGTATAAAATAGGTTCATGTAACATAGCTAGTAATACATGTCACACCCCACTACTATCTGAGATAAATCATTATTCTTCTTTGGGGGTTAACAGGTCTATGACACCACATATTTCTACATATAGCCTTTTAATTTGTGTCATCCTAAGCCTTGTATATGAATACAGCCTTCAGCAGAGAAAGCTGGTGTGGTTGGTGATTGGATATATGACTCATTCTGCTAAAACAGGTGAATTTTTTTTAAAAGAGAACAGCCGTAAAAAGAGCCAAACAGGGCAGTGTATGACTGAGTCAGTGACTACCCTATAATTACTGATGTCTTATGATTATGGCCACCATTTTCTGTAAGGAGGTAGCACGAAATGTCACTTATTTTGAAAGGAATTGAAACACCTTGTTTGACGTAATGCCAAGATCCTCCTCAGATCTCAGCTAGCACTGTGGCATGCTGTCTCCTGGGAAAGTGGGTGCCTACACCCACTGAGATTATGGAGGTTTTCTTAAGTTTGCTTATACTTAAAGCAACTGAAAGTGATATAGAAAAACTTCCTTTAGCTTTTTTAACTTTCACCAAGCCTAACTACTACTAAAAAAAAAAAAAAAAAAATCAATTCCACACCCTCCAGCCAAAATGATCCCCAGAGACTCTTTTCTTGAAGATATAACATTGTATATTGCAGTGATATAATAATATAATGTTACATTGCAATTTTTTGATTGAGATGCTCACAAGCATCTCAAGTCTTTAGTCATGCATGGAATTGAGATCATTAGCTGCAGCTTTTACTGTATATGAGTAAAACACTTTGACTTATCAATTTATTAGGTATTTATGATTTATAGTATCAAATGCGTCTGTTATGCGCTCTCTCTCTCTCTCTCTCTCTCTCTCTCTCTCTCTCTCTCTTTCTCTGCTGATCTTAGTTAGCTCTGTAAATAAAATCATGATTCCCCTTAAACATTAAGCACATATAACCATAAAACCTTCAGGGTAAAGTGTTATCTATCCTTTTCTGCATACTAGAGCTCAGAGATAGATTGTTTGGTGACACTGTGATTGACAAGGGAGAAAGGGTAAGTATCTAATCCCTCCTACTTATAGAGCATGGACCATTATGCTCCCTTTGCTGGGTGTTGCAAGTTTATATCTCAAACCTGTGACATCTAGATGATAGGGAAAATGTATATATGCTATGCCACCCAGGAGTCAAATGTTTCTTATGTGAACCCATGCTTTTTTTTTTTTTTTTTTTACCAACCAATTTGCTTGGGATAAACATAGTTGTAAAATAAATGCATTCTATGTCAATGGTCTGCACCTGAACCTGAGAACAGGACAAGTTCCCACTTGAAAGCAAGGTTGAACCTAATTCAACAATATTCATTAATCAAACAATTTACTCTGCCTAATGAAACCCCACATTTTGGGCACTGATTTGCATCAGTGTTTTGTATTAAATTAAAACATGATTAAAATATTAATCCACATTACCCTACTGTGTAAAATATAGGCCAGGCCATCGCAGGGCAGAAACATGCCAACGGCAACCAAATGGCCTACTCTTTACGAACGACAGCAATGGTTCTTTTACATGCCTCTCACCACAGACAGTGAGAGACATGGCTGGCCTTTGATAACCCAGTTAGCTGCACTGGGGGGGACAGCAGTGACAACTTCGTGATAGTGGGGCTTGAACCCCTGACCTTCAGAGCAGTAATCCTGCACCCTACCACCAGGCCACCACTGCACCTAAAGATAATTTGCTTTTTCAAACATTTGTTGTACACTTTCCATTGGTTGTATTTATTCTTTTCACTCGACTGTGCACAACAATAATAAAGCCATAGTGTAGTGTGTTCAGCAAGAAAGACATAATAAATAAGGTACTATTATAAAATAAATGCATATAAGTCACAGTAAACATGCAAACATGGTGGTGTAGTGGTTAGTGATTTTGTCTTGCAGCAAGAAGGTCCTGGGTTTGAGCAACTGTGCCCAGTGTGTGTGCTTCTGTGTGGAGTTTGCATGTTCTCCCTGTGCTTGTGTGAGTTTCTGCTGGGTTCTCAGTTTTCCTCCCAAAGTGCAAAGACATGCACATTAAGCTAATTGGCTCTTCAAAATTGCCCCTAGGTGTGAGTGTGTATGGTTTTGGGTGTGTTGAAACTGTGATGATCTAGCAAGCCTTTAGGGCCGTAACCTGCTTTCACCTAAAGTCGGCTATGATGGACTCCAGCCCCCCGCAACCATAATTAAGAATAAGAAAATAAAATGATCTATTCAATATGTCTATCATGCCAAATACATTAATCTGTAGTGCAGTGTGATATTTTAGACACCATTTCTTTTATTTCTCCGGTAACCAAGGATACCTTTTTTTGTAATTCTCTTTTCAGGGCTTCAACTGTGCTATCAGAACAGCTCCACTTCTAACACTGCTTCCAGTTTTGTGCTTTTATCCTAGTATTGCACCGCTGCAAGCCACATTTAAATAAATTACTACACACGACAGTCACTGCTGATACAGAAGGTTGGAAAGTAGCAGTAACTCTGAAGTGTCCTAACTAAACGCATGATTAAACTATTAAAAAAATAAATAAATAAATAAAGCATGTGGGCTTTTTGAAAGTGGTCATTTACTTACCAGGCATATTAAATAGACATGAAATACAGTGTTATCACTTGAAAATTAAATGGAACTAGCCACACTATCTCTATAATCCTCTATAACTTTTTGGTGAAAATGTATTTAACAATGCTACTGTAGTGTACTGTATAGCTACTTTATACTGAGTCCCAGGGTGTACAAAATGCTAACATCCTTCTGTGTGTAAAAGGTCTTTGGGTCTGCAAAAGTTGTTTCCACACATGAGGTTTCACATTTTTTCTCAGGTTCTCTGAACTCTCTTTGATTGGGCCATATAACACTTGGACAGAATGATTTTCTGAACAGCAGGTAACCAAGATTGTGTGTGATTTTATATGGCAGGATAAGTCCACTACATTCACTGAAACATTCTCAATCTCCAATGATCTTATTTTCAAGAGGTCACTGCAATCACATGCATTAAAAGTGCCCATTTACTAGTGAATATTGTTTTGATTCTCATTGCCTACAGTAGCATTGTTCAATACATTGTCACCCAGAAATTATAGAGAAGTAATTTTTTACTTTACTTTACTTTTTAGGAGCCCTTTTGTAAATTGATGAGAATAAGTAAACAAACAATATATATATGCTATATATAATATATATTATATATACTATATATAAAAATATATAGTAATAACAAAAATAACAGTGTATTTTTTGAGAAAAAAAATTGTCAATATTTAGTGTGGCCACCCTTTACTTTAATTACAGCATTTATATATATATATATCTATATA
>JAQMYF010000001.1:11371387-11383413 GCA_030014195.1 Neosilurus mollespiculum
AGATATATATATATACACACTTAAGGTGGGGGTCTTCAACCCTGTTCCTGGAGAGCCATCTTCCTGAAGTCTTTGGCTCTAACCCTAATCATGCACACCTGACCATATGGTTATTCCCTTAGGAAGTTCTTGATCAGTGTGTGTATGTGCCATGTTTCAACCCATGAAAGAGGCATGGATTGTGATTAATATGATAGTCAGTAAATGCTATATTTGATTAATTTTATATTTATTAAGCCATTACCAAAAAATGTGTTCAAAATTCACAGTGAAAAAAAAATACATAGTAAAAAAGCTTGTCCATCCATCTATCCATCCATCCATCCATCCACCGTGTAATCCTACTAGTATGGCGGGGAGGCCAACTATGGGCAAAAACAGGATATACCCTGAATGGCCAACACATAACCTTTTATACTTACACTCATTCACACCTAGGTTAATCAAGAATATCCAATTTACTTCAAATGACATACACTAATAAAAACTAAGCTAGAATTTAAGCAAATTATCTGGGTATCCTGTTAACACAGAAACAAAAAAATGGAGCTATTTAACAATTATGCAAGGGGAGAGTTGCAGAATATTTATTTTTTGAGACATCAGCCGAGGTGCATAACTGTATTAGTATGTATTAGTATATACTATCATCTAAGAAAACATGCACACACACACACACAAAAAAAAAGATTTCCATGGTTTATTTCAGAATTTTTTTTTTAATCATGATGGACGCAGGCAAACTCCCAATACAGACAGGTGTGGAGAGAGCTTTAAAGTGGCACTTTAAAGCTTTTAGAAAATTCTGGCGGAACTGTGCAGAAAGTTTATATTTACTTTTTTAACCATGACACCGTAACAGATCAGGTAATCCACATTTTGAAGCAGCTAACAGCTCTGAGACTGTGTAGCTAATGCCATCTGGTCCAGCCTGTTCAACGTACTCATTGGAACACTAAAGTAAATCATTCTCTGCAAAGGTGTTTAGAGAAAACACAATATATCTAACTTAAACTAGATTTTTATAGGTTATATTTACATATTTTATCTGGACAGCTAAGCTATTAGCTCTGTTTTGCTAATGGCATCTGCTCAGGAACAAATTGAGTAACAGAATTAATATAAACTGCACTCTGTTTTAGTACATTTTACTAGAAACACAAGGAAACAAACTAAAATTGTTATTATTTTTTAAATCATCATCATCATCCATGTCATGACTGATGAATGGGTTAACCCATGGCATGGCATCTCGCACATCTGACCTCCCAGCGATTTTCCAGATGGCACTCAGAAAGTGCCTTGCCCTGCTGGATGCAGGCGCACCAGGACCTTCTGTCATTCGCAACCTCGAAACCAGTCCTTGTCAAAGGTTTTCAGGTCATCTTTAATGCAATCTTTCCACTGCTTCTTCGGCCAGCCTCTTGGTCTAGAGCCCTGGGTCATTTTGCCAAAGTGGAGCTGCTTTTGGATTAGCAAGTCATCCATTCTGCAGACATGCCCCAGCCAGTGAACTCTATTACTTTGGATGAGAGACAATACAGTGGTTGAGTTTGTGCTTTAAAAACCTCGGTGTTGGAAATATGATGCCATCATTTGATGTTAACCAATGACACAGAAAGCACTGATGGAAGGCCTCTGGCAGTTGAAGCTGCCTAGCAAGTGTAGGTCAGGTTTTCGCTGCTGTACAATAATGATGGAAGCATGATGGATTTGTACATCTTCAGCTTAGTTGAAATGGACAGACGATTTCTATCCCAGCATCTAGAGTCAAGGAAATGGAAGGCAAATGCAGCACGGCTGATCCTCTTCTTGATCTCGAGCATTAAGTTGCCATTATCTGATAGGTCTCTTCCAAGGTAAGTGAATCTGTGCACTATATTTAGCTCAAAATTGTCGAGCAGAGTTGGTGGAGATTCTGCACACTGAGCATGCATGACTTTGGTTTTGGGCTTGTTGATACTAAGGCCCAATGCTTGACACGAGTTGTTTACCGCTGTAGTTGCATCTTGGAGTGACCTATGGGAAGAGGTACATAATGCTGCATCATCAGTGTACAGGAAGTCGCTGAGCCTGATTGTAGTAGCAGACTCGAATTTAAAGTGCCAGAGATTGAATAGGTTGCTGTCTAACTAATAGCGGATGTCCCCACCAAAGTCTGTTGTTGACATATGGGCATGAAGAAGAATGTAGAAGAAGAACAGTATGAAGAGAGTTGGTGAGAGAATGCATCCTTGCATCAGACCGCAACTAACTTCAAAGGGATCCAGTGGTTTACCCTCGATACTGACTCTGGCTTTTATGCCATCATAATTTATGCCACTCTGGATGTTAACAATCTTAGGTGGGATTCCAATCTTGAGTAGGATATTTCACATGAGTATCCTATCTACACTGTTGAAGGCTTTAATGAGGTCAATTAAGATGAGATGTGGTTGCTGATTCTGCTCGCGGCACTTTTCGAGGATCTGGTGCATATAGAACATCATGTGGTTTGTTGAAAGGCCACTTTTGAAACTTCTCTAAGCTTCAGGTAAATGCTGTTCAATTCTAGGCCAGATGTGGTTTAAGATAACTTGAGCATATAGTTTACCAATGACAGACAAAAGCGTGATGCCTCTGAAGTTGGTACAGGTAAAACAGCAGTTCTTAAAAAGTGATATGATATGGCCATCCTTCAGATCTTGCGGAACACGCTTTTCATCCCAAACTGCGAGAATGAGGTTGTGCAGCTCGACAACAACTGGCTGCAATTTTAAAGACCTCTACAGGAATTGAGTTCGGACCTGGAGACTTGCCACTAGTGAGATTCTTCAGCGCCTTTGTAACCTCAGTGACTGATTGTAGTATTTCAGGGTCTGTAAGGTGATGGCCATTTGCATTTATTGGGCTGAGACCACATGTTTCGCTGACCAACCAATTCAATGGCTTTGAAGAAGTTTTTAAAATCATGTCTCTCTGCAAAGCCTCAATCGCTTTCGTATGGTCAAGCCACCATTGGTTTTTCATGTGTTGCCACTCTCTTTGACACTCGTTTCTGGCAGCCCTATAATGCTGGCGGTTGGCTGGCATGTCATCGCTAAGGACTTCCTGGAAGGTACTGTGCTTCTTATCCACTAGGATCTTGATGGCCATGTTGTTGCCATCAAACCAGTCGTGGTGCTGTCATTTCGGAAGGTTGACAGTCTCGACAGTGGAGTTATAGAGTGTAGCATGAACAGACTCCCAATGGTCTTCAAGGCTAGCTTTTGTGATGCCCTTAGGTTTGCCAGCTATGCTGTTGCGGAGCTGCAGGGTTACTTCAGGTGCCTTAAGATGCATGGTGTTAAGGCATTTCATGGATCTATGGAAGCAGAGCTTCAGGCAAGCACAGACCATTATGTGATCCATTCAGCAATCTGTACTTCAGTGGACAGCGCATCAATGAGATCACTTCGGAAGTGTTCACATATGATGATATAATCTATCAGGTTCCATCTTTGGACCTCAGGTGAATCCATGTACCCTTGTGAATGTCTTGATGGGAAAACATTATGTTGGAGATGGCAAGCCCATAACGGGCAAAAAGTTCTAGAAGCATGGTTCCTTGATTATTTGCTTCTCCGAGTCTATGTGGGCCGATGACCTCAGGCCATGTTTTGGTATCTGTACCAACTCTTACATTGAAGTCACCCAGAAGAGTCGATCACCATTGGGAATAGATGACAAGACTTCTGATTGTTGGTCATAAAAGAGGGTTTGCTCTTCAAGAGGTCGCCTGAAAGTTGGGGCAAAAACACTTATGATTGTGCCATTGCATGATTTGCCATGCTTAATACACATTCTCATTATGCGGGAGTTGACCCTGTTACAGCTTAACATGGATGGATGGAGGAAGGTTTTAATTGTGATTGCAATGCCTTCAAGTTTAACTTGGTTGGCAAGTCTGCCAGAGTACAGGAACATATAGTCACTTTCAATGAACTCCCCTTCCTCAGGTATACTGCACTCTGTCAGGCAGGCAAGATCTATGCTAAGCCTCTTGAGTTTGGCAGCTACAAGGGCTGAGTGGCATTGAGGAGCTTGTCGTTTAGCGATGGAGTCATCAGTTATGTAGTTACGGGCATGTCTGGGTGTATTGGAACCATGGGGTCCTTGCGGCTTTTCCTGTGACTTGTCATGAGTGTGATAACACTGATAGAGGGTGTAGTAGTACACAGCAGGAGGGTGCTGGCCTCGGGCCGTGGAGTAAGTATGTTGGCCTCTTATGTACTTACATCCTCCCCCAGCAACTGACATAGACTGGACTCATAAGAGACGCAGATCACTAAATTTTGTGCTGCTGAAGGGGTCAAAAAAGTCAGTAGGCTGACCTAAGCTAGCCTAACCTAGATCTGCCGTGTTCTGCAAAACCGGGAGCACAACAAAAAGACAAAACAAATGGTCTTTGGCATGTGAAGGCTAAATGGTGTGGCTGTAGATGATGAGAATAGCATGTGGCTGGATGCGGAGAGACCAGTTTGGGACCCCGGATGTCATCCAGAAAGGCGCTACACCTCCAGTGACCCTTGCCCCTATTTTTTAAATTCACGTATAGCTTATATTAACATATTTTAAGCATGACAATGAGGCAGGCCAGTTAGCCCTGTGCTGTTACCCTCATCCTTTATAAACAAAAAGAAAAACTATTCCATAAAGTTGTTTTGATATATGGTATGGGAACACAAGCAAAACCAACCAGAATGATATTTTTTGGTTTATTTTTAAGTGTGATAATGATGATGCTGCCTGCTCGAGTGCACGTGAAAAACTGTGAGGGTCTGCAATTTAAGTATTATCCACTCAGAATAATGATTTATGATCCAGAGATGTGCATCAGATTATACTAATTAACATTAGCACAATTATTTTTCAAAATTGTAAAAGCAGACAAGAAAAGTATTAGTATGATTTTGGGCCATTACAAGCCCTCGGAAAAGCTTAAGTACACTGTTTTACATATTCTAAATTTCTTTGGACTGTACTGGAGAGATGAACTTGAAAATGAACTTCTAAAAGACATTTTCTCAGCCGATGTTTTCTGACTATAATTTCATTCATGAATTTTCTGAACTGCTTAATCCTAATTAGGGTCATGAGGTGGCTGGCACCCATCTCAGCTGACTCTGGGCAAGAGCAGGGTACACCCTGGACAGCTTGCCAGGCCATTGCAGGGCAGAAACACACTGATGGCTATGCAGCATACTTTTAAAGAAAATCAGCAGTGTTTCTTTTACATGCCTCTCACTACAGACAGTTTGATAACCTAGTTAGCTGCACTGGGTGGACAGCAGTGACATCCCATTGATAGTGGGGCAAAATTCATTATTTTCAAAACTCAGCTAGCACGAAGCATGAAAACATATTATAAAGTATACATTATGTTTTTTTCCTGGTAAAAAAAAGGTTTTATTTAATACTATTTTACGTGCTGTAATTGCAAATTAAGATGAATATCAAAAAATTTTACATGTTCTGTTCAAGACGATAGGACTAGTTAATATATTATCAACATTTATTTCTTGGGCCTTTGCCATTTAATTGTGTCTTTTAATATTAGCATAATAATCTAATCCAGACATTAAAATGAAGCATCTTTTAGCAGAATAAGTGAATTTTAAAAGGAAACTTACTTGCAGTTGGGGATATTTTTTACACTGATGTAACTTTAGAACTTTGTCAAGTTGAACACCACAAATTGCCTATGTCTAATTACATTTGCGTGCAGTCTGGTAATTAGTGTAATTAGAGGAATTATCTCTGAAATTTGGACAAAATAAATATTTTGAATCAATTATATCTGATAAAAATTCTGAGAAATGTGTATACCAATTCAACACAGTCTTGCTGAAGGAGTCAGTGATTAGTATTTTTTCTGGGTAGGTTGATGCTCTTGTTAGTGTGGCATGGCAGGTGGTTGAGAAAGATATAGTGGGATCATTATCCACACTGGTGGAGACATGGACCAGTCTGTGAGAATGGTGCTGACTTCAGCATGAAACCTATCTCCCTGTGGACTACTGGGAAAAACATACATTAAACATGGTCTTCAGCATAATCATGTAATGGTACAATGTTAGACACATCTCTAAAATCAGTATGAATTGTTGTTTCATTTATTATAAACAAAAAGGTTTAATTTTTCCTCCTCTGCTTTTTCCAGCTCTTCCTGGTGCCCAAATATTTGGTTACAGATTTTCTTTCTTGTTCTCCAACATAAAATAACGTATTTACTACATTTGTTATGAAACTAAAGGAGCTCCTGAATAAAAAATGTGATTGAATTTGCCCAAAGGCAAAGCAGAAATGAACAGTGGTGCAACAGATGAGCAACAGTAGGAAGCTAAGCCAACTGTGCATGCATCCCTGCCACCATAGAGGTCTTCTCACATTTTCGGCTGTGTGAATCTTTGGGCTGTCAGAGTGGGCGGATGGCAATGCCTGTTTTGTTTTTCTTGAGCGTGACTGTGAGGAACCTAGACAGATTCAGAGCAGCACCCGCTGGGCTTCTGTGCCCCTCGATAATGTCTTACCTGCTTTAGCTCTTCCTCAGAGCACATCTGCTGACACATGTTTACATTTTCTCATTATAATCCTGCTTAATATTAAAGACGACACACTTGCTACATTTAAATAAGTAGCATTCTCTCTGGCAAAATGTTCTTATGCTGTTAAGTCGGGGTAAAGTACACTTTAAACTGATTAATTCATTACCCATTCCAATGTGTGTTTAATGCACTGTATATCTTAAATCATCTTTCCTGTGGTGCAGTGTCCATTTATGAGTTTGAATATTTATCATTATACATAAGTGCCTTCACACCTAATACATCAAGCATGCTCTGAATTATTAATGCATTATGTGCACTGCATAAAAAGAGTTCTTCTTTCCATTACAGACTACCATGGGTTACTTTTAGTGGACTGGTGCAGCAATTGCAAACAGAGAGCTATTCCCCTGACAATTCAAACCAGATCAGGCCAGAACTGGAGAGCCTCATCAGCTGCTGCCTTTGACAGATGTTTCACACTGGTATAGTATATGAAAGATAGTAATCACATTACTATTTTTCACTTTTATATCACTGAAATCTTTGTAGTTATTTATGTATGTATGTATGTATGTATGTATGTATTCATTCATTCATTCATTCAAATCAAAGTGTAGCAAGGATTGGACCTCACAGTGGTGTAGAAGTAGTAGGCCCATTCGACTCACAACAAGAAAGTCCTGGGTTTAAGCGCCAGGCTGGGCAAAGGCTTTGCATGTGGATTTTGCTTGTTCTCCCTGTGCTTGTGTTAGTTTCATTTTGGGTACCCCGATTTCCTCCAAAAATACATGTACATTTGGCTAACTGACTGTTTCAGATTGCCCCTAGGTGTGAGTATGAATTGTTGTGTGTATGTATATGTGTGTGTTTGTTGGCCCTGTGATGCACTGCCGAGCTGTTCAAGGTGTACCCTGCCTTCACCAAGAGTTGGCTGAGGCCCCCGACATTAGTAGGATTAACCAGTTTGGCAAATGAATGAAAAAATTAATAAATGTACGACTGATACACTCACCAAACAGATTATTGGACCTGATTAGATTATCTTCTCATTTATGCAATGATTTAATCAGCCAATCATGTGGCAGCGGGACCATACATAATTTCTTGCATGCAAATCACAAACTTTACTTATTGTAAACATTACTTATAACATGACGGCAAGTTGAAAGTTTTATATAAATAATAGGTATGGTAAGCCAGTGCTGATTCTATTTAATGTACCTAATATACCCTTAGATGTTCTTGGATGATGGGAGAGGAACCTGATGTGATCCTCTGCTGTTGCACTTCATCTTCTCCTCCTCAAACTTTGACATGCATTGCATCTGATTTGTTGTAACAAATCTTTATTTAACTCTACCTGACAATTCAAAGCAGTCTGGCCTTTCTCTTTAATCTCTTAATTCTTCAAAAATTCTACCCATTGGATGTTTTTTGTTTTTTTTTTTACCATGAAAGTTCCAGGAGATTAGCATGTACTGAAACAATTAATCAGCGCACAGCCATGTCATATTGCTAGTTAAGTTACTGGGATCAATTTTTTTTTCCAAGTCTAATGTTTGATGTAAACATTAATTAAAGCTATCAGCCTGTGTGCACGGATTTATAGACTGTGCTAATGCCATACGATTTGCTGTGTGTGTGTGTGTGTGAGTGAGTGAGTGAGAGAGAGAGAGAGAGAGAGAGAGAGAGAGACAGAGAGAGAGAGAGAGAGAGAGAGAGAGAGAAAAAACACTGCTGAAAAACAACTGAGTTTTAGTGAATGTGGGGGTGTACAGCCTGTCAACAATGCTGTATTTCAGCATGTCTCTTCTCATTTTGCTTCCGGAGCCATAATCTCACTGGCTTTTGAAACAAAGAGTGACTTATTGAGTGTAGTCATTCTTGAAGAGCTTCTGAATGCCTGCTTTGGCAGTTGGTACATACTCCTCTGTTCCTATGGTGCTTTAATACATATGCGGTTCCACAAAATGTTGAGTTTTATTTATTTATTTATTTTGGGTGGCCTTGAAGTGCCCTGAATAATCTCCTTTCACCAGGAACCATTTTCTTTTTTTATATGCAGCTAGCTTCCTACACCATATGTTGGTCCCTTGGAAGGCTGAGTTGTGTTCATGAACAAGCCTGAGAATGATGAAAAGGATGACAGAGAGGAAAAATGACAATGAAAGAGAGAAAAAAAGCTAATAATGGAAAGTGAGAGAAATCCATGGTTGGCAAATGAAGGAAAGGCCAAATCAAATAGAGAAAAGGAGTGAGATACATAAAGAGGAGCAGTGACTCACAAATGGCTTTGCCAAGGCAGAAAAAAAGTCTTTCTTTCGCCCACATCAGAGGCTTCTCATTCTTCACTGCACATCCTTTATTTACAACCAAGCTATTAGCAGAAACCCAGATGAACCCAATGTTTGTGTAGTTAGAGGAGTTTATTCTGCAAATGCATGTTTGCCTGCCCTCTGCTCTCCCTGATGAGGCAAAGATATGGCTCATTTTGTAAAGAAACCAACAACTTGCCGAGGAGAAATATGAGTGAAAGCATACACTCAAGCTTCATTTGCCAGTAATGAGATTGTTAAGCTTGGCACCATCGTTTTTAGGGCCAAAAAATACTGAGCTGTTTGTCAGTCTGTTTATTTTATATGTCCATGTACCTTTATTTTAGTGGTATTCAGAAACCAAATATATTTAATGAATGACATAAGCATAAGCTATTCTAATTCATTTTACCAAAATATTGGATTCCAACAAATGGGGGAAAATGGATGGAAACCTCAGGGAACGTTTTTCTCAATCTGCTTATTTCTCAATCAAACTTGTTTCAAGGCTACTCTGCCTGAAAGCTATTGAGCAGGATAAATTTAATTTCAAGTATTATGGATGAGAAAGTTGAGTTTAATTTTGGGGGTAGAGGCAACTTTTCCAGCATATCAATGCATACTCAAATAACATTAGCATATGCACACAGAATACAGAAGGCTACTTCAGCACCTCCATCTGTCTTTTTCAGTTTTATTATAGCAGTGAATAAGAAGTGCTGCAGGTGGGTGGTGTTAACATAGTGGCTGAGAGAAGCATGGTCAAGCCTCATAAGCAAGGGCATGTTAAAATACACTTTAACTACACAAGCAACATTGATTGGGTTTGCTATTGCATGCATTGGAGGGTTTGCTCCCTCCAGTGTTTTAACAATCATGCAAAGTCATTCTGTTTTTTTTTTTTTTTTTTAATTATTTATTTTTTTAATTATTAATATTTTTTTTTAAATAAGAGGACAGAGTAATTCAAACTAGAAATCCTTTTAGCTGATTAGCTGGTTTTTCTGGCTCATAGGCACTTCATTAATTAAATATTTCTTTTATATCCTTGCATTATTATCACATGGACACCAAAATGTGACCAGTTTTGCTCCACACCCCATCAAATCCGATAAACTTCTATAGGTGAATCAAATCCATCTACCTTGCATTTGGCAATACATGTGATACACTATACACTAGATACATGTGCTCACTCTCCGTAAAGAGTGGTAATGGCATGGGTGCTTTTTACCAGACCTTATATATTCGGATTCTGCAAGAGACAGAAAACACAAACATTTGACAGAACAACAGCCACAAGGTCTTGCCTGAGACAGGCTTCCCCTTTGACAACACAAAAGATTGCACTAGATGCTTTGTCCTACTCTACGTGAACTGAAAATTGAAACACAAAAGTGGATCAGATTAATGCAAGTAGTCAATATACTGCTGTTTTATGCTGAACCCACAGAGAGTGCTAAATGTCCCCTTCTGCATACATCAGCTCACTGAAGCCCATGACTCATTACTGTTTCTATGATTTTAGTATAAGTGATATTGACTCAAACCAATTTTAAAGAAAAACTGGTCTTTAAACAATGAGCAGGCCCACCTATACTTGCTTTTTTTCCTGAAAGTTTGTTTTCCAGTGCAAAGGCCTATTCACTGACAGCACAGTACTGCAATCTTATTTATCATCTAAGTTTCAAATCCATTCATAGAGAACCAATATCTGTGCAGTGGCAGCCCTGCAGGTTCAACCAAGGCACTTGTGTGTGAAAAGACAGAAGAAAGGTCAATGATTTGAGGAGCCCTTTCAGACTGGGTGGTGTCCAGGTTTCATACCTTAGAGGAATAGAGACAGTAGGAGAGACACTGCTTATATTCTCCTTTAGGCTGCACTATGGGACCTGATGGATGTTTATATTGGAGTGCAATCATTTCACCTTCTCCCACAGAGCTAAATGATTAATTTTCTAGAGCCTGAGAGGATCCTTAGTCATAGAAATTCAATGGGGCTGAACAATCATCTGAGGATTAAGGATCATGCTTCAGGGGAATTCACATGCTTCCATCTACACATAATAGTTACAACTTCAAAATGACTGCTAAAGAGCTCTTGAACTTTATATGAACAAATAAATAAATACATGTGTATATTTAACAGTCTCTGCTTATTACATATAATAAATAAACTAATTATATCTATATTATACAAAAATCAACCAGCTGGAATGGGGAAAAAATCTCCATGATAATCAAAGTATGACATTCTCATTAAAAATCACCATGAAGTACATTACACATGGAAAAAAATCTATATAACGTGCATTAATTGCATTAAAATTTCCTTTGAAAATGAGTAATAGTTAATACTTTCATCAAATGGAAAAACATTATTAACACACCTCAGTAAAACTGAATATATTGTAAATCTTTTATCATGGGGCCAGTAGTGAGTTATGATGCAATGCTAACGCTAGATTGGTTGTGGGTTTGAATCCCTGTTAAACCCCTACTGTGCTAAGAATCCCTGGGCAAAGTCTTAACCAAAAGTGTCCCAAAGCCGCTTCTCTAACCATTAGTCTATGTCTGCCCCCAATTTTGAAGCATGAAATTACCTGTTAGATTCTATTGTCAGATAGTTTTGTTTCTTAGTAGAAATAAATACTTAAAAGATGCAAATTACAAATGCAAAAAATGTCCGACAATCGAAGAAGAGCCGGTTAAGCTTGACATTACTGGAAATGTCTCTCCCAGCTGTCCATCTCACATTCCATCTGCTGGTGGATCAGGGATTTCCTAAAAGACAGAAGACAGCAGGTTTGGCAGGGGAAAAAAACAAACAAACCACAAGACACCACAATAATAGAATACCACAAATTTGTGTGCTCTTTTCTGGTCTTTTTTTACACTCTACATTAATGATTGTCTTCAGTGTAGTAAAGTGAAGATCCTGAAGTTTGTTGATGAGACACCATCATTATTAGACTCATAACTAGTGTTGATGAGTCTGCCCACAGGAAGAAAGATGAGCAGCTGATATCCTCATGGTAGTGGATTTCAGGAATAACTAACAAACTACATTCATTCATTCATCTTCTGAACCGCTTATTCCTACTTAGGGTCGCGGGGAGGCTGGCGCCCATCTCAGCCGACT
>JAQMYF010000001.1:11403147-11418278 GCA_030014195.1 Neosilurus mollespiculum
CGGATGTTCAAAGGAAATGTGCTTGGATTCATGCGTACGCACAGATTCATACATCTGGATTTTTTTGTGCGTACGACATTTTCTGGATTCAAGCGTACGCCTTTTTTCAGTAAGAATTCCACGCAAGTCTTTGTACATGAGGCCCCTGGTCTTTGTGTTCTCTGTAGCAAACTTCACTCTCACATTTTTCTCATAGAGAGCAAAGGGTTCCTCCTTGCATGGCTCCCATGTAATTTAAACTTGTGAGGTCTCTTTCTGATTGCAGAGGCATGCACTTTCACATCAACAGCAGCAAGAGCCAGCTGTAGGTCCCATGATAACATTTTCTAGAGACTTCTTTTAGCATCTTAAAGTCGCACTTGGAGTAAACTTGTTTGGATGGCCAGACCTGGGCATGTTGGCAGTTGTTTTGAATGTCCTCCATGTGTGATACATCTGTGTGTGATTTTAGCCATTTAAAGTGGGAATAAATGTGAGAGTATCCTAGTTTATTCCTTACCAGAAATTGCATTTTTAAAAATAACATTTTACTTAAAATGTTAAAAAGTTTTTTTAGTTTAAATTGTTTAGTTATATTACTTGAATCTTCCAGTACTGTTAAAATTTATATTAAATATCCATATGCCCATATATGTTAAAAAACACACAGGCTTTCATATGTTCTAAATTTTTCATATTACTATATATTTAATTGATGATATTTTTAGCCCAGGGCCTAGTAAACCAGTCTTACTGATGTTATCACTGATAGAAGCTCCAAAGCACATAAGTTGCTCTGAATAAGGGCGTCTGCCAAATTCCATAAATATAAGTGCACATTTGATGAAGAAAGTACCTAATATAATGGCATAAAGATTAAGGCCTGACAAAATGTGTAGACATTATTTCATACATTCATTCATCTTCTTCTGCTTGTTCCGAGGTCGGGTCGTGGGGGCAGTGTATGTGTAGACAATAAAATGCAAAATTAAATAAATAAATAAATAAATAAATACATACATACAATGTGGTAGTTGTCAAATAGGTCATGAGCAGACAGGAGTTTGAATAAAAATGCAGGTTTATTGGCAAAACAGGCAAATCCAAAGGTCAGGGACTAAGTAAAATTCAAAAACATGCGGTAGTTCAGGTGATCAACAAATGGACTTGGCCAAACAAAGCAACGTCGATAACTTAAACAATCAAGGTCAAAACTAGAAGTGTACACTAAAGCCACAGGCTTGGTAATGTCAATAGTGATATGGTATATTTGATACTTCACAGTGACCAGAGCTTTGTGATGTGTGTATGCAGTCAACTTGTGAACCAAAGGGCTATACCTGTGAGATGGACATCTGCAACATTGACAACCAAACATTCTCAGTTAAAGAAATCGGTTATATTGTTTTAGAAGCATCAAGGTATCAAACTTCTTAATTAGATGCTTGAGAAATTTTAAAATGTTGTTGAAATATAACCATGACTTTGTCAACCCCTGACTCTAGAAGACATTAAAAGATTGAATAAATTAACGAGATTTTTTTTTCTTATCTTGTCTGATGTGAAAGGCATTGTAAGCATATTTACAAATGGAACTCATATAACTGCAGAACAAGGGCACTCAATGTTGAAATATTTCCAAGTGAGGAGTGAATTTTCTGTCATATAACTGTGCCTTTGTGTCCCCATAGACTCTCACCCTGATGCTGGAAGTGTGTAAACAAACTACTTCAGATAGTGCACAGATGTTTTCAAGAAACCCATCTTGTTGTTTATAAAGAACACACGGTCAGCAGCAACACAATTTTGTTTTATTTTCTCCTAAGCTTTATTGAGAATCATCTGCTTGGGAGGCATGACTAGTTTTTTTTTTTTCTTTTACATTCTCCAGATTTCTGTCTTGTTGGTGTACTTCTTTTAATGTGTTGGACTTTAGTCCACCTTCAGCTTAGTCATGCAGAGAATGTGGTTTGCATATAAATACCTCATTACCTGATCAAGCAAGGAAAGTATTTCATACCTCATTACGCATTTCCTGCTGAGTGACTTATCCAAGTAAGCATAAATGTTCATTGTGTTTCTCATACTTCACACTGTCTGCTTTCACTATAACTATGTCAAGTCTGCAAACTTTTTTTAACATGTGCATTGAACTGATTGTTATTTTAAGCAAAATAGTATCCATGAGCAAAGAAAGTTGTCATGTAGTTCATTTGTTCCTTTTTATAAAGCACTTTATTCTGGTCAGGGTCAAGGTGAACCTGAAGCCTTTCTAGGAAAATGGGTGTTAGGCAGTTTTACACCCTAGATGTGGCATCATAAACGCGCGCACACACACTCACACACACAACGAGACAATTTAACATAGCCAGCCTATGTGCATGCCTGGTTCTGGACGGTTGGAGGAAACTGACAAACGTGTTAAAGATCATACAACAGATGTCCATTTGGCTACCAACAATAAACAGAGAATAAAATAAATAAATAAATAAAACTTCTTAAATGAAAACATTATCCATAACTTATGCACTGTTAATGACTTTACACATTTCTCCTTTGGGTTAACTCTCACTGTCTCTTATTGCATATGGCGCCAGGCCGCTAGCATTAGCATGCTAGCATACAGTTTGCCCTCTCTCTGTTTACACACAATTTTCTAATGAGTAGTCACACTGACCAGCACAGACAAATAATCTAACAACTGCATTTTTCACTCTCAAAATCTAGCAGGCACACTTGATTTAAAGCACATTTTCTGACTAAAGAATAGGAGAGACACAAAGTTGTGTTATTGTTTCCTTCACGGCAGGCCGATTTATTCTTCACCTATCGTGCTTGAAACTTTACTCTACACCACCCCTACATAGCGCGCCCTCTAGCGGTATGGAAGTGGAACATCAGTGTAGCGACTTAAATGCACTGAAAGTGATAAAATCAAATGAGAGTAACTGGAAAAGGTAATTTAAAGAAAATAATAGGGGGTGCCTATTTCTTCTTATTAAATTCTACCTATTTTGTTTCTTTAAGTTTGTTTCTAAATTTAGCCATTCTCAACCCTCTACATCTGCACAGTCAGTAACATGACCTCTGATTAAAACTAGGGACCCTCAGTTTGTGAGGCAACAAAGGCCATCTCCTGTGCCACTGCGTCACCCCCTATTGTGTAATGGGAAATTCTTTTATGCTTCTGGCTAGGCACATATTGGTAAATGGAAAATAGAAAACATTTTTAAAGGGAAAATATATAAATAACAGCTGGAGGCTGCTAAAAATCAGTAGACAAGTCAAGCATTGGAACTGCAGTCCCCATTTAACTTTCACTTCTGCTTACCTAATGCTACAGCTGTGACTGTGTAGGCCTAGCAAGAGCTGCATGACAAGGGATTATTGTAGCCTAATAAATTAGGTTTAAAGTCTTTCTGTGTTAAGTGGTGGGAGTTCATTTCAAGCATCCGATTTCGATTAATTAGGATTCGCTGTCAGACCCGTGCATAGCTGCTATGCAGGATGGCAACAGGACAGATGCATACAATTTAAAAACCTTTTGACCTATTTGTCACATCAAGTCAGGGGAAGGTCTTCTCTGCTGTTTGGCCATGTAGCCTTATCATTATGGTAATGATTCAGCTAGTGGAAAGAGCAGCACGCTACAGTCATCATGACTACTGGTGTGTGTCTGTGTGTGCATGCATGCGTGTGTGTGTGTGTGTGTGTGTGTGTGTGTGTGAGTAATCATACAGTGTATAGAAAGAAAGAAAGGTGGCGACTTTCTTAGCATGCCACTTTTACGCATGTCACATTTAAATGTCCTTATTCCCTCCATTTTGACATGTCCACCTAAATCAGCAGCGACATTTATATGAAAGTGGTTAAGGCACACTAATGTTGGCAAAATGTTTTTTTTTTTTTTTTTTTTTTTTAAGGAAATAATTTTTAACAAGAGAATGCATTTCTAATGTGTGGCTGTGAGCTTGTGCCAGTTCTGTCCAGTGATAAGACAAATGAATTGCACTGTATAATTATCACAGGGGCCGTAGCATTTATTGCTACTGTCTATCTCGTGGAATATGCACAACAGGGTCATTAAAATAAAACTGCTGAGCTGGATAGCAGTCAAACCTAGAGACTGGGCCAAATCAAAACCATCTTTTTCTTCTCCTTTCGGCTGCTCCCGTTAAGGGTTCACAAGAGCCATCATCCTTCTCCAACTTGCTCTGTTCTCTAAATCATTCTCTTCACAACACCTGCATGTCCTCCTTCACCACATCCATAAATCTTCTCTTTGACCTTTCTCTTCTCCTCCTACCAGGCAATTCCATTCTCAACATTCCTCCACCAATTTCCCCTTCATCTTTTCTCTGCACATGCCCAAACCCTCTCAATCTGGCCTATCACTTTATCCCCAAACACTTTCCTGTGCTGTACATCGATAATATTTGATTCTAATTCTGTCAATTTAAGTCACTTAGAAAGGAAATCAAAGTACATTCTCTTTGTCAGTGCTACTGTCTCCAAACCGTACAGCATAGCTGGCCTCATTACTGTCTTATAATCATTTTCCTTTACTCTTGCAGATACTCTTGTATCCACAATCCATTGCCACTCTTCTCTGCCCATTTCACCCTGCCTGCACTTCTTTCTTCACTTCTCACTCTCTTCTGCACTCCCTTCTTCACTGTGCCTACTGCACACCTCATCGCTGTCACACTCTCTTGTACCACCCTCACATACTTCTCTGCTACTCCTGATTTCCTTATATAGTTCCATAACTCCTCTTTGGGCACCCTGTCTTATGCTTCCTCCAAGTCTACAAACACACAGTGCAATTACTTCTGACTTTTCCTGTACTTCTCCATCAGTATTCTCCAAGCAAATATGGCATTGGATGTGCTCTTCCTTGGCATGAAACCATACTGCAGTTCACAGATCACCATCTCTTCTCTCAGATTCCAATACTTTTCCCCATAACATCATGGTGAGACTCATCAACTTAATGACTCTGGAGTTAGTGCACTTTGTGGTACTCTCTCTCTCTTTCTCTCTCTCTCTCATTTTTGTCATTCATTAGCTTCTGAAAATACTCTTTCCACCTTCCCAGCACACTCTCCTCTACTTGTCGGCACATTAGCATGTGCGTCCTTTAACACTCATCATCTTTTTGTGCTCAAGTCCTTTGCCTGGGCAGTTGTAATGTGTCCTCTTCTTTTTCTGTTGTGTTCAGCTTCTCATACAACTAATTACATGCTTCTTTCATTGCTTTTGTGACCTCTCTTCACCTTGCCCCACATCTCTTTCTACTCCTGTCTTCTTTTTTCATCTCTCCATGTGTCCCACTTCTTTTTTTGCTAATCTCTTGATACTTTTCTGAACTTTTTCATTCCAAAGGCTTTGTCTTCTTTTCTCTGTTCAGATGCCACCCCGAGAACTTTGTTCCTCACCACAACTGCTGTAGCTCTCCAGTCATCTGACATCCCCTTGCTATTACCTAACATGTCTTTTACCTCCTGTCTGAATTTCACACATCAGTCTTCCTCCTTTTGTTTACACCATTAGAACTTTAGTTCATTTCTCACTCTTCTGCTCTTCTTTACCTTTAAAGTCATCCTACAGATGATCATCTGATGCTGTCTAGCAACACTATCCCCTGTTACCAACTTACAGTCACTAGTCTCCATGAAGCTGTGTCTCCTATATAGGATTTTGTCAACCTGTAAGCACTTCCCTGTTATATATTACTCTGTGTACCTCCTTCTTCCTAAAATATGTATCCATTTCTATTCTTTAGTTTTTTTTTTTACAAAATCTACCACAATTTGCCCTCAGCATTCCTCTCCTTGACACTATACCTGCCCATTACCTTGTTAGTACTTCAGCTGGTTAGTTTTTTGTTTTCTAGTATCATGTGCTTTTGTTTGTCCCCTTTGGCTTTCCCCAGACTCATTATTGTACTCACCTGTGTCTCGTTGCCTGCTTCACTAGTCTGCCTATTTAAGCCCTGTATTTCCCCACAATCATTGTCAGATTGTGCCAGAGTTTTCTCCTGTTCCTTTCCAGCATTTTTAAATCTGTTGCCTAGTAGTTTGTGACCTTGCCTGTTTGTGATTTTTGGATATCTCTTCCCGCTACTCTGTTTTTGACTTCTTGGCTGTCTCTGACCATTGCCTGTTTTCTGACAACGGGTTTGCCTGCTGTTTTGGATTGTTGCCTATCTATTAAACATTGTGCTCTCCACCACTTCTGTCTGTATGTGGATTTTTTTCCCTCTGTCAAACCTAACAGTATGATCTGGCTAACATGGATCAAGCATATTTAAACCATTGCAAGACTGTACTGGAGCAACATGGAATCATGCTGGGAAGCAACAAACCCAGAGGGTGTTTATAAAACCATTGAAGTCATGCCCACAGCCAACGACGATCTTGCTGCAATGGTAAAACACTCTGAAAACCCACCACCACCACCTGCACCTGAGCAAAAATCAGAGAGAGAGTGAGCTCAATGGAAAAAAAATAACAATGCTTGCAAATTAACCCAAACAAAAAAGTCAAAAATACCAAAATCCAAGTGCGAAAAATAAATAAATAAAGAAAGAAAGAAAACTACGCAACAGCAAATACTTCAACAAAAATACAACACAACCTGCTAGCCTCATATGGCAGAGGACAACACCAGCATAGAGTCTTGCACACATTTATTAACTTAGACCAACACTCTATTAAAGAAAACACAGGGGGTACAAATAGTCAGGTGGCCAGCACCATACTTGCATACAGATAGACACCTCACAAACAATTAACCCACAATTCACAAGACAGACTCTAATACAATAGTATGATATTCTTGTTTATCCAAATAACAAATTAAAACAAATGAAATACTACCAAGGAAAATGAAAAGATATCAAACCCAGACACAGCTTGGCCAAGCCCATCTCTGCCCAGCCAATTATAGCCGGAACACAGCCTTTGTTTCCGCTATGGCACTCTTTTGCTGCCGGACCAACCCGAGCCGACACAGGACCACAACAAGCCCGCTGATGGTACACTTATACTTTTAACATGCATTTTCCTTTTACTTAAGTTTGTGCACCAACCCAAGAAAATAAATGTTTAAAGCATAATTCAATATTCCGTGTCTTTCTTTCCTGTAAACACATGTTAGAATATCATTATATGTGCAAATCCATATGAGTGTTAGCATTAGCACGAAAGTCCATGTTTTTTACAGATATGTGTGTCTAAAAGTTCACCATGAAGTCCATAATTATATAAAGTGGTTTGCAATGTAAATATGTATGTATGTGTATATGTAAATGTGTAACAGTCCATGTGGGCAGACATGGCAGCGGACATGTGCGGTCGCATCTCGAAAATTGGGACAATGTAAAACAGGTTCATTGCATAATGTATTCTTAATGTCCTGAAAGACCTGCTCTGCTTCCACTGTCCACTGCACTTGTACTGGCAAGTTATTTCTGGTAAGGTCTGTGAGAGTGGCTGCTCGGAGAGAAAAATGGGGTACGAACCATCGGTACCACCCAGCCATGCCCAAGAAGGATCACACCTGGGTCTTTGTCTGGGGCAAGGAACACCACTAAATGGCCTCCAACTTCTGGATCTGAGGCTTGGTGACCCCTCCACTGATTACATACTGCAGGTATTCTGTCTCCCGCTTCACAACCACACATTTTGCTGGATTTATGGTGAGCTTCACTGCCTCAATTCGCTGACGTACATCCCTCAGATGCTGGAGATGCTCCTGCCACGACGCACTGTAAATGATAACATCATTCAGATATGTTGCCGCATAGCCATTCGTACCATCCAGCACTTTGTCCATCAGCCTCTGGAATGTTACTGGGACTCCATGTAACCCAAACGGTCATAATGATATGGAAAAACCCCAGGGGGTCAGTGAGGTCCCTGGCAGCTTCACTAAGAGGGACCTGCCAGTATTCCTTTGCAAGGTCCAAAGTTGTCACCCACTCAGCGGATCCTAAGCAGTCAATGAGGTCATCTATCCATGGTGTTGGGTAATTGTCAAACTTAGAGAGAGTTTAGGTAACTTAGGTCAACACAGAACCGGTGCGTCCTATCTTTCTTTGGCACTAACACCACTGGATGGCACCACTCACTTTTAGATGGCTCAGTGACCCCCATGGCCAACATCTGGTCGACCTCCTCCTTCAATACATGGAGTAGCCACTCAGGAATATGGTAGCTCATATGACGGGGAGCTGCTCCTCTACACAGGGCAATGTAGTGCTGTGCCAGGCTTCTCCTGGAACAAGATGGGGCTGCAGAGACGTTGGACCTCAGCTGGCTGGACCGTGGGAAGATGGCTAAGGTTGAGGGTGCCCTCTAATGGTGATGGCAGGTACTGCTCCTCTAACCTCCTCCTCGTCCTGCACATGCCAGATCATGCAGACCTCAGCACTTGGGCCCGGTCGCTTATGCCATGACTTCAGGAGGTTTACATGCAGCACCCGCTTGGCCTTCCTATCTACTGACTTTATAACCTCATAAGGAGTAGTCCCCAGCTTCCGTGTGACCTCAAAAGGGCCCTGCCACTAGGCAGCATCACCAACACCATGTCTCCTGCCTTAAAACTCTGGGTAGTGGCTCTCTGATCATAATGGGTCTTCTGGCGTTGCCGGCCAGTTCAAGGTTCTTTTGGGTGAACTGTGCCATACTCTTCAACCTCTCCCTCATCTGCTGCACATACACAAGAATGTTCTGGGATTGTTGCACTTCCTCATCCCCCATCCAGGTCTCTTTTAACAGGGCCAAGGGTCCTCTAACTTCACAGCCATAAAGTAATTTGAATGGCGAAAAGCCAGTAGAAGCTTGTGGGACCTTCCTGTATGTAAATAGAAGATAAGAGAGCCAGCTGTCCCAGACAGCCCCTGGCTCACTCACAAACTTGCGCAGCATCTGTTTGAGGGTCAAACTGGACCCTTGATCAGTTATTATGGCTTTAGGGAACCCTACCTATGAAAAGAGCTGAATGAGACAATTAGCTACTGTTCTAGCCTTCACTACCTTAAGAGCAAAAACCTCAGAAAATCTTGTGGCATATTCTGTAATAACCAGCATAAAATGATTCCCAGCTTTACTATGCTCCAGAGGTCCTATCACATTCATCCCCAGCTGTTCAAAAGGTGTCTATATAATTGGAAGGGGCTCTAAGAGAACCTTAGGGGGAGCTCTAGAAGTCCACTGACATTCAGGGCAGGTTTTACAAAATTCCGCTACGTCTTTGGCCATATTTGACCAGTAGAAATGGCAGCATACTTGGGCCATAGTCCTTTGCCTGCCTAAATGACCTGCCCAGGGGATCAAACTCCAGGACCACACCCCTAATTTCCTGAGGGACTATCATCCTAGCCTCAAGCCCATCCCCTTTACATAACACCCCATTCTTCAGACTAAACCCCTGTCCAGACTCACAGTGTTGACTCCAGATTGCAGCAACGTCATAAGTGGAGGATTCCCAGAGACTTCAGTAGAGCATCATGTGATGGCACCATCACTCACTGTGTGTTTGGTCAGCTCATCAGGTCTTGCCATCTCCACCCTCTGCTTCAGATCTGGAGCCAATGCAGATAAACCGCTTTCACACTTCTGCAGCAGAGAACAATGGAGATGCAGTTAAACTGCTGCCTATACTGTGGGGAGGCCGGCCACTACACTTCATGTCCAACAAAACGGCAAGGCTCATCAGTAAGACAGGGAGCACTGGTGAGTCAAACTTTTTCTAAATCCTCCTCAATTCAGTCCCCTGTATCATAGACTGGAATGGTAGGCAGCATCAGCTCACAGCTCTCACTGACTCTGGGGAAGATGAGAATTTTATTGACGCTTAGTTTGCAACTTAATGGAAACTGCCTCTTCACTCTTTAAACCCACCTCTTGTGGCCATCTCTTTAGTTGGAAGAAAGCTTGCCAACAAAACCATGTAATCCCCTGTGTCTCTTGTTTTAGGCAACTATTGTGAACAAATAAGTTTCCACATCATTGAGTTACCACATGCTCCAGATGTTCTTGGTAAACCCTGGTTGAAGAAACACAACCCTCATATTGACTGGGTCAAGAACAAGATTTTGGGCTGGAGTCCAGCCTGTTTGTCCTCCTATGTCTGCCAACCTCATGTACCAGCTTCACAACTAATAGACCCCCCAGGAGAATTTCCTGACCTGTCTGCTGTCCCCACTAAATACATGGACCTCAAAGCAGTTTTTAGTGAGTCCCAGGCCATCACTCTGCCTCCTCATCGGTCATATGACTGAGGCATTGACCTCATACCTGGTAAGACTCCACCTAGGGGAAGACTGTATTCTCTTTCCTGACCCAAAACTGAGGCCATGGAGAAATGACTCCTTGACTGCCGGCATAATTCGACCCTCATCCCCTCCTGCAGGGGCTGGATTCTTTTTTGTTGCCAAGAAGGATGGTGCTCTTTGACCATGAATTGACTACCGGGGCCTAAATGATTTCATCTGTCAGGGATAGGTATCCCCTTCCCCTCATGTCATCTGCTTTTGAGCTACTCCATAGATCATCTGTATTCACTAAATTGGATCTCCATAATGCCCATCACCTTGTTCAGATCCGAGAGTGGGATGAATGGAAGACTGCATTTAACACACCTACGGGACACTACAAGTACCTAGTAATGCCATTTGGGCTAACTAATGCCCCTAGTGTCTTTCAAGCCCTAGTAAATGATGTTTTGAGGGATATGATGAATAAATTTGTCTTTGTCTATTTGGACGAAATTTTAATCTTCTCCCATTCTCTCACTGAACATGTCCACCAGGTCCTCCAACACCTATTAGAGAACCAACTTTTTGTCAAGGCTGAGAAGCAAGTTTCACTGGAGCTCTGTCTCCTTCCTGGTGTATGTCATCTCCGGTGTCATAGAGATGGACCAACTGAAGGAGAAAGCAGTTATTGACTGACCTCAGCATACAACCCACTGTGAGCTGCACCATTTTTTAGGGTTTGCCAACTTCTACTGACATTTCATTAGAAATTATAGTGCCCTGGCTGCCCCTCCTCACAGCCGTTACCTCAATTTCAGTTTGGTTTGTTTGGTCTCCAGTTGCGGAGAAGGCTTTTCAAGAACTGAAGAGATGCTTTACATCAGTTCCTATTCTGACACAACCTGATCCTTATCATCAGTTCATTGTGAAAGTGGATGCCTCAGATGTGGGTGTTGGTGCCATCTTTTTTCAGTGCTTTGGCCAGGATGATAAGGTTTGAATTCCTGTCAAACTTGTTGGTTGCTGTTCTTCTCACAGTTCAAATTCAGTCTGTCCTATCATCCTGAATGCAAGAATGGCAAGCCAGATGCCATCTCTCGCATATTCCCCTCTCAAGACAATAATGGAGAACTGGAGAAAATCCTCCCCATCACTGCATTTAGGGGCAGTTCAGTGGGACATAGTCTCTGGGTTAGTCCGCCCAATATGATAATGCTGCTTATAGTCAATGTCCTTTTAACCATCTTTTGTGCCTATGTCTGTCCATTCTCAGGTCCTGCAGTGGGGCCACTCCTCCCTACTCTCCTGCCACCCTGGAGCTAAACACACTCAATCCTTCATCAGCAGGAGGTTCTGGTGGCCTTCCATGGGGGGATGTTTGCAAATTTGTCTATGCCTGTTCCTGCTGAAGGCCATCTTCCTAGAGTCATCAGTTGCCCTGGGTAGAATGCTCTATCTCCCTCCCTTCTGCCTGTACAGGCTTGTTTCCCTTCGAGTGTTGTCTAGGATACCAGCCCCCCTGTTTCCCACTTTAGAGGAGGTCGGCGTACTGTCTCCCCTGGCCTTTGATCGTTGTTGTTGTCAGACATGGTCAGCTCTGCAATGTTCTTTGGCCAGGATGAAGCACCAGGCGGATCATCTTCATTCTACGGCACCTCCCTATTGTCCAGGTCAGCACATCTGGCTCCCCGCTTTATTGGTCAATACCCCATTGTGAAGGTTGTGGGTCCTGCTGCTGTGCGGCTTAAGCTCCCCCAACCATCTGCCTTATCCACTCCACCTTCCACGTTTCCAGGATTAAACCATTCCATAGTAACCAGCTCTGCCCAGTTCCCAAGCCCCCTCCCTCTCCATGGATCATTGATGGATCGGGGGCCTTTGTAGTTAACCGGCTTTTGGAGGTCTATTTCTGGGGCCATGGTCTTGGGGCTGGCGGACTGGGAGGGTTATGGTCTGGAGGAGAGGTGTTGGGTTCCTGATCAGGACATTCTGGATCATGGACTTGTCAGGGACTTTCTGAGGAAACACCCACTCCCCCCAGTTAAGACACTTGGAGGTGTGTGTGTGTGTTTTTGCGTGGGGGGGTAGTTACTGTTAGTAGTTCAGCTAGTTAGATTTTTGTTTTCTGGTATCATGTGCTTTTGGCTGTCCACAGACTCATTAATGTGCGCACCTGTGTCTCGTTGCCTGCTTAACTAGTCTACCTATTTAAGCCCAGCATTTTCCAACATGCATTGCCAGACTGTGCCAAAGTTTTTTCCTGTTTTTTTCCAGCATTTGTAAATCTGTTGCCTAGTAGTTTTTAACCTTGCCTGTTCCTTGACCATTTATGCCAGTTTTTTATGATTTTTGGATACTTCTGCCTGCCACTCTGTTTTTGCCTTTTTGGGCTATCTTTGACCATTGCCTGTTTTCTGACCACGAGTTTGCCTGCCATTTTGGATTGTCTGCCTATCTATTAAACATTGTGCTCTCCACCACTTCTGTCTGTGTGTGGATCCTTTTCCCTCGGTCAACCCTAACACACCTCATCATATCTGTTCCCCTCACCAACATCCCCATTGAGGTCTGCTCTAATCACCACTCTTTTCTTCTTCAGAACATTCAACCACTTCATCTAACTCCCTCCAGAATACGTCCGTCTCCTCAGTCTCACTCCCTCCTTGTGGAGCATATGCACGAATGACATTCAAAACAACTCTTTCACTTTTTAGCTTGACACTCATCAATCTGTCAGACTTTCTCTTCACTTCCACACCCCTAACGAGCTCTTCCTTCAGGATTACCGCTACACCATTTCTCTTCCTGTCCACATCATGGTAGATCAACTTGAATCCAACTACAATGTCCAATGTCTTACTCCATTTCCACCTCATGTTTACACAATATGTCTACCTTTCTTCACTCCATTTCACCAGCTCTCACCCTTTACTTGTCATTATGCCAACATTCAAAGTCTCTAATCTGACATGACTTTGCTTAACCTTTCCTCTTTTTCTCTGTCTCTGGATGTGCCTTTTTCCTCTATTCCTTCTTTTTGGCCCAATAGTAGACAAATTTTCAGTAGCCCAATTTCCCTGCTGTCCACCAGTCCTGGTGGTGGTCATTGTTATCCTGGGCCTCAGCTGAGCTTGTATTAACATTCTGTTTTGAATTGACATGTTTGATTTGGCACAGGTTTTAAGCCAGTTGCCATTCCTAAAGCAAATCCTCATATTTACCCAGGATTGAGACTGGCATTAGGAGTACTTTGGCTTGCGTGACCCCAGTGACCAGGTTGGGGGAAAGCACAAAATTTTTGACGTATGCTAGAGCATGTCTCATACATTCCACATACGCTGGCCATAAGCTGTAGGTAAGTTGCCATAAGCTGTCAGAAAGTTATTTGTAAGTTACTCATAAGTTGAAAATAATGTCTAGCGTACTATGAACCTATGTATAACTTATACCGATCTTGTTTTAACCCCATTTTATACACCAAGCCTGCTAAATGCAGCTAATATGCCCATAATACAACAGCTGTAAGTTCGAAAGATGATCAGTAAAAGTTCTGTGGTTGCCCGGAACACATCAAATACGTCTACATACGTCAATATATGTTGGAGATAAGTTTGATATAAGTTTTCGATGGGTTCTGGATAAGTTGCTAATAAGTTATATGTATACTTTCAAAACTGGAATAACAACGATAGTTCAGCATATGCCAGCATTTTAAATAAATTTGTTATACGTTGACATAAGCTCTGCGAATCGTTAATATCTGTCAGGGGCATTAGTGATGGATGACAAAGAGATTTACAAGGTTGCAAATTTTTGGTCGAAAGTTCCAAATAAAATAACACTGCTTCAACTATTTGACTGGAATACACCAATCAGCGAAAACATTATGACCATCTACCTTTAATGAGTGGTCCCTATTTTGCTGTCAAAACAGTGAACCTTGGCTGCCCTTGACCCTGTAGCTATTCATTTCTGTTTCCAGCACATCAACTTTGAGGACAAAATGTTTACTTGTTATGCACCAAAGAGTTGAATATTGATCTACAGTCCTTGAGATGGAACATTATGGAAACTGTTCAAATCTGTGACATCCACCCTGAGGAGTGTAACGGTTTAATATATTCTACACAGGAATAAAAAAGCTAACTAAATCAAGAATGTTAATTTTTACATAATTTAACCATTAAAAAGGAAAACTAGGTGAGTATAAATGCATTAGATAAAAATAGTTTGATATATACTACACAGAAACATAAAAGCAAATTAAAACAAGATTTTATAGTTGATATTTAAATATTTTATCCATTACAGAGGCAGGTTAGATGAACACTGAGCTCAGAGTATTATGTAGCTAACAGTGTCTTTTTATGGTCTAGTCATTCAGAGTATCCTATATTGACACATATACACAAGAGAAACAAACTAAAACACAAACTTTATGGCTTTTTTTTTTTTTTTGGATAATGATAGCCAAGAGAACAGGCCGAAATAGTTCAAAGGAATGTCCTGCCCAAAGTATACCCTATGCATTGTCAACCCCACGGTTTAAAAAAACAAAACAAACAAAAAAAAAACATTACTTAACACAAATAAATGTTCTCTTGCCAAAACAGAGTCTGTAATTACTAATTTCCTATTTTTTCACCAATAACGGAGTACAAAACTGTTTGAGAACTTGCAGGGCAAGGTCACAAATCCACCACTGACTTTCATTCACGAAAATACCCAAAAAATGTATACACACAATTCAGTGACACTCACTTTAGATGGGTCAAAATGCTGAGGCAGTAATTTCCTTGCATAATCAATACAGTGTGTGTGTGTGTGTGTGTGTATATATATATATATATATATATATATATATATATATATATATATATATATATAT
>JAQMYF010000001.1:11430021-11447857 GCA_030014195.1 Neosilurus mollespiculum
AGTATCAAATCGAAAAAAACATACAATAACCCCCCCCCCCCCCCCCTCCCTAGCCACATAAAGTGCAAAGTGTGCATCTTTGTGCAAACAGTGCAAGACAGTACCCTGGACGCCGCAATTGTGCTAGTGGGCCATGCTACCTTCAGAGCGGCCAGAACCAGCATGTCTGTTAAGTTATGCGGAAAACGACTGTATGCTTACATTAACAACAGCTGGTGTTCCAAGGATATAGAGTATCTGATTGTACAATGTAGACCTTTTTAATTGCCAAGAGCATATGTCTGTAGTTATAACTGCAGTTTATGTGCTGCCCCAAGCTAATGCTAAGCTAGCCATTTCGCGGCTACAGCACTGTATTAACAAACAGCTAGCGGCACAATCGGATTGTGTTATAATTGCTGCAGGAGACTTTATCGTGCAAACCTGAAGTCTGTCCTGCCTAGATTCTACAAAAATGAGTTTTCCGACAAGGGAAAAAAACACACTGGACCAGGTCTACACTAACATTCCAGATACCTATAAAGCCATTCCCCTGCCACATCTTGGACTCTCAGATCACCTCTCTCTGTCCTTGATTCCTGCCAGTAAACCTAAAATCTGTAGCCAAAGACGAACAGTTAAAACAGCAACAGACCTCCACTCTTATCCTGAACACCGGAACACCACAGGGGTATGTTCTCAGCACCCTCCTCTTTTACCTCTTCAAACGCAACTGCTCCCCCATTCACACCAGCAAATTCATTGTTAAATTCGCCAGTGACACCACTGTCATAGGTCTGATAAAAGATAACGATGAGTCAGCCTATAGGAAGGAGGACCGGCATCTGCGGTGACTGTGTGACAACAATAACCTGGACCTTAACAGATCCAAGACAGTGAAGATGATAATGGACTTCAGGAGATCTAAAGAAACTGGGCACTCTGCCCTCTATATTGACAGAAAGGAGGTAGAGAGGGTGGAGTGCTTCAGGTTTCTTGGAGTCCACATTTCTGCCGACTTCAGCTGGACTAAACACATCTCCCACCAGGTGGGAAAAGGACAACAAAGGCTGTAATTCCTCAGGAAGCTCCAACAAGCCCGCCTACACTGACTTCTACTGACAAACCTTTGCTGCTCTGCCATCGAGATCCTCCTGACCTACTGCTGTACAGTGTGGTTCATCAGCTGTACTGGAGAGGACAGGAAGGCCCAACAGCGGGTGGTGAGGATGACAGAGCAGGTAATGGGAACTACAATAAACCCTCAGTGACATTTACACTGGCAGACTACAGAAGAGAGCCAGTGAAATTATCAGAGACCCCACACAACCTGGACACCCCCATTCTCCCCTCCCCCATCTGGAAAAAGATACAGGAGACTAAAAACAAAAACTAACAAACTCAATAACAGCTTTTACCCACAAGCTGTTAAATGTGCTACACCACCACCACCATTGCCACACACTCTGACTGAATAAACATCATTCAGACCATCTTCCCAGACAGTGCAATATTACTCTTCTCAGTGCAATACGCATGTTTAGAGCAGGTCTCGGACATCATATAACATTATAGCACCATGCACCTTTATGATTAAAAAACTTCTTTCTTACCCTGTACATACCATGCACCCTTGATATATCATGCACTTTTCTGTGTACGTGTGTTTATGTGTGAATATGTGGATAAACATATATGTCTATAAATGCGTGAATATGTGGATAGATGTATAAGTTTGTAATGAGGTATATGCATAGCTTAGTGTATTTACCTTAGTTGTCTTTTGTGCACTTTTATAATTGCTGCTACAGAGAGCTGTGAAACTGATTTTCATTGTTCATGCAACAGTTGACAATAAAGATCTATCTTATGTTATTTTATCTTAATGGGGGCAGCCGAATAAAGAAGCACATTATATAACTTGTGAGTGTAGTTGTAGTTTGATGGTAATGATCAGTAGCTCTTCCATTTTGAGGTAGGAATCATTAAACTTATGTTTATTGTTTCCTTATGGAAAACATATTTGTGGAATATCAGTGTTTTGTGGCATCTGTCAATTGGCAGTATCTTTCCTTTGTGATTAGCCAGAAAATTTGCACCGTTTAAATCCATACCCATACACTTTGCATCGCTCTAAGAAATTTTCCACTTTTGCTTCAGTTCACTGACTTTCATAGACTATGCATGGTCACTAGATACTCATTGCTTTCTGTTTGTATGTACCTTACCAAAGACACTTTACACCTATGGACAATTTTGATTAGCCAGTTACATAATGTACATGTCTTTGGACTGTGGTAGGAATGGAGCACCTGCAGGAAATCCACACAAACACAGGAAGAACACAGAAAATCCACACAGAAAAGTCTGTGGCCAAGAGTTAAACTTTTGACAGTCTGTCTTGGGTAGTATTGAACAATATCTACCTCACCTATGGTGAATAATTGTTTACAAATATATATAATACATCTGTGTAAGATAGAAATCTTGCTGGTTGGTAGGTGATCAAATACTTATATCTGTCAACTGCATGCAAATTAATTTACATTCATTCATTTTCTGAACCACTTAAAGGACATGTCTTAAGCTTTTTATTTACCACGATTACAAGCATAAAGTGATAACAGTGCTAGTACTATAGTGCACCCGGGTCGTACTGCACTTACACAGCCCGTCTTAATGAACCAGGACACTTTAAACTTCCTGCTCTCCAAATGCTTCCGAAAACGCTCTCTTCTGCATTTTCTGCCGAAACTGACTGCTGACGTCACTTACAGAAAGCACTTCAGTGCGGCAGCGATTCATTCGAAATGGTGAGATCTTGTGTTGTTAGCGGGTGTAGCAGTAACTATTCGGAGAACAGTTACAACCCACACCGAATTGTCTCTTTTTCTATTGCTGTTGTCATTCGTCATTCGTTTTAGGGACTCCCAATTAATCCGCCATCATACTAGTAGTAGGTGTGTGTGTGTGTATAATACACACACATTACATGTACTAATACTATTACTAGCACAGTGCTAATGTAGCCTCTGGTTTTGTCATGTTTGTAGGAGAAATTAATAAATAACGCTAAAGTTAGATGCTTGTGATTACTTCCGGACAGAACATAGAAATAAAACTTACCAGTCAATGTTGTTGGCACGATTTTCACGGCCATCATTTGCATATCCCTGCGCTCGACCGGGAATTCTGCGTTGTTAGCAGCTGCAGCCTGTGGAGGGGCTACCGGTTCGAACCAATAAGGCTCTATAACCGGAGCTTGTAAATTGTTTAATCCCCCAACGACACTTTCATCACCGTCCGATGTAAGTAAGTTGGGGGCTGAATAATTGTTTAAGTCCTCACTCTGATCGCTAAAAGACTCGTACGAAGGGAATGAATAAGCTTCTCTATTGCTGGCGGCCATTTTACTATAGCGAAGCTAGTCTGTTGTTTTCTGGAATCTACGTCACATTGTCACGTGACCAACTTAGGCTCTGATGAGAGTGTACTTGGGAATGTTCGGAAAACACTGACGTTTCTCAACTGGCTTTAAAAACCACAGTGTGTATCGGTCAAAACAAGCCGTGGATGTATTTATATACGCCAACCAAACAAATTACATGATTTTGCATTGTTAATTAAGACATGTCCTTTAATACTAATTAGGGTCGCGGTGGAGGCTGATGCCCATCTCAGCTGACTCTGGGCAAGGGCAGAGTACACCCTGGACAGCTCGCTAAACCTTCGCAGACAAATTAATTTATAACCTTTATATAGAGTATTTTTTCTGGACTTTCATCAGACATTGGATTGCCATTTCCTGTTAAAAAAAAAATTCTATCCTTAAATAATGTTACATAAGGTCCATCATCATCATCATCATCATTTTTATTTGCTTCATCTGCCATACAGTATATAGGGTGCCTGGGTTCACTAGTCTAATGAAGGATCATTATACGTGACGGAATCTTCCACTCCGAGATGTGACGTGGAGCCTACTTTGCCTTTCTATTAACTTCTTGTTAAAAAGTTATTGTAGCCAGCTGGAAGCAATCAGCTACACATGACCTTTCTATTTAATGTCATGCATTCTGTTCATTTTATCTGCACTGACACTGTTTGACTTTTTTCTTCTAATTGAAGAAAGAGAAAGAATATGTTTTTGAAAGAGTTTGTTTTTTCCCAAAAGAAAAGTCTCTAGCAATCCATAACAACTTGGCTAAATTAAAAATGTTAAGTATGTGGCCAAATCACAATGGGTCATTTGTTCAAACTGAATGTTTTCCCTCTCAAATATAATTCGACTATCGACCAAGTGTTCAGAACTGATTCCTGTGGAAACATGAAGCTTTAGACTTTAGTTCTAAGACAGGGGTATAATTTTTTTTTACAGGGTTTAGTTATGTGCAGGTTAGTGTTTCCTAACCCTGATTAGCTAAATAGCGAGTCTTTTAATAGTTCAGTCAGTCATCAATTCACTGAGCCATTTGCTGGTGCTCTTTAACACAGAAATGCATGTAAAAAATAATAATAATAAAATAATAATAATAATAATAATAATAATAATAATAATAATAAAACAGCCTTCATAGCATGTTTGGACACTCATACTAGGGTGCCCACTGATCAAATGTCATCCAAGATGATCTGGATTCAGAGACTCATAAATACTGATGAAATACATGAAGTGGGAAAACACTCTGGATAGGATACCAGTCTATTGTAGAGTAGGATACACACTATCACACTCATTTGCACCTAGGGGAAATTAAAAGTAGCCAATCGAATCCATCTGGATTAAACCCCCATGGAGTCAGGAAGGACTTCAACCAGACCAAAATCCTAGCATAGCATCAAACTATAACTGTGTGGAACTGAAACTGTGAGGTGGCAATGCTTGCCACTGCAACATCACAGTGAGTGTAACATGGTCAGAGACAAATTCACTGGTTAGGGTAAAAAAAAAAAAAAATGACGCACAAATCCCTATTTATGTGGGTGTACAGTAGATCACTACTGAGCAAGCCAAAACTGATGATTGCAAAGAAAGAAAGAAACAAACAAATAAATGAACAAACAAAAACTCCCCGTGATGACATAAGGGAGAACCTTTAGAGGTACCAGACCCAAAATGGAGCACATTCTTCTTCTGGGTGACAAAAGATTGGAATTATAGTTATTGTAAATTAGGAACCTAGGGAATAATCAATCTTCTGACTGGAAGATTGTGAGGAGAGTGGTGAGGACAGCAGAGATCACTGGGACTTCTCTGCCCCCCATTGAGGACATTGCACCTAAGTGCTGCTTGTCTCGAGCCACAACCATTATCAGTGACCCCTTACACCCCCACCATGCACTGCTCTCCCTGCTGGCCTCTAGGATGAGGTTCTGCAGCATTTGGTGCAGGACCACCAGGTTCTGTAATAGCTTTTTTCCATATGCCATCAGACTGTTGAACTCTCAGTGAAAATTGCTGCTCATACCAGACACATATTTCTATACTGGTCACCATGTCTTTTGTGCACTCTGTTTATAGCCTTTAAGTTTACTTTGAATCATATATGAACAATCTTTTTAAATTATTTTTGTATTTTACACTACTAGAATTTCACGGGTCACTTTACTACTAAACTTTATAGTATTTTTGCTGCAATCAATCTATATCTACAATTTCTATGTTTCAATCTTGTGCTGAGCCAACTGCAACAATATTTCTTTCTTTGACCACTCGCTGTATACTGAATGGCAAAAAAGTTGTCTAAGATAATCAAAAAGAAAAGAAATAATAAAGATGTATGACCAGGGTGGATGAGCAGGTGTTGGGGTTAACTGTGATATTTTAATAGAATAATGAATTGTTAAACATACATAAAATCACCATTTTACAGCCCATGTTACATTTAAAGCATTTCTCACAATTTTGACACTTACTTTCACTCTCCAACTGAAGAGCTGAACCAACTGGAATTAAACCAATCCAAATTCATCTAAGAGAAATCAACTGGAAAAACTAGAAGCACTTAAAGAGGGCAAACCTCTGCCAAGGAAGCTTATTTTTCATTTCTGCTAAATACGAATGGCATTGTAGTCTTTATTTATGAACAGTATTTACTTATGAGGAAATATTTATGGACAATTTTAAAATTGCTCCAAACCCACAATGGTTGAAATTTTCCAGATCCAGATTGTGACCTGGATCACCACCAAAAACTAATAGAGTGTTACTTGGGCCCTAATCCACCCCTTTCAAGAAAAAAAAAAATCTAAATCCTTTTATAACTTTTTGTTTGAAATTGCAAACAAATAAACAAACAGACAAGCAAATAACCAAGACAACAAACCAATGCAGACAAAAATATAACCTCTTTGGTGGAGTTAATTAAATATACTTCAGAATGGTTTTTAAAAGTGAATTTACACTTTAAGTAAAATTAAGAAAATTATTAAGGATTATAGGATATTTTCAGTGGTTTTCATTTAGTAATCAAAGCTTGATGTGGTTACTCACAGTAAAATTGCTTTCTTGATAAATAAAATATTCATATCCAATTTATCAAGCTCAGCATTGTTGATAATACACTGTCACTGCTTTAACTGTAGTCACTACTAACTACTTGGCCAACACTCAAGATGTGAGTGCTCTCATGTCTGATCACATGATAAATCGCTTTTATTCATGTTCCTGAGAGGAAGACCAAATTTACACCCCTTTACAGTTTTTCAAGTATGATTAATGTTGCACTCTGAACCATCTGATATGTAATAGCCCTTAATTAGATAAATTCATCACAAATCCTGGGCCATCTACTAAAGTTTTAAACCAAAGACTCTTGAATTCACAGTATTCATTGAATGTTTATCTTCATAGTGATTCCCACAGAAGAAAACAGGGATTTGTTCTAATTAAATCAGGTGAAGATTAGACCAGCAATGAAATGATCAGAAACTGGTTATATCTATTAAATTTTATTAAAAGTATATCTCCATTTGAGAGTTTTGGATGTCTCATTTTCAGTATAGTTATATAAATCAAATAAAACAAAGAGTTAGGGATAAAACAAAAAGGGTCATGATGTAAATCATTATTGTAAAGATTAGTAGAGATGACTGTGACAGTACTGTCACATAATTGCCCAAATTTCATGTTTTTTTCCAGGAAATAAAAAGAAAGAAAATTCTTCCTTCTGATAAATTCAATCATTAAAGACTGCTAGCGAAGCCCTATCTATTACTTGCAATGTCTTACCAAGCTGGAAATCATTAAAAGTTTGGACTTCACAGGGCTGAAATTATTAATACCACCAGTCTCTGAGGAAGGATGAGCAAGAAAGACAAATGAAGAGTGAGGAGCTCTCTCTCTCTCTCTCTCTCTCTCTCTCTCTCTCTCTCTCTCTATATATATATATATATATGTGAATGTGAATTGCAAAACAAAGTTTTTGTTTTATGAATGTATGGTTCATTCATTTATCTGCAGTAATGACTTTTAGTCATGAAATTTGACATTGGGTGCTTTGTGTAATTCACTAGGTGGCAAGCTTTATTTGATAACAACATACAATCTGATTTTTCCATCCCCCCAAGAAGCCTCTTTAGGATCGATAACAGAAGTGGATTTGAAGAGGAATGAAAATAGTGGTCTGACGTCTGACGAAGTCAATGCTAAGTGTGCATGAGCCATGCCTTAGGATTTAGAATGTATTATTTCTATTGTATGCAGCATCTGAATATGCGAATATATAATTCTGAGTATATCACTGACTGATTTTCACCTGTATTGGCCATGTAATGGATTGATGACCTGTTCAGGGTGTGCCTTACAACACAAAGATTATCTGCATGGTAAAACCCCTGAATGCCTGCAAATAAACTAAAGGTTAGGCTATTTCAGATTCTCTACCAACCTTGGCGAGGTGAAGGTATATCTCTGAGTGCAGGTATTCGGGAGAGATCTCTAATATACATTAACATTTATGGCATTTGGCAGAAAACCTAACTTAACTTCTTGGATGTTGATAATTTGTGTTTGTGGCTGCATCTTCATCCTTTACAGCTCTTCAACTCCAAACAGAAATTTTGCATTCAGAAGTTTGTGATATCATCTTAACATCCATTGTTAGATCCTCAGATTGGGTTTACTTAAGAATCCTGTTGGAGCAGCAAATAATTTACTAATCATGGGATTTTGCATTGATCTGAGAAGGCATAATAGATGGTGACTGTGTTTGTTATTGGTTATTACTAGGAACAAAGCTCAGAATACACGGCATGTTTGTTGTAGCTTGTTTGTGGCCTAGTTGCCATTCTTTCTTATACCAATAAATATGTGTTTTTAATTTAAATGCAGCAAGACTTTTATGCTTGGTATTGGACATTGGTATTGTTGGCTTGTCGGGTAGCATGCATTGTTTATACTTGGAAAGTTAAGCAAACAAACAGAACAGCAAAATGAACTAAAAGAAAACTAGATGTGACCATGATTTCTAAACCCATCATTAATAAGTTTTGTTGAAAATGTTGAAGAATACCTTGTGACAGTAGATTAGTGGTCTCACCTATGTTGTTTAGAATTCACCCATCTCATATTATAAACAAAACAGAGCTTAGACAGAGCCTCTAACATTTTTGGCATGCCATTAGTGATTAATCAATCAGGTGTTCAATAGAGCTGGAAAAAAAAGACAAATAATTAAGATTTAATTATTCAACATGCTTACGAAACTGTAACATTCCACTTATAGTGTTCTTTTAATTAATTTAGCAGAATGCTCTTACCAAAAGAACATTCTACAAATGTCACTTCACAGCACTTCATGCAGCAACACAATTGGATTATTGATTGTGATTGTAACCACACAACGGCCCTCCCCTGTCTTTATCAGTAAACAATTGGTGAAAAAAAAAGACTGTATCATGCTTATGTTCCAAGCTGCTTTAATTCACATAATTACATTATATGTAATCAACACAACCCAACCAGTAGGGCATAAGAAAATTGATAATGAATCTTTAACCCCAGGCTCTCCTTTGTTCAATAAAATATGCCAAATAGGCCATAGGAACAAGCTAAAGATTCATGATACTCAGACCTTGGATTATTCATCACAACTCCAGTCAAATCCAGCTCCACTTAATTTCTTTTAACCTTGAAGAAGAAACCTCACTCAAAATGTCCCACAGCCATCTTGCAATAACACTGAAGTTTACTAAGAAATGTTTCACTCACAAGGGAAGATCAAGATTTTCAGTGGCCCCAACTGGTACGCAATCCTGATTTGCCCTTAATAATGTTATAGGCTTCAAGCCAAAGCACATCTAAAAAAGGTTTTACTGGTGTCTAACAGCTTAAGCTGAAGAAGGAAGAAAGGTATATTGGGAAATATGTTACGTTTGATCACAAACAAAGGTTCCTGGTTAACTAGCAGTCTCCAAATTTAAGTTATTGTAATACTCACATTTTCTAAAGCAGGAATCCACAGGTTTTGTATCGGGCATAATTAGAAATTATAGTTTGTACAAAAATTGTACAAAATCTAGCATACACTTTACACTCAAACATTGCCTAAATATTCTATTAAATACCTAGAATTTGGACACAAATGTTTGTGAGATGGACACTTTGCAATTCAAGGGTATTAAGACACTAACAAAATTCTCTGCCTTTTGTCAATTCTTCTGTTTTTGAATATCTGTATTCAAGAAGTAGAATTTCTGAAGAGGCAAGAGTATATAATTATCAGCTTTTGCCACACCATGTCACCCATTCCACTCAGTGAATCTATTCAATCAGTGTTTTACAATCTAAACAGTATTCATTTGGTTTGGTTTTGTCATGGTTTGGTAGGAAGCAGATGCAAATGAAGGAAAAAAAATCTCTCCAACAGGAACAAATACCCTGGACAAACACATGACATTGGCTAAAGCTTGAGAAAAAGGTAAGTACAAACTGAAGCCTATATAGCACCCTAATTAGTGTTTGGTGTGAATGGCAAGGGCGACCCTGTGTGTGGGGTGCTGGTTGACTAGGGTGCTGGATGCCCCAGACGGCATAGACAGGATCCTCGTCCATAGCCAGTGGTGGAGGGGGTTTAACTGCATCGCCCAACTCTGTGTATGGGAAAACCAGGGGTGAGTGATACAGTTTGAAAAGAGAGACATGGAAAACTGGATGAATCTTATATGTGGAGGGAGTGCTAAATGGAAAGTGACTGGGTTAATCTATGCAGTGATAGTGAAGGGTCCAATTAAATGGGGACTAATCTTTTTACAGGGTGTTTGGAGTCGGATGTTATGGGTGGATAGCCACATCATATCCCCAACCTTGTAACAGGGTGGTTCGGCATGCCACATGTCTGCCCTAGTAGCCCTTCTGCGGATGGCACGTTGGAGGAGCTGATGAGCCTCAGACCAGACTCTTTTGCTGTCTTGGAACCACTGATCTACTGCTGGGATGTTGGTGGCCTCCCGATTTCAGGGGAAGAGAGGTTGGTGACTGAGTATGCACTGGAATGGGGTCAGCCTGGTGGACAGTTGACAAAGGAAATTCTGTGCATACTCAGCCCTTGGGAGGAACTAGTTCCAAGATGTGGGATGGTGGTTGCAGAAGGTCCAGAGGAAGTGTCCGATTTCCTTTATCTTCCTCTCTGACTGCTCGTTGGTCTGAGGATGGTAACCAGATGAAAGGCTGACAGTCACACCCAGGAGTTTGAAGAATGCCCTCCAGAATCGGGAGATGAACTGTGGACATTTTTGAGACATTGTCGAACAGGGCTCGTGTTGTCTCTGACAATGTCGGAAGGGACTGGAGGGGGATTAGTTTGCATGCTTCAGAGAATGAGAAGGATGCATGTGTTACCTTGTGATGCGGAGAGATCCATCATGAAGTCCACGCCCAGGTTTGACCATGAATGGCGAGGGACTGGCAGACAGAGGAGCTTCCCCGCCAGGAGGTGACGAGGTGTCTTGGCGATGGCACAGGCTCTGCACCTGGCCACGAACTTTCTGACCATGGTGGGAGTTCTGGGCCACCAATATTACTTCTGAAGGAGGGAGAAGGTTGCGGTGACAACCAGGTGACCAGTGCCTTGGATTGGAGTGCACAGCCTCCAGAAGGGGGAGTCGAAGGTCCCGGGGGATATACTGACACCCTGGCGGCATGTCAGGTGGAGCAGGGTCTGACTCTAGAGCTGTTTGAATTTGCTCCTCTAGTGCCCACTGGATGGCGTTGACAAACACATAGAGTGGAAGAATGGTTTTGGGCTGGTTAGATACCTCGTCGACGATATGAATACACGATAGCTGGGTGTAATAAACGCCATCTTCCATTTGTCCTCTCCGTGGACATCCGGCACTGTCAAAGTCGGCTGCTGTCACAACTGCTCCTACCACTTTTTTCTTTGTTTTTGTTTTTTAAGTTAATTTTAAATACATGGAATCGGCCATTTTATCAACATGGAGTGCATTTCTTATGATAGGGATACCCTTATTTCTATTGGTGTACAATGTACTCACAATTCGACGTTTTTAACCCCAGATCCGAACTGGCCGAAGGAGATCCTCAGGGAGAACAAGGTACAGGACCCGAAGCGGCGGCCCCGGGGGAAACGAGCCGGCGTCAGGAACAGGCTGAGAGCTCGTGCACACCGCACACCTCTGCCCAGCATTCTGCTCGCCAATGTCGAGTCTCTGGAGAATAAGCTCCATGACCTCAGGGCCAGGGTAAAGTTCCAGAGAGACATTCGGGACTGCAATCTTCTCTGCTTCATCGAGACATGGCTGAACCCAGCGGTGCCAGACCACACCATCCAGCTGAGTTCTTCTCAGTTCACCGCATGGACAGAACACTGGATTCGGGAAAGTCAAGGGGAGTCAGTGTGTGCTTAATGGTGAACAGTAGCTGGTGCAACAGCACGACCATTGTTCCTCTCATGCGCTCCTCCACACCCAGCCTGGAACTACTGACCATCAAATGTCGTCCTTTTTATCTTCCTCAGGAGTGTACACCAGTCATAGTTATCGCCGTTTATATTCCACCTCAGGCGGACACGGACACTGCTTTATGCAAGCTGCATGAAGCACTTACACAGCACCAGACCCAACACCGGGACGCTGTGCTTATTGTGGCGGGGGACTTATTTATTTATTAATTTATTTATTTATTTTGGATTTTTCCCCATTTTTCTCCCTAATTTAGTCGTTGCCAATTCACATCCATCAGCTTTTGCCTTTCCTATCACACGACCACCACCAACCAGGGAGGGGTGCAAGCAAGCACACGCCCCCTCCGTGACATGCAATGCTACCGCCCGCCTCTTTTCGAACTGCTGCGCATGCGTATTTGGGGGCGGCCTAACACACCCGGAAGGAAAGCGCTATCCGCCCCCCCCCGTACGAATGAGCTCCCAGACACCCATGATCGGCTGGTGATCACTGTGAGTGACAGGGAAGTGAGCATATGCCATCCCTCCCTTTCGTGAGAGCTCAGCCAATTAGCTCCCATGGACTCCCGGTCACGGATGGCTGTTGCATCAACCCGGATTCAAACTTGCGATCTCATGGTTGACAGTTGCGCACCTTGTCGATGCGCCACTCGGGAGTGGCGGGGGATTTTAACAGTGCCAACCTCAAACGCGCAACGCCAAACTTCTATCAACACATCAGCTGCCCCACCAGGGGTGAAAGGACTCTTGACCACTGCTACACTACAGTGAGGGATAGTTACAAGGCTCAATCTCGCCGTCCGTTTGGGAAATCTGACCATGCTGCCATCTTCCTCATACCTAAATATTAACAAAGGCTCAAGCAGGAAGTTTCGGCTCATAGGGAGGTACCACGCTGGACGGACCAATTGGCGGCCGCTCTGCAGGACGCTCTGGATGATGCAGACTGGGACATGTTCTGGCGCAGCCCTGATGACGTCAAAATGTTTACGGAAGCTTTTGTGGGATTCGTAGGAAAACTGGTGGACAACACGGTTCAGAAGACTACCATCAGTTTCCGAATCAGAAGCGGTGGGTGGATAAATCCATCCACGATGCTCTGAGATCCCGTTCCACTGCGTATAACACGGGGCTCACCAGTGGAAACATGGACGAGTACAAGACTGCATGCGCAGAGTGGTGAAGGAGGCGAAACAGCGCTATGCACAGAAATTAGAGGCACAATTCCAACAGAGTGGTTCTAGGAGTCTGTGGCAGGGACTAAGGAACATGACAGACTACAAAGCACCAACTTCCAGATCGGTGAATGCAGACGATTCTCTGGCGGACGAGCTAAACACCTTTTATGCTCGCTTCGAGGCTGCAGCTCACAGCGCTAACAGTGTTAGCAGTGCTAACATTGCTATGGGCAGCACACTTCTGGAGCATACCGGAGAGGATAACCCGTTTATCATCTTAGAGCACGATGTGAGAAAGGCATTCAGGAGAGTGAACACAAGGAAAGCAGCAGGACCAGACGGTATCATGGGTCAGGTCCTGAAGACCTGTGCTGACCAACTTGCTCCAGTGTTCAATGAGATCTTCAACCTCTCCCTGGAACAGTTCCGATGTGCTTCAAACAGTCCATCATTGTTCCGGTCCCGAAGAAACCTCAGCCCACCTGCCTGAATGACTACTGGGGAATTATGTGAAAATGTTGTTTGTTGACTACAGTTCAGCGTTTAACACCATAATCCCCTCCACACTCACCACTAAATTGGAGTTGCTGGGCCTTAGCCCATCGCTGTGTCGCTGGATCTCCAACTTCCTGACAGGCAGACCACAGGCGGTACGGTTGGGCAACCATGTCTCACCCTCACTCACCCTCAGGAGTGGAGCCCCCCAGGGCTGTGTTCTGAGCCCCCTGCTGTATTCGTTATACACCTACGGCTGTGTGGCCACTTCCAGCTCCACCAACATCATCAAGGTTCATCATCAACAACGAGATGGCCTACTTAGAGGAGGTTAGAAACCTGGATTTATGGTGCCAGGACAACAACCTCCTCCTCCTCAACGTCAGCAAGACTAAGGAGCTGATAGTGGACTTCAGCACATAGCAGGAGAGGAATTACCAGCCCCTGATCATCAATGGGACCCCAGTGGAGAGAGTGGACAGTTTCCGCTACCTAGGTGTTTACATCATGCAGGACGTGACATGGTCCTGTCATGTTAACACCCTGGTGAAGAAGGCCCGACAGCGTCTCTTTCATCTTAGACACCTGAAAGACTTTAAACTGCCCTCAAGGGTGCTAAAGACTCTCTACACCTGCACCATTGAGAGCATCCTGATGGGATGTATCACAGCCTGGTTTGGGAACAGCACCAAACAGGACAGGCAAGCTCTCCAGAGGGTGGTGCGATCAGCAGAGTGTACCATCCATATCGAGCTTCCTGACCTGGACACTATATACAGCAAGCGGTGCTGGACCAAGGCCATCCAAACAATGGACTCTTCTCGCTGTTGCAGTTAGGGAAACGTTTCCGTTCCTTGCAAGCAAACACTGAGTGAATAAGGAGGAGCTTCTTCCCACAGGCCGTTCGGGCCTTGAACCAGAACACTGGTACCTAGACTTTGTAGACTCTACCCTACACATACACATTCATTCCACCTCAGCTTATGGTTGCACACAGACACTTGTCACTTTATACTGGTCACTTTTCATACAGACACTTGACACTTTGCACACAGACACTTGACACTTTGCATACAGTGTACTGTAAAATTGCCATTGCATTTATATTTGTAATTATATTTCATTATATTTCATCATATTGCATTCATATTTCATTACATTTTATCATATTGTATTTATTCTGCATTTATACATATATATTTCTGTATGACATATTTTACTTCTATTTTATTTTATATTTGTTTATTTTTATCTTATATATTTAATTTTATTTTATTTTCATATACTTTTACATTTTTATATTTATATTGACTTTAACTATAAAGTCCTTTAAATAGTTATTGTTGTTGTTCTTTTCTTCTTGATATTGATAGGTTTTATTCTTCAATTTTTAGGACAGTCGTAACAAGCATTTCACTACATATTGTACTGTGTATGATTTTGTATGTGACAAATAAATTTGAATTTGAAATTGAACTTGCACCAGGTTGTAGGCACTACTGAGATCCAGCTTGGTGTAAATAGAGGCCCCACGGAGCTGTTCCAGGGCTGCGGGCACTAGAGGGAGTGGGTACTGGAACTTGACAGTGACCTGATTGAGTGCTCGGTATTCAATGCAAGGGCAAAGTCCTCCATCCTTTTTGGGAACAAAGAAGAAGCTGGAGGCTGCTGGGGAAGTTGATGGATGGATGTAGCCCTCCTGCAGTGCTTGCTCCAAATACTTCTCCATATGGATAAACTCGTCCCTTAGGTACTGTTGCTCCAGGAACCAGTTCAATAGCACAGTCCCAAGGCCTATGGGGTGGGAGTCCCACGGAGGGTCCCAGGCTGAAGACATTGCTGTAGGTAGAGTATTCAGGCAGGAGAGGTATACCTAGGTCAACGTGGCTTCTGGCTGGATATTACGGAAATCAACTCCGCGTCCACCGGCCTGGCTGGAAGTTTCAGAAAGCAACGAGGGAAGCAGGTCTTTCCCCAGCTCAGGAGTTCTCCTGTGGTCCAGGAGATGGGAGTGAGTGATGGAAGAGCCAGGGTTGACCAAGGATGACATCGGTCTTAGAATGTTCCAGTACCAGAAATGAGAGATCCTCATGGTGCAGACAGCTGATACTCAGATGAATTGGGTTGGTCTGGAGTTGGTGTGTTTGTGACATGAGTGGATTTCCGATTATTGAGCAGACAGAGAAGGGGGTTGGGTAGTGGTGCAGTGGGAGCTGGAGCCTTTGGCACAGGTGCCTGGAAAGGAAATTGCCCACTGAGTCAGAATTGAGGAGCGCCATAACTGTGAGAGAACATATAGTCATAGTGAGGGTTACTGGAGTGGATAATGGATGGGAGTAAATGATTTCAGTTCTGCTGGAACTCACCGGTATACGCAGAGGGCAAATGGGGCAGGTCATAATAGGATGGCCGGGCTGCCCACAGTAGACCCTAAACCCCTTAGTGCTCCAATGATGTCTTTTGGTGGGGATGAGTCAGACTGTATCCACTTGCATGGGTTGTGGGGCGTTTTGTGGAGGTGTGGATATTACTGGCCATTGCAGCTCAGCCACGCATCCCCTTTGTCAATGTGCAACACGGATGGCCGGTTGTATGAGAGTTGTAGCCTGAGCGAGGGCTCCAAGACCTGACAGAAGTGTGTGAGCAGAGCTGCATCATTCCACCCACTGAGCCTGGTGAGGGTGCGGAACTCCAGAGCATAGTCCCTAATGTCCATCCTACCCTGGCAGAAATGATGTAACTTTTCCCTGTTAGTGGAGTCTCTGTCTGGGCATCTGAACACCTCCCGGAAATGGGTGGTGAAGTTGGTGAATGTGGTGACCACTGGTCAATTCTGTCTCCATAGTCCTTTAGCCCATTGTAGGGCTTTCCCTGGAAAGTTAGGAGATGATGTATGCCACTTTGGCACATTCAGTGAGGAAATGTGTGAGGTGCATTTCTATGGCTAGGGAGCACTGTAAAAGAAAGCCATCACAGCTGTCGGAATCCTGAGAGGGGTTGATGATGAGCCCTTCCACAGGGACCGCCAGCAATGGCCTCACAAAGGGAGACTCCACTGGTGTTAGGGCACGACGCACTTCCTCCACGATGGTTTGGAATGCTTCCGGAGTAAGGGGAGGCATTGACTACATGCTATCTGTGTCGGTCTAGCTTTCTGTTATGATATGACTCCCGGAGACCAAGGTAGGGTGGCAAACACCTCAATATTTATTAAATAATAAATATGAATGCGTTCAGGCAGCCAAGAGGGAAAAGAATAAAACAAAATAAACAGAAAATAAACAAGCCATGAGGGGCAAAAGGAAACCAACACAAAATGGGAATTGCTCAAACCAGGAAGCGGTGGAGACTTAGGAAGAGGTATCAATGGAGGGGAACTGTCAGCCAAAGCTTCAGAGATAGAGTAATCCAGTGTACAAAATGCTAGAAGGAGAGCTTGAGAATTGCACAGCTCCAACGAGACTAGACGAGGAGATGAGACTGGCGGGAGTTTATATAGGTCTTAATCAGTGCAGGAACTAGGTGCAGGTGATTATCATCAAAACTCAGGGAGATTGTGAACAAGGTGTGTGGAAGTCGGGGAGAGAGTTTGGTGCGGACGTTACAGTAACAGTAGACAAATAAATCTGGCTCTTTTGAATGCATTTACATTTACAGCATTTAGCAGATGTTCTTATCCGGAGCGACTTACAGCAGTGCTTTAAAGTCACTAACTGTGAATATATTCTTATACTGGTTTGTCTGGACACAAACTAAGTATACCATCAGACAAACTCAGTGCGTAGGTGTTGTGTGTGTGTGTGTGTGTGTGTGTGTGTTTTTTTTTTCTGAGCGTGTGTTTGCATGTATGTGTGTAAAACAGTGCTAAACTAAGTACTGCCAAAAATGGCAGGTTTTCAGCCATCATTTGAAGACATTCAGTGACTCAGCTTTTGGATCATTCAAAGAAAGTTCATTCCACCACCTTAGAGCAAGAACAGAGAAGAGTTTGGACGCATTCTCCTTTCCCCTGGGTAGAAGGAGGGAGCAGTCTAGCAGTGCTAGAGGATCTGAGAGAACGCGGTGCAGTGCTTTGAGGTAGGAGGGTGCAGGTCTACTTTTGGCTTTGTATGCAAACATTAGTGTTTTAAATCTAATGCAATCTAATGCAAGATGAAAGAATGAAAGATACAGGAAGCCAATGTCAAGTCAAGTCAAGTCAGTTTTATTTGTATAGCGTTTTTTACAATTGACATTGTCACAAAGCAGCTTTACATAGTA
>JAQMYF010000001.1:11468099-11481182 GCA_030014195.1 Neosilurus mollespiculum
TGGGAAATTTTTTTTTTTTTTTTTTTTTTTTTTTTTTTTTTTTGGCCGGGCAGTGTATAACATTAAAACCAGAGAGGTGGAGTGAATAACATTGGTTGTCCTGGTACAATTGTACATGTCAATGTTTACAATTTTGTCTCTGTATACCACCACAATTTAATGAAGCAGTCGTGGTGTAAATGAAGTGTAGACTCTCAGCTATAACGTGAAGGGTTAACCTAATGCCTTAACCTATACATTTATAGCCTTTTTACACATAGCTCTTGCCCCCTATTTTTCAGATGTTCCAAAGTAATTTAACAACTGACTGATGAGCAGTGTCTTCAAAGTTGTGTCCTGTTCCCTAATTATGTCATAACAGATAAAAAAAAGTCCTATAGTTGATTTTAAGGGTGGCACCGTGGTGTAGTGACTAACACATCTGCCGTACAGCAAGAAAGTCCTGGTATTGAGTCCCAGGCTTGGGCGTTTGCAGGTTCTCCTTGTGCTTGCATGCATTTCCTCTGGGTACTCTGATTTCCTCTCATAGTCCAAAGACATGCAAATTAGGCTAATTGGCTGTTCCAAATTGCTTCTAGGTGTGATTGTGTGCGAATGGCCATGAGTGTGTTGGTTCTTTGATGGTCTGGCGAACTCTTCAGGGTGTACCTCACCTTCGCTCAGTGCCGCCTGAGATAGGCTCCATCCTCCTAACAGGGTTAGGTGGATCAGCAAATGAGTTAGTGAGTGAGTTGATTTCACGTGTTAAATTTGTGTTTGCTAGCTGTTTACTGGAACTCTCAATATGAGGTATCCAAAGAGGTGTCAGTGCAAGTGAAGACAGCATCATTATACTAGAAAAAATTAAAATTATAAAATATTTGAGAGATAATTAAAACCTTCAGAATGGCAAAATCATTGGCACTTTTTAAAGAAAGCAATGCACTGGCCATGGAAAACAACTTAACTGAATGGTCATACAATTCCTTGTTGAAGACAAACCAGTTCACAACATCTAGTCAAGTAAAGAATGGTAAGTCTTGAGGTGGTAGGATTATAATCTACAATTAAACATTCATGAATTTAAATGCAATCCACCAGCAATGCTCATGAACAGAAAGCTCAGACTTTACTTTATTAGACAAAATTAAACAAAATTCTTTGGATGGATGGAAGCAACTTGCACCAGAATGATAGGAAGAGAAAGGCATGGAGACGGGAGAGGAGGGCTTGTGTTTCAAAGCACATCTTACTTCAAAAATGGTAGACATTGGCACATATGTTTGCCAGTAAAATTGGGTCATTGTTTATTGATTATTTCACTGCTGATAGAAGAAGCAGGAGGAATTCTGAAGTTATTTCTTGTCTTACTTTTTTCTCAAAACTGATAGGAAAGCACTTAGGAACAAACCAGCACAAATAGATAATAACCCAAAGTAAACAGCAAAAAGCAACCCAAGAGCTTCTTAAGGCAAATTAATAGAATTTTCTCAAATGGGTGAGTCTGTCAACTCAACGGAGCATGACTTCCACATACTGAAGACAAATCTACAGAAATACCATAAACAAGCAGAAACTGAAAGCATTTACAGTGGGGGCCTGGCAAAGCATCTTAATGAAGGAATCTTATGTTTGGTGATGTTCATAGGTTCCAGATTTCAGGTGATCACTAACTGCAAAGTTTTGCATCCAAATATTTCAATTAATTATTTTATTTATAATTATGTTTGTCCAGTTATTTTTAAGCATAGGAAAATGGAGCGATTCTGTATAAAATGGCTGTAAACATTTTTTGTTTTTTTGTTGTCCTCCTTGAATTATGAATTAAAGATCACATCTTGACTGCTTGGTTTTAATAACATTCTGGTGGTGTTCAGGGAAAATGTACAAAAAATATGGCACTGTATAAAATACTCATAGACCTATCAGTATGTGTGCATAAAGATAAAGAAGATAAAGTGAAAAAAATACTCTTGTTTGTTTGTAGTGTATGAGGCTGTGCAAGAATGTGAGTGAGTGTAGATGTTTGATGTGAAGGTCTGGGGTGAGGTACTGGATTGAAACCTGGATGGGGATGCAGAGCTGTCCTGCTTCAAGGAAATCACCAGCAGGTACCTCTTCTAGCAGGTGGACTAAGTGCTCACGTGATGTTTCAGTCCACTGGGAGAAGCAAGTCAGGTAATGCACTGATGGAGAAAACAATACTTGTCTATGGGTCAGAACTGTGCACTTTTATACTCCTGAGAGAGCTAATTAGTAAGATTCAGCCATGCAGATTTGTGCCACTCCATGCCTAGCCATGTGGCCGGTGGTCCAAAACAGTGGTGCTGAAACTTTGCCAGCTTGAGAGTGCAATAACTGTGGAGGGAGTGGGAAGCTGTCAGCACCACAGTTGCAGATTGGTGAGGAGCACCTGCCTGCATATCTGCAAGGTCCACTGGTCTCCTGTCATCACAATACCTTCATTCATATTTGAGCTAGGCACTTAAAGAGACTGGGCCCAGAGAACATACCTCCAGGAGAGACCATCAGCATTTCCATTATGGACAATACATAGGCGGCAAGGTGGCGTAGTGATTAGCACATTCGCTTCACAGCAAGCAGGTTCTTGGTTCGAGTCCTGGCATGATCTCCCTGTGCTTCTGTGGGTTTCCTCCATGTACTCTGGTTTCCACCCACAGTCCAAAAACACACAAAATAGGCTAAGTGGCTGTTAAAATTTGACCGTAGGTGTAAGTTTGACTGTGAATGGTTGTGTGTATTGGCTTTACTTTGGACAAAGGAGCTGTTTATGGTGTACCCTGCTATTGCCTTTGTCAGCTGAGAGCCTCTCCAGCCACTCTGTGACCCTAGTAGCATCAGGCAGTCCAGCAAATGAATGGTAGATAGTTGAAAAAAAAACAAAAAACCTCCCCTGAGATGTTGTTTAGGAATGATAAATTATTCACTGACTAAATGTTGTCAACAGATGGCTAAAACCATTCAAGCACATTGTGCTGTTCTGTAGGGATATGTGTCTGTACTATTCATTTCTTTTTATGTCACTAAAGGAAGGAAAAGTCATTATACTCTCAGCTACAAACCCCATGTACTAAAAAGTTGGGATGCATTCTAAAATGCAATTAAATCAAAACCTTCAATTTACTCAAAGAATATTTTAAAAATTTTCTTCAAACAACATACAGATCACTGTGATGTTCTGGTGAGCAATTTAGGGTGTACCCTGCCTTTGCCCAGTATCGACTGAGATAGCCTCGAGCCTCCCCATGAACCTACTAGTACGATTAAGCGGTTTGGCAAATGAGTAAGTGAGTGAGTGAGAACTTAAAGATCAACTTACAACATTATTAAAATGCTTTTTTCTTACATATGTAATGTTTTTGAAAAAAAGGTGCAGGGGTTTATTGATAAAAATGGATAAATAATTTATTATACTAGCTAAACAGTGAAAATGATTTGAGTGAATGTTTGTGAAAAGTTAAACTGTGAAATGTACCTATACTATGGACCTAATAATAAAAATCTGAATAACTAGTTTGCATGAAATGTCCTATGAACCTCTGTTTATGTAGAAATCAAGTTTTAGACAAAACCGAAGGGCTATTGTAACCCAGTAATTTGATTTTGTAACTATGCCCAGTAAAACTGGGGAATGAATGAATGAATGAATGAATGAATGAATGAATGAATGAATGAATGAATGATAGGTAGGGTCATATTTTCACAGATGTAGATAAGGTCTATGCATGCCAGAATGGTCCCTTTATCTTCCTTATAACCTTAAATCATATTGTGAGCAGTATCCCTGATTTACTTTTACATTGCAAAAACATTCATGTCATTTATCTCAAAAAAGCTTTCTGTTGGTTAGACCATTCTGGTTCTCAGCCCTATAAATCTTAGTAATCTTAGTTACAGTAATCTTGGAGAGGAGTTAGAGGAGAGGAATGTATAAAATTGACTATGGGATGTTCTTTGCATACAATCATCTTTTTCTTTCCTTAATATTCAGTGTACACTAAATTCTGGCATGAAAGTGGGGTAGATGCTGTTGGCAGTAAACTGTAACTTGCCAGTGCAGAAAATTATTTTTCGCATTACTTTCATCAGTTGTTGATAAATTCTTGATACTTTGAGATTCAGTCAAATTAGTGTCAGACTCACTTTCTTTGCTGCTCTAAACTGGCTCAAAGTAATAGAGCAAAATTCTGTTATCATGTTCATTTGCCATATTAATAAATCCAATTACACCAGGTTTATTTACACAAAGTGACTGACTGATCACGTGATAAGCAATTTCTAAGCATGATAAGATTTCTGTATCATGTAACAGGCTCTATTTAATTCCACATAATAAAAGTAATCCAAGAATATTTTGGCGGCTTCAATGATGGTATGAAATATTGTTATAGCCTTATTATTGTGAGCTTTGGTTGGTTTTTGACTGTGTAAATATAAGCTAACTTAGAATTTGATGCCTGTAAAATGCTTAAAAAAGTTGTGAAAGGAGCATGTTTTCTATTATAGTACATCAACTTTATTTTTAATTACTTTTAATCTTATGACAAATTCATTTGTTTATTCATTTTCTGAACCGTTCAATCCTAATTAAGGTCAGGGGGAGGCTGGCACCCATCTCAGCCAACTCTGGCTTATGGCAGAGTAGACCCTGGATAGCTCGCTAGGCCATTGCAGCATATGACAAATAAGGATACTAATTTTTGCAGTTTTATAATTGGAATTTTTGTCCATTTTTGCTTGATCTGTTCCACAGACTGTTAAACTACAATACATTTTCTACAGTAGACAGAACTAGCAGCAGGCCAGTCAAACAGACACAAACAACATATTCATACACATACAACTCATTCAAGTCCATCCAATAGTACATCCCTATACCATCAAAAATGCTAGCGTTTTTTTTTTGCCACTTTTTACTGATGACGATCTCAATGATCTTTTAATCCTTCAAACAACTAACTTGATATTTATTTATTTATTAGTTAGTTAGTTAGTTAGTTAGTAAGTAAGTAAGTAAGTAAGTAAGTAAGTAAGTAAGTAAGTAGTAAGAAGTAAGTAAGTAAGTAAGTTAAGTGAGTAAGTAAGTTAGTTAGTTAGTTAGTTAGTTAGTTAGTTAGTTAGTTAGTTAGTTAGTTAAGGGTTGAAAACCAGATGTTAAAGTATGAACCCAAAAAGCACACCAGTAAATTAGGTGCAGGTGTGAAGGTGCAGGGGGAGCCAGTGCAGGAGGGAGCCGCTCAGTCTTTGGAGAAGAGAGACTCCACACAAGAAAACAATTCAACAATAAGAAAAAACATATATGATATAATCACCACAGTCCCTCCCCCTCAACGGATGCCTGGTGTCCTTCTAGGCTTGTCCGGGTGCTCCAAGTAAAAATCCCTAAGCAAAGAAATTTCCAGAATAAGCTTACAAAATGTCCAGGACCGCTTCTCCGGACCATAACCATGTCCACTAGGTACTGAAAACCCCATCCTCGGGGCCTGACATCCAAAATTTTGGACACAGTGAAGGCTGGGTGGCCGTCGATGATCCAGCAGGGTGGAGGGGGTATGGCCGGAGGGCTGAGGTCACTGGAGGACACAGGCTTGGGAGGAAACACGTGGAAAGTGGGGTAGATGTTGAGGGAGTCAGGGAGCTTTAATTTTACAGGTTGATGATTTTAACAATGGGGAACTGTCCAATAAAGTGTGTAGACAGGTGTACAGGTGGCTGGAAGGTAGGGGGGCTCCAGGGAGAAGGTCTATGGCACAGTCAAATTGGCAGTGGGGGGGGGGGGGTGGGGATAGTGCCTAGTCCTTACTGAACACAGGGGCGAGGTCGAGATACTCGGTGAGGATACTAGAAAGGTCAGGAGGTGAAGGAGGTGGTTGAGGGTGGGCCAACAGGAGGCAGTAAGAGTGACAATGAAGGCTCCAGCTAGTGATGGAAGCGTTCTTCCAATCAAGGTGAGGGTTTTTTTCTTGAGCCAGGGGTATCCAAGGACTAGTGGAGAGGCAGGTGATGAAATTACAAACAACTGAATAGTTTCTCTGTGATTACCAGAGATGATTAGGGTGACTGGGACAGTTTGGTGGGTGACAAGGGAAATAAGGTGACCATCCAGGGCCTATACATTCTTGGGGGAGGCTAGAGGCTCGAGGGGCAACTAGAGTTGTGTACCCAATCCTCCATGGATGAAGCTGTCATCGGCACCCGAGTCGATCAGCACTTGAATGGGGGCGGTGTTCTGATTTCAGAGGATATTAGCGGGAACAATCTCTGGAGAAGAGAGAGACTCCACATGAGAAAACAATTCAACAACAAGAAAAAACAATGATGCAATCACCACATAATGTATACTTTACTGACACAGAACATGGTCCCAGTGTCTTATGTTGCATTTGTAATCAGCTCAGTACCAGAAAACTTAGTGGCGGTTTTGCAAAGAATTGATGTATGGCTTCCTCTTTACATTATACAATTTCAAGTTGCAATACTAGTTGCAGCAGTAGATTCTGTTAAGTGTCAACAGTTTTTGGAACAGTCCTAGTTATATTTGCCACAGCAGAATAACAGTTCCTTTTTTATGCAATTTTTAGTCTTTTCTGATTGTGAGCCTCAACATGGCATTTAGTAATTGGGCAGGCTGCAGAAGTATGAGATTGACTAGCTCCATTTCTGCTCTCATAGCAATTACCCAACACAAAAATTCCCCAGTCTTTTGCCCTTTCATAACATTAATATTGGCCATCTATGTGAGGAGTATGAAATGATCAAAGAAAACCGCTGGAGGAAAATCAAATAGCGGTCATTGTGCAGCTCCTCTTCTCAAATATCTGTAAAAATATGTCCTTTCACTGAAATCCAACCTATTTAAAGCATTACATTGTTGGTACAAGTCAGCAGGATGGCAGTTGGCACTAAGATCTTTATCATTCCTGAGCAGTGTCATGGGCAGACCTAATAACTTTGTATCAATAAATAGACAGTCACAAAAGCCTGTCAATAAACAAAAACACTTTTTGCTGTTGTTTTTGTACACAGTAACATACACCATGAAGTCAAAGAGACCATGTCCTGCCAAAAAGATCACCCTTATCTGTGTGTACATTCTGCCTGGAGTTTACGAAATAAAGCTTAAGTAGCCAAGGATTTGCAATGTGTAAAGGTAAGGTCACATTACATAATTTATCCATCAGTGAAGATTTAGAGTGACATGCCTTATGCCTGGTTGTATCTCTTGACACCGCTGGCACCAATCTGTCGGCCGAACAGAAATGTCCTTTCTCTTTTGTCAGCACAGTTTTTTTTTTTTTTTTACCTTACAATGCTTTTTGCATTTGATGCCAGTACAGCCTTTAGAAGTGTACATATTATTCTCTCTTTCTTTCATTTTTGCCTTCATGAAAAAAATAAATAAATAAATAAATAAATAAATACTTTCTTCCTCCAGAATCTGATTGCATCAGTCAATCACAAGTATTGTCCACATTTTTTGTCAACATCTTTGACATTCCAACAATTTTACTTATCAGGGAAAAATAAATAAATAAATAAAATAAAATAAATAAACAAATAACCCCAAATGATTAGTATTTTCATGTTCAACATTTCTATTTCAGGTAAAATTATCTACTTAGAATTACTAATAAAAAGTAGAGCAATATTATGGGATTAAATTATGACCTCAGGACTTTTTAAACAAAAAAATAATTAAATAAAATTCTGCTATGATGTATGTCACTGGGAATTTGTTTGGAAAATTCTGCCCTGAGGGTAACAATATGAAAAGTGAAAATAAATGGACAAAGTGGTTCACTAAGAAAAAAATACTACTCATTGATGCTCCCAAGTATTTAACACTGATATCAGTACCTGTTTTTATTGTGGTGGTGCGGTGGCACACTGGGTAACATTGCAACCTAGGCTGCTCTAGACCTTCTGATTTGATGCTGAGCTTAAGTTCCTGTCTGTGTTGAGTTTCTCTGTTTGTTTTCTTCCGGTTAACTTGCTTTTAACAAGTTGCTTTTAACTTGCTTATAACTGTGTTTGCTTCATGTTCCCTGATTTCCCCCACCTCTTCAAAAACATGCAGTGATGTATATTGGTAGGGGTAAATAGATCTGGATATGTCAGTACACTCACACAGCCTATTTATATTTATGGCATTTGGCAGACTTGCAAAGTCAAATTAGACTTATCCAGAGTGACTTACATTTTTATTTCATTTATACAACTGAGCAGTTGAAGATTAAGGGCCTTGCTCAAGGGCCCAACAGCAGTAACTTGGTGGTATTGGAGCTTGAACTCCTACCCTTCTGAGCAGTAACCCAGAACCTTAAAATAGCCAGTCTAGGCTATTTTATCAAGCACTCTTTGCTTTCCCTCCCAACTGAACTTCCTTCCACAACCTCCCGGTCAATTCTGCTGACCTATTCAGCTTAAATCATAATTCCAGGCTGTGTGTATTCCATTATCAGCTAGCTTCATCATCCTATATACATTGTGGATCTGGGAGGCAATGCTTATACAAAATTCACAAAGCCAGCCAAACTGGTCCAACTGCAAGAGGTATGTCAATAATATGTGAATTTTTTTAATCCTCCTTTGTGAAAAAAATAAAAAAAAAAAAAAAAATCCAAATCCCACCTTTCTCAATGATTAAAATTGACCTCTACAATACCTGTTCAATTTATAACATGGCACAATCAGCTAGCAGATTTGTCTTTGATAATAATATTTACATTTTATGTTTGACTGAGACTTGGCAGCAACCCATTGAATACTACTAACTTAACCAAACCTCTCTGGCTGGCTTTGCATACATCAGTCATGGAGATAGGCTTTCTGTCATCGACAGAAAATGAAAATTATCCATTGAAAATTCCAGATCTTCTGAAAGTCTTGTAGTAAAATTGCTTTCCCACCAGCCAGTGTTGATTATAGTAATCTACTGCTACCCCAAGCCCAGTCCTATGCTTCTTGCTGAGTTCTCTAAAATTGTCATGTCTCTCATTCAGCACTTTCTAGTTTCATACAACATCCACATGGACACTGACACCTGTAACCAGAATAAGGAATTTGGTGCCATGCTTATCTGTTTTGTTTACTAACTCATAGTTTCCTACTCATAACCATGGTAACATCATAGACCTTATGTGTTTCAACAGCCTATCTATGCACAAAGTATCTGGCACTGCCTTGGGGCACTATGATCACAAAATAATTTCTATTGACATTACACTTAGGTTTCTTGATTTCAGTCTAGTGTCTATGGCCCTTGACCTCTTATGTCGTCTACCCATTTCAAGTGAGAATGCAGTGCTTCTTTACAGTCTCTCTCTCTCTCTCTCTCTCTCTCTCTCTCTCTCTCTCTCTCTCTCCCTCTCTCTCTCTCTCTCTGAATAGTAATAGGATTGGGCCGATCTCAGTACTTCCCTGTAGGAAGCAAGATGGTGTGTTTTCATTTTGTATAAACATTGCAGATGCCAACCAGCTGTCTTTAAGGAGCATGGTTGATCCCGGCACCAAGAAGCAGAACTATTAAAAGGAATTATCCTGGTTTTGAGTGTGCAAGTTTGTTGAGGGTTTGTGAGTTAGTGAGTAAGTGAGTGAGAGAGAGAGAGAGAGAGAGAAAGAGAGAGAGAGAGAGCAATAACAACACTCCAAAGTTGTTTTTATCCTCAGCTCCTACTGAATCCCACCATTTTTTTCCCTTCTCATCTTCCAATATGATTTCTTGATTTTGATAGCTTTAACATTAAAAAGTCAGCAACATTTTTATTTAGCTTTTGGCATCTACTGACTTAATTTGTAAGCTGTCCCTCCCGCACATGAAACCTGACGACCTGCTCACAACATTTAACAGGTCAGTGTGTCAGCTGTTACCAAGATTGTTTCTGGCAGGTGCTCCACTACCTGTCATCTCAACCCTATGCTTATTACCCTGGTTCATGCCTGTCTTAACCAGCTTTGCCCTCTGAGAGTACAGGCGATAAATTCTTCCTTTGGAAGCAGCCCTGGAAGCTAGCTCTGTCACACCTGCCCTTAAAAACTGGCCTAAGGCTCTGACCAACCACAACCTCATAAACAACATAATATCCCTTTCCAAAGTGTATGAGTGTGTTTTGCTTGCTCAACTTCAGAAACTATCCTGCCTCAAACTTGCTTCTTGACCCATTCCAATCTGGCTTCAAAAAGCATCTTAGCACCTTAACGGCCCTGGTCAGGGTAGCGAATGACCTTAGTAGCTGCCAACTCTGGCTATATGAGCATTTTAATCCTGTTTGACCCCAGCACAAATTTTGACAGTGTGAATAACACCATCCCTCTGCAACATCTGGAATAACTGGAAAAATCAACCAATAAGAGTTCAGTACTACAAATGGTCCCAACCATCCACTGCCCTCCAAAATACCTATAATAAAATCAATAATAATACTAATAATAGTAGTAGTAGTAGTAGTAGTAGTATTATTAGTATTATTATTAATTTTATAGAAACTGTTGGTCATTTGCATTTGGAGGTGGTCTAATACACGCGGAGGGAACACGATATCCACCCCTTTTGTACAAATGAGCTCACAGACACCCATGGATTGGCTGGTGATTGCTGTGATTGACAAGGGAGCATATGCCATCCCTCCCTCCCATGAAACCTTGGCCAATTAGCCCCTATGGGCTCCTGGTCGACGATGGCTGTGGCATCAACCTGGATTTGAACTTGCGATCTCCAGAGTGTTAATCATGCACCTTGTGCCACTTGGGACCCCAAACAAAAATGACTTCTACATTGGTATTGCAGTCTAATCATCTAAATTGTTGATGACAAAGGACACTGTCACAAAGTGTATCAGAGGGTTCCCGAAGATAGATAGATAGAGACAGAGAGAGAGAGAGAGAGAGAGAGAGAGAGAGAGAGAGAGATGGAGGGGGGGTTGTTAGGTATGCTTATTATACTATAATAGTAAACTCTTCTTTTGCCTCTCTCTCTCTCTTTCTCTCTCTCTCTCTCTCTCTCTCTCTTTAGATCATGAAAGATCATGATTGGCTATTGTCACTTATAATTGAAAGGGAAAATATGGTATTCCATCCCTTCCTTACTGATAGCTTAACCAATTAGTTCTGATAGATTACTAACAATGGATGTCTGTGTGCATCTGTGAGGCCTAAACTTGTGAGCTCCAGACACTTAGGCTGAACACTTTTCTAATGTGCCACTTGGGAGCCCCATTGTAGGTCTTTGTTTTTGAGATTTATTGAATTATTTTTTATTTTTTTATTTTTAATTTATGTTATTTATTAATTTTTAATAAACAGCCAAAAGCCAGAGACTGTCATGGTAAAGGGTTGTGCCAGTGCTCTTGTCAAAGGATAAATTACACTTTTTGGTGGCAGTATTAATGCAGAAAAGCAATCTAAGTTTTGGGAGCAACACAACAATGCAAAACCACCTTTAGCACACATTACTAAGACAATGTTGTGGAAGAAGAGAGTGCGTGTTCGGACTGGCATGCATGCAGAGCCGCCATGTCCACAATGGAGAATATGTGGGGAATTTTAAAATGAAAAATGTGACAATAACCCTGTATAGATGCAAACTTTAGACTTTTTAAGAGTTGTGAAAAGAAATGGCAAATTGGTAAATGCTTTACTGTCCAAACTCTTGAAAAAATGTGTTGCAGGTCTAAAGTGCAGGAAAGGTATACATTAACAGATTAAATTTAGTTAATTAGACAACATGTAATATATTTTGGGTTTATATGGTCTGTTGATACTGTCAAATCATTTGGTTTGTACGGGATAGCACAGTTTGTTCAGTATAGTACAAGCTGTTTACATCACTCACTCAATCAATAAATCACTCGTTCATTTGCCACACCGCTTGCTCCCAGTGTACCAAATATACATAATTAATTTAGTTGTATTTGCACCTTTATTTCAAGGTGATAAAGTTTCTGTACTTGGCCATAGACTCTCCATATTGTAAAGTCTGAATGGCTCCTGAAATGAGAATATTCTGAGCTGTAATAAGTAAATGACATTGAATTTTCACTGCCACATTTACATTGTGATTGGTGAGATATGAAATGCTTTATAAAACTTGGTAAGTTTGAGTTTTCATGGAAAACATGACATCTTCGGGGTGACCTTACATAATAATATAACATTCCAAAACAACCGTAATGACTGAGGTTTTTATTGCAGAATCCCCATACTCAGTATGATTTAGACATTTTGTAATTAAAGTATTTTAGAGTGGATTATTTCTATTAGACAAATGGAGAAAAGCGGCCCTTTTAGGAAACTGAATACAGCTAGGCAACTCACAACATTAAACCGTAATAACTGCAATCTCTTCAGGGGTGCAAACTCTTGGCATAAGAGATATTCATATTTGTATCTCTAAATGATACATTGCAAAAACACATGGCTGATGAATATGGTATTATAGAAGAGAACTTCCATCTGGTTTTTGAATAGGATGGATTATTGCAACTGCCGGAAGATTGAAATACACATATGGGTTTTTTTTTTTTTTTTTTTTTTTTTTTTTTTTTAATAGCTCAGAGCTCATTAAACATATGCAGGGTTTATGGACAAATATTCTCTCTATAATGAACACACATTGTTGACTAAAAATAAAAGCTGTTATATTTTACTATTTACCTATTTACTACTATTTTGCTATTAGCTACTTTACAATTTAAACATTGTGCCGCAAACTGATACAAAACTCATGTGTTACTATCCCTAGCTTCCACACTGTCCAGGCAGAGACACCACTGTGAGCACTGAGAAGACAGAAGGGGAGCTTACTGTGCTCGGCAACATCTAGTGGTGCAACCCAAGACATATCTTGTTGAAGGAGCGTGTCTGCAGCTTAGACACTGGGCCATTATCCATTACACTTTGCCAGTAATTATTATTATGATTATTTTTTCAAGATAGCACTGGTAGTGCTGTTTACAGCAGCTCTGTAGTTTGTTTTATGTTCGAGAAAAATTACAATAACAATAACTATAACTATTTGAGGGACATAGTTAAAGGTCAAATATAAATATAAAAATGTAAAATATAAAATAAAATCTTAAATATATA
>JAQMYF010000001.1:11498836-11511762 GCA_030014195.1 Neosilurus mollespiculum
ATATATATATATATATATATATATGTATGTGTGTGTGTGTGTGTGTGTGTGTGTGTGTGTGTGTGTATGTTCAACATACATAATTCACAACCAGTGCTAGAATCGGACAAGGTCAAGTTGCTATGGGACTTCACGATACAGATGGATCGCTAAATGGAGCACAACAGGCCAGGCATTGTACTACTTGACAAGCAGTTCAGAACATGCCTGATTATAGATGTAGCCTGCCTATTTGACACAGGGGTTGTGGCCAAGCATCAGTAGAAAGTAGAGAACTACAGCAATCTTAAGTAAGAAATCACCTTTTGAAGCCCTGGAATTGCTATTCTCCCCAGATCTCCTGCAGAAAGCCTGCCTTCTTAGGACAGCTAGAATTGTATGAAAAAGTGCTAGACACTGAGAAGTAATATGAGAATGAGAATTTGGAATGCGGGCCAACACATACACAACCATTCTCATTCACACTCACTCTTAGATGGAATTTGGAACAGCCAGTTAGCATTGTGTGCATGTCTTTGTACTGCCGGTGGAAAGAACCCAGAGGAATCTCACGCAAGCATGGGAGAACATGGGATCTCCACACAGAAACACCCTCGCTAAGCCCACGACATAAATACAGGACACTTTTGTGTGAGGCAGGCATACTAACCACTACAGCACGGTGCAGCCAGCATAACTAAAAATTTAATATTTAAAAAATTAATTAGAGAGACTTATGTACGTATGTAGAGTAATAAATATAATTATAAATAAAAAAAAATGCCAAGAGTTAATGCCAAGAGAAATTTACATACACTTATCAGCCATATCATAAAAAAATTACCTTTCACAAGTAAAGTAAATAACACTGATTATTTCTGTAGAGCGGGATGTATTAGGCAGAGAGTTAACAGTGAGTTCTCAGTGTTGATGTATTGGAAACAGGAAAAATGAACAGGCATAAGGATCTTAGTGAATTTGACAAGGGCAACATTGTGAATCAAAATACTAGGTCGAATCATTTCCAAATAGATGGTCTTTTGGTGTCCCAGTATGTATTTTTAAGTACCTCCCCACCACCATAACCCAAGGAAAGACAACCAGTTACGTGGCAAGATTGTCATGGGTGCCCAAGTCTTATTGATGCATGTGGGGAGTAAAGGCTAGTACGTCTAGGCTGATGCCACAAAGACTGCTGCAGCACAAACTGTAGGATTAATTCATTTTTACATTATGCGATCACAGAAAACTTTAACTAAGTTCCCAAACAGTAGAAAGTCGACATGCTGAATAATTGCACAAGTAAATCAAATGCCACACTGAAGCACTTTCTTTTCACTGTCAGCATTGTGGTGAATCAAATGATAGTGCCTTTCTTTTTCATTATTTTAACTTGATATTCTAAGAAAGTGCGTGTGTTGCATTCTTCAAAAGCTGGGTTTCCCTTTATGGTTCGAGTCTAAATTTGAACGATTGATTCATAGATTATAAAGAATTCACATTCAAGGAGGAAATACACGAATGTCCTTTTCCAGAATTTTTAGGAAACCAGGTTTTTTAAATTCGTTCTCATTTTCTGTTAAGAGCTTCAACAAGAAAAATATCTATACATGCTTAATTCCACATGCAATCATATTTCAGTATACCTTTAGCCAGTCTATAGAAGTCAACACTGATATAATATAATTTGTTTGTATGCACATAAAACTGAAAATACTATCAAAATGCAATTGTGCTTCACAAGTAATTATCACTGTACACTGTAACCATAACATTTTAAATATCCATTTTTAGTATCTTCTTGTTCATCCAACAATTGTTCATCCAACAATTGTTCATGAAAGAAGACCTTGACATCAGGTCCAGTTAATTCTGGTGTGTTCTCAGATGGCTGATGGCACATGTGGTCGGTTGCAGATACTGGGGTGCTATCTTCCCTCGCCTTACGGATTGAGTGTTTTCTTCAGGCTTTATCCAAGCCTGTTGTTCAACTTCCTTAGTGCCTCAGCTGATAGCTGTGCGGTCTTGCGCTAGTGTCTCCCAGGAATCGTTGCAGATGTTCAGTGCATTTAGTGAAACCTTGAGACTGTCCTTGTATCTCTTACATTGGCCACATACGTGTCTCTTGCCAGAAGAGAGCTCACCATACAGCAGTCTCTTGGGAAGACGTTCATCCTGCATGCGTGCTACGTGGCCTGGCCAACGAACTTGAGAAGTCTGAAGTAAGGTGTGGATGGATGGTAAATTTGCCCTGACGAGTATTTCATTGTCGGGGATCTTGTTTTGCCATTTGATGCTCCACAATTTCCTCAGACACGTTAAGTGAAAGTGGTTAAGCTTTCTTGCATGCCATGCATAGACAGCCCAGGTTTCACATGCGAATAGCAGAGTTGTATACCTGAATTTTTGTCCCAAGTTGGATACCTCTACGCTCCCATACATTTTGGCGTAGTCTGCCGAAGGCAGTACTAGCTTTAGCAATCCTGCTGGTGACTTTTTCATCAATATGTACTGATGTACAAAATGTACATTTTTAGTATACCAGGCATTTATCAAACTAATATATAATTTCATTTTGTCCAGTAATGAAACATCTGATGGTTTTAATTATGGTTACAAATCTGAAAAGCTAAAATCTGAAACATTTCACTATTAACTTCTAACTACTGATTTCCCTGTGTTATTTCTTAAATTAAAGTCATTGTTATATTTGCAATACCATATAATACTTTGATGCTTAAATGAAAAAGGAGGTTTGACAGTGGAGCCCTGATTAAATACATTTTCTTATCAATCTGTTTAGGGAGAAAACCACTTGAGGAAAAATAAATTATACAGAAAGTGCATTGTCTACAGGGACTTGTCTCAGGCTATGATAGAGCTGTGAAATCAGTCAGTCCTGGCTCCAATGCCAGTGTAAAATTAAAGGCTTTGAAACAAAATACAGAGGCTACACCATGGTAATCAAAGTGGAAACAACAGAGTTACTTGTCCTTTTTCCAAACATATAAATGTAACCCTGGGAGGCAATGCAATTTGAATGACGCTGATGTCCAGATATTTTTTTCATCAGTATTGCTTGCAAACCTTTGGTTGGGCTAACTACAGTTTTGCTTACATTCACTGATGCCTATAAAGTAGAGTAAATAAGTTGTAATTTTTTTTTTTTTTTTTTTTTTTTTTCATTCAAAATTTATTCAGCAAAATTATAAATACCCTTGGCACAGAAGCTGGTTTGCCCCTTTTGCATAAAAAAGTACCAGAGACAGCAAAAGCAAACCATAATATTTCCACCACCATGCTTTTCATTTGGTATAAGTTCCTTCAACGTTTTACATGGTTTCAGTGACTATGGCCAAATAACTGTCTTTGATTCATTTGTCCAGAGCATGTTTGTATATGTTAACTAGCAAACTGCATTTTCTGGACAGCAAAGGCTTATTCTGGCCCTGCCCACATACAGTCAAATTTGTCCAATCTTTATCTGCTTGTAAATGTATGCATTTTCATACCAACATCTTCAAAATTTACCTGCAGATCCTTTGATTTAAAAAAAAATGGGGTTCATTTTACATTAGACAATTTTACTGGCATACACTGTTATTCATGGATATTTCTGGAATTCTTTCTTATTTCTTTTGTCATCAGGTGGTCTGCTCTCCAGCTGAATGAAATGGTCTTATTTTTTTAACATTACAAATATATGTCAACACCTGACTTTTACACCTATGCATGCTCATTGAACACTCCTTCTCGCTCCTGATCTTATGAAAGTCGGGTCCATGTCTGTGTTCCCCAGTACCTATGTTCCCCAGTGCCTATGTTCCGCAGTCCCTATGTTCCCTAACCCTAACCCTATTAACATTGAAATGTGAAATCACAAATATTCCATAAATTGTTACTTTGAAGATCCATTAATTTAATAAGGACTGGGAAAAAGAGGAACTGTGGAACATAGGGTCTGGGGAACATAGGTATGGGGAACATGGGGCTGATCCCATGGAAATAAGGCTGGAGTGCCATAAACCTGGGCTTACACTGGGACCATGATGTCCATGATCTCCACACTTTGAGATAATCATGCTGAGCATGGGAGTTGTGGGATCAAATTATGATTATCTTGAGGGAACTTGATGGAATTGTGATGATCTGGGATTGGGGATTTGACGCCAGTCGTGATTGTGGAAATTGTGGTAGAGCATAGCAGAGCTTAGAAGGCCTTATCAGAGTATAACAGAAATGACACGCCATTGTAGGGAATCTTGATGACCTTGAAACCACAATTCCTTCAAGCTTCATCTCTTGTATGTTGTAAATCATGGAGCTCCAAGCTTTTGTGAATCGTGGAGATCGTGGACATTGTGCCCCAGTGTAAAGACAGCATTAGTGCAACCAAGCTCACCACAAAGGTGTTTAGTGGTCAGAACACTGTAGTGGTTCTTCCACTACAAACTTAGTACACCATTTCTTCAAGGTTCTTACTATTTGCCCAGGAGTATTGTCATAATGGAGCCTGCATGAGAACCTTAGTTCCCACAAAGGGACACTGTAATGCTATAGCATCCAAGGACATTCTAGGCAAGAGTTATATATGTGGTTTGATGGTTAAGTGTCCATGTACACTTATCTATGTATTATCTTATGGAAAGAGTCCATTTGGCATTTTTTGTCTAAAACAAGTTAACCACATAAATAGAAATCAGATATCATTCAAGTCTTACATACTAGATATACAATCAGAAAGGGAAAAATATCACATCTGTGTCGTGGCCCAAAACCTTACTGACACATTTTATGGTGGCTACTCAGCAGATGCTTCAGCAAGTACAATTAACATTGCCATGTATGAGGTCAGTTAGGATGTGCAGATGTGACTCACTATGAAGGGAGAGACACCTTATATGATTGATGGCTTTAGCCTTGAACTAGACATTCTGTCTATACATGACTGACAGCCTGGAATGAATTATTTCACTTGGATTTGGAGTGGTTTCGCTCCACAGCCTTCCCTGAAGCACTTTTTTTTTTTTTTTTTTTTTTTTTTTTTTTTTTTTGTCTGGGCTCTATATATATGTCTTATGTCTTTGCTGTCCCCTGACTTTACTGTCTGGTCCACAAAACACAAAACAACACATTACAAATCAACGTTTTTGCAGTTAAATGCAAAATGTAAGTATTCTTTTTTTATATATGTTTCTTGAAAACATGTTCACAAAACCTTAAGTCTTGGACACCAATTTGATTACTGGCATTGCATTTGTGCACTTAAATTTTATATAGGCATCGAATATGGGTACTTTAAACTATATATCTAGGGTAGCGGGAGGCTGGCACCGACCCTGGCACCTACCCTGGGCAAAGGCGGGGTACACCCTGAGCAGCTCAGCAGACCACTGGAGGGCCAGCACACACACACACACCAGAAAAAAAAAAAAAAAAAAAAAAATCACACTTACACCTAGGGAGAACATGCACACTTCACACAGAGATTCGAATCCAGAACCTACTTGCTGTGAGGCGAATGTGCTAACCACTTTGTCACTGCATACACACACTACACTTGTTTTAATATAATTTGTTTTTTATATCTGTTCTTGTGACTAGTGATAAGATAAATATATTATTGTAATATAAAGACAAATAAAATACTTTGGGATGTGCTACATGTTTGGTTGCTGATACTCTTGCCATCTATTATATTTAAAACAATACTTGTAATTGTGTTAAATACCTTAATGAAACAACAAATCTTAATTATATATATATATATATATATATATATATATAAATAATTTAAAGCACTTATGTAAGTCTCTCTGGATACGGGCATCTGCTAAATGTTGAAAATGCAAATGTAAATATAAAAAAAATTGATCACATATAAAGTTTTGTTACATATGAAGATAAAATTTAATTTATATCACTGATACTTTCCAACAGTGCATTTGTGTAAAAATCTATAGGTGCTGTACTGGCGTAACACAAACAACAAAAAAGTTTAACATAACCCTATAATGCTGGTTATAAGTCTGTTTTTTTGATTAATCATTTTATTTTATTTATTTATTTATTTATTTTTGCATATTATTGTATCTGTGTTCTCCACATTGTGAACAATAATGGCATTTATTTAACTAAATGTCTTGAATTCATGATTGTATGTCAGTATGATACAACAGTTTTATGTTCATCCAAAACACTGGTTGTATTAATGTTTTTGTTTGTTTGTTTGTTTTTTGTCTTTTTTTTTTTTTTGGTATATTTTAAGTCTATTATTTACATGGTACTTATAGCTGTGAAAAACCCACAAATACACACAATACCATTTAATCAGTGCTCATCCGATGCTGTGCAATACAATATGCTTTTTCTACCCTCTGCAAACGACTTTCACACAATGAGGTGCAGTGGCAATTACAGCTTCAAATCGACATCCTTAATCAAAACAGTGTGGCAGTTCCATTTGAGCAGGCTGCATGAGCTGAAGCCCTCCTGAGTGAATGCATTTTATTTGGTGGCAGGAATGAGAGGCAAGAGGCCCATTGGCAGACCAGAGGGCAAGAGGCTAAACCCAGAAGGGGGTCAAAGTCATCTCACACATCAAACTGAGCTGTCTGTGTTTAATCTAATCTGCCACTTTTATGTGTGGGCACTCATCTCCTTTACGGCTGCAGGCAGACATCCACAGGCTTCTCTCCCAAAGAGTCACAATTGGCTCTTAATTCATCCCATTATAGAAAGGGCTAAGGGGTATTTAGATACGGACTGTGTTATAGTTCAGCATAGGAGACTGAGTTGACAGATACGCTTTAAGGAATTTTCCCAGAATATGGGACAGAGAAGGTTATAGATTGAATTCTCTATTTCTAAAAGATATATAATATATATATAATATTATATATAATATATATAATAAACAAACAAACACTAGGGCTGCACACAATGAACATGTGAACAGTTATAACAAATGTCGTTCAGCTCTCTTTAACAATAACATAAAATTATGAGGAACAATTTAACACTGTCACACTACTGACTTTGTCATCTAGAGTAAGTCATGATTAATCTTTGTTACAGTAAAAACAACCAATTTAAATTTCAAATCATGAATATGAAAGGCATGTTTCATGTATTCTAAGATGTGTTTTAAGAAAGAAGACAATAAATATGAAATCTGTTGATTTGAGTTGATATCCTCATAATTCTTTATCTAAACTGTTTCATCTTTATCATTATTTCCAAGCCAAACTTGAACAAATTAAACTTACCTGGCCTCATTAAACATTGTAAATGCTGAATTATTTTTATTATGACACTGCAAATATCAAGCTCCTTCCATAAAATGTAACATAACTCAACAACATAAATTGATATGTATAATTCACTAACCAAGCAGGAGTTTATGCATTTGTATTTTTATGCTTGTGCTTCATCGATGAAGTGCTATGTGATTTTCTATCATTCATGCTTTTAATTAATTTCTGAATGAATCTGTAATTAAGTTTAAATTAACTTGGAACAACATTCTCATTGACAGAGCTTAATGTATAAATGCACTCATTTGTTGAACCGCTTCTGTTAGGTTTATGAGGAGGCTGGAGCCTATCTCACCCTAAATTCTGGGTGAAGGCAGGGTACACCCTGAAAAGCTCACCAGGCCATCACAGGTCCAACACATTTACCCAGTCACCCTTTGACTTACACCTAGGGGCAATTTGGAACAGTCTTTTAGCCTAATGTGTATGTCTTTGGACTGTGTGTGGAAATCCACACAAGTTCAGGCACACTCCACAAAGAAATACCCAAGATTTGACCCCAGGACATCTTGCTGTGAGCCACCAGGCGCCCTGTGTATAAACTGGCAATTAACAACAATAAGTTCTGATATGTTTTTTTTTTTTTTGTTTTTTTTTTTTGTTTGTTTGTTTGTTTTTTTTGGGGGGGGGGGTTGTTTTGTTTTTTTTTCAAAAGCATATACCCAAACACTCTGCAGTAAGTGTTAGAACTCTTCCCATGAACTTTCTAAAATATGACAGATAGATTTATTGGATTTCAATTCAGTATTTTACAAAAGACAAGCAGTTTGTTTTTCACGTTAGTGCTAATGATATTTGAATGCTTAACACAGACTTCCTCTAATCCTATGTAATCGAACAGTGATTATCTTGAGATTTAATCAATACAAGTCAATGAGTAATCTCCAGCAAAGCTTTGGATTCTGGTCTGGTGCTAAATTCTCTATTGAACAAATCAGCAGTATCGTGCACTTTCTTTTCACAAGTGACATATGAAGAGTAGGAGACAGAGCAGGATGACTGAACACAGATTTCCCAGCACAATGCAAACAACACAACAGGGTCCATAGTAGCACATGAACAATTCTGTCATATTTCACTTCTTTTAAAACAATGTAATACAACCTAATTTTAAATATACTATATTGATACCGGGGCAGTGGTGGCCCAGTGGTAGGGTGCTGGATTTCTGATCCCAAGGTCGGGGGTTCAAGCCCCACTATCAACGGGGTGACACCCCGTTGTCAAGAGTTGTGGGTGTGTCATATGAAACTCACTTGTGCAATAAAAAATGTCATCGTAGACCCTTGTGGTGGAGTTCTGACCATTAAAAAAAAAATTCCTTTCTGTAGGTAATCTTCGATGTGAGGTCTATTACCTGGGTCTGTTGTGGAATGCCCTATGACGTCCTATGGTGGTGTTATGATATACATATGACGTTCATACTATGCTTTTGGGTTCATCTGGTGCATTTAGTATTGTACAGATTTTTTTTACAATAGCCATGTGACATGTATAGCACAACATATTTTTCAGCAGTGTTATGTTGAGCCATATGGTGATTATACATCAACCGGGCATAACAGGAATATCATTCAAGGATTTTTTTTTTTTCTTTTTTGCAACAAGCATATAATTTTAACAGGAACGTTGTACAATTTGACTTGCAGAACTGACCTATATTTCCCATGAAAGACATGAAGCATATTTTATATTTGTTCACAACTACAAATCTTTCAAATCCACTTCAGCCAAACCTACATCAGTCGCTTCTCTCATATTATTACTAAATTCATACGAAAAAAAAAAAAAAAAAAAAGTAAATAAATAAATCTGTTGCTTGTGAAAGTGATTTTACGCAGGCATGCACATTTGTGCATGTGGCAAGAACAGCTCCAACCATGTTCATGCAAGGGGCTGAGAAAGATCAAATGCAAGTCATTCATTAATTGGATGCCCTTGTGCCCAGTGTCTTCAAAGAGAACAACGTTTGTTTTGATCTGGTAAATTGAATTGGACCATGCTTCTGGCATCTTCACAGCATAGTGCATGTTCACTGAATCCCTATCCTCCTCCCCCTCCATCCTTCTGTCCACTGTTTTTCTTTCACTCTCCACATCTCTTCTTCTCTATGACATTCTCTCTCTCTCTCTCTCTCTCTCTCTCTCTCTCTCTCTCTCTAGTTTGTTGCAGTATATTTTGTCCATGTGCATAGTGGGAAAATCACTTTTGAGGAGTCATTATAATTTAAGACAGCACATGCGCCACACTGCAGATGCTCTCATTTAACATGACAGACACCAATTCTTATATGTCTGCTTTCAGGAAAAATTGACTTTTCACCGATGATATATGAGCACCTTCAATGAAATGGCTTTTAAAACAAATCTTTGGCTTTAAGCAAATCACAGAGCAGAAGAGTATCTCTGAAGATAATTTCACCTCTCAGGGGTTTCCCTACAGCTCATTGAAGGTTTTTCCTCAATCTAATCCTTTTAGGGCTTGGAATATTAAAGTCAAATGCATGTAGTTGTCTTATCCAATATTGTAATACTGGCGAGGGTTAAAACAATATATATGTCAGGATGGTAATGCATATCCAGAGAGAGTAGTACAGTTGTTTACGTCAATTTTCTTTTGCTGTCCATGAGTCTAAGATGGTGTTTTTTTAATAACATCTAGATGACTGCCCTTAAAACACACACACACACACACACACACACACACACACACACACACACACACACAAAAAATAAATAAATAAATAAATAATCAAGCATAACAAATATAGACTGGAGAAGAAAATGCTTGACTTTTCTATACTGTCAAAATAATAGTAATAATGCAAAGGACCACCACCACAACCCCCACTATACGCATGACGCAGCCAAAGAAATTGTATTTTATTTTTTTTAATTGAGAGCTGTAATACAGCCAAGAAGAGCTCCAGCTGATGTAGGAATATTTAACTGTTATATTCATGTTATGTATAAATATAACCTTTATAGAATAGACTGGAAAGGCCTACTAATAATATAAAAGCTTAAATCATGGAATGCAAATCTACTTGGAATGCAAGTCAAGAAAAAGTAGTCAAATCTCAAACCCACCACCCAAAAGTGGCCTGGAGCCACAAAGCAAAGCCAGACTTCACAATCCTGGATGGCTCTGGAAACAAAGAAACTTTATAGCCACTTGCCACAAAACCCCTGCTATCCTCACAATCCATCTCCTATTTTACAGATGTGTAAAAGACTGAGACTTGTTTAAATAGGTGACTGAATAAGCATCAAAACCTATGACATTGCACATCAGTTGAATTGCTCTGAATTGCTTAATTTTAATTGCTTGTAATTATGTTACTGCATTCTAGCATAACCTGCGATGGCCTGGCGAGCTGTCCGGGGTGTATCATGCCCTTGCCCAGAGTCGGCTGAGATGGGCGCCAGCCTCCCCGCGACCCCAATTAGGATTAAGCGGTTCAGAAAATGACATGACACATGACATTCTAGCATAACAAGCAGGCTCAAATCATAAAATGAAAGCAAAAATAATCTTATACCAAAGAACTGCTGTCCCTTCAAGCAATTTGAAAATACTTTTTTATGAGTGTTTTTGTTTTATAGATAATATTTATAATATATTTTCTTTCCCTCATGACTGCCCACAGTATTATAGCTGAAAGGACCAAAAAAAGAAATATATCAAAATGGAATGGATCGTTTGGCAGAACGTATACGTACATATAACTATTGACAAAATATCTCCAGTTTCAACTTACAAGTTATGATCTATAACTTAGGACTGCACAACATTGTTTCAGATTGTTTAAATGTAACAACGACAGCAGGACAAAATGGAGCTGGCCTGTTTAAAACCCTGAATCTGAGAGAACAAATCATGATCTTTAGTGGAACATAAGTGATTATGGATTTAATATCACGATTAAATGGAATTCTTTTTAATTTTCAACCAAAATAATAATTTCAGAATGACTATCATGGTTAGATAAACCTGTCAGAACTTCTCAGCTCTAGTATGGTTAAATCTAAAGGTTAAAGATTTGTGCAATTTCATTATTAATTCCTCACTATGTGCGTTTAACTCTGAACATGGCTCTGAAGAATTATTATTTTTTGCTCTGTATAAAGATTTTATTGGCACTCATATTGTTGAAGTTCAACCTGCACCTGCACATTTCACACAGAGGACAAACATTTGCTCTGTCATGCTGCCTCACACAGAGATTATTAAGGTCAAATGTCATGACATTTAGAAGCAATCAAACCTAATCGTCCATGCCAAATGTTGTACCAACGCAAAACAAGATTTGAGGAAAAATATTTATATTTCCCTACGTTAATCCATTTCTGTCATATAAATTGGAAAAATGCACTGTATTAATGTGTACGGATGTTCCATCATAGATCAAAGAAAACATCATGAAACTCTTCCAGTTATAATCTAGTTCATATCTATGGTATAAAATAGAAAATGCAGAGCACACTGTTTAATTAATTAAATCACATATTTAATTTTAAACTCCATTATTACCTCCGTCAGGGAGGTTATGTTTTCACTGGTGTTGGTTTGTTTGTTTGTCTGTCTGTTTGTTTGTCTGTCTGTTAGCAACATTACTCAACAACTTATGGATTTTGATGAAATTTTCAGGATGAGACAGAAATGATATAAGGAACAATTGATTAAATTTTGGCAGTAATTCAGATTATTGTCTGGATGCAGGGAATTTTTAAAGATCTTTTAGTGCAGATGACATAGTCATCCGAGTTACTCATCCTCATCCTCATACTGAGTTACTCATACTCATCACTCATTCAAGCGCAAGGCCTCTGATTCAAGGCAGGCCCTATACACAATGCAATCATATAAATGGCTGTGTTTTTGCATTGTAGGGCTCAAATAATAAACAACTGTTGCATTTATAAAAATACTGCGTTTCTTATAATACCATATGGGGGTAGAGAACGGCAGAGGTCTGCACTCTCTGAGTGCTTTTCTAGTTATAACATATTTTCTGTCTATAGCTTAAAGGTCAAATGTACTGTTTTTTTCCTAAATTTGGCCAGCTATACATTATAGACATGCTCTACTATATCTTTACAAAGAAGTTCTAATGAAATTATGTATGCTAAGAAAGAAAACAAACAGTAAAGGCCCTGATCAATGACTTGTTCTCTTTTTGCTGTTCCTACACTTTCTTTTGTAGTGCACAGCAGTATTATAAACTATGTCTACGTTTGCAAATACAGCTCCCTCTTGGATCAGTTCTTAGTTCAGATTCTATTAAGTGCCATTTGCAATAATCATGACATCCAGTGCATTACATGTGTCCATTGGGAAGTGTCAATATCAACATTAGTGAGGGGTCCATTGCAGTGGTGAAAATTATAACCCATCATTACCAAATTTTGGTTAAAATCTTAATGACTGTAATAAAGAGGCAGAGTATTACTGGTCACATTTAAATAATGAACCTTATATTAGAACATTTTAATTAAGTTCATAAATTAAATCAGTTTTAGAAAAGTTAGGAGCTAGGCATGGGACATGACTTGAGTGAGCCTGAGTTGATGTTGATTGGCTGCTATGTGTCAATGATTTGCATCATGATGGGAAGAAAAAAAAAAGATA
>JAQMYF010000001.1:11517850-11534301 GCA_030014195.1 Neosilurus mollespiculum
AGTAATCTCAAAAGATATTGTACATGATATGATTACATGAATAAACATTTTATGCACGTAATTTGAAGGCATACTTTATCTATTAATTTAGGTTAAATGGCGTGCAGCTGACTATGCAGTGTATTATGGATGGCATTTATTTATTTTTTAATATTCAGTAAGAAAGAAATCTGAATTCAGCCTCTTGTGAATATGGATTCCCTAAAACACAATTGCAAAAAAACGGTTTCTTTCTTACATACAGACGTAGCACATAAGATGATCTTAAATCCTTATATGCTTTGAAAATCTCAGAACAAATCTGAGTTGGGGTTGATTTTCCAGTTTGATCTCCCAGTTAATGTTCGGGATTCAGACACAGTCTCTGTTGTTAAGACTAGGCTGAAAACTTACTTGTTTAGTCAAACATTTTGTTAATAGCCTTTTATTAGGTAAAGGAGCAGATCTGGGGGTTCTCAGGCAGAGAGAGTTCTGGTAAACTGTGATGTTAAGATGCTATTGCTCTCTCACTCTACATGCTCACCCAGGTCTGTTGACAGTGGAGTGGCTGATTGCCCAATGTTACAGGGTGCCCTCATGTCTGCCTTCCTTCTGGTTTCTCTCTTTTTAGTTATGCTGCCATAGTTAGTCATGCCGGAGTCCCTGCTTGCACCCAGCACTAATAAACTTTTCTTTTACCATTACACTGTTATGATCATACACAACAACACCCCCCACCCCCTTGGGATGCTGGTGATCCTGATCCCCTTGATCCTTCTGCTTTGTGAGTCCTGTGGTCTGTCCTGGTGTGCTGATGATGGCTGGAGTTCTCATCTTGGAAGCCCCTCGCTCCTGCTGATGAAGATCCATATGGGCTTAAATCTGTACTCAGAGACTGTGAAGATGACTTCTGCTGGTGACAATAACTCTTTTGCTACAATTATATAGGACTTACAGTTGTGGCGTAACAAACTGGACTGTAATGAATTTTTTCTTATATGGTTTGTATTTTATGGTTTCACCCAGGTGAGGATGGGTTTCCCTTTTGATCCTGGTTCCTCTCAAGGTTTCTTCCTCTTGTCAACTGGGGGAGTTTTTCCTTGTCACTATCGCCGCGGGCTTGCTCATTAGAGATGCGTAGGGATTGTAAAAAAAAGTTATAATTTCTTTTTAAATTACTTTTTCTATGTAAAGCTGCTTGTCAATGTCAATAATAAAAAGTGCTATACAAATAACACTGAATTGAATTTAATTTAATTTTGTCTTTTACATTTATTTATAATTTTTTTCTAGGCATAGAAGTACAGTTCATAGGTCTATGCCTTGGTAGTACCAGTAATAAACTTCTCTTAGAATAGGATATTTTCAGGAGTAGTAAACACGATTTCCTCAAGCATAACTTGTCCCTTGACCAACATTTCTTTTAATCAATTAGTGCCATCTGATATTATTAGAATGCATGGTTATGACCCTTCTAGGAACATTAGTAGGCTTGATAATTACCAATGCTAAGTATTACAAGCCTTAATTTAAATAAATGATAAAAGAGATGGGGCGACATGGTGGCATAGTGCTTAACACTTCCACATCACATCAACAAAGTCCTGGGTTTGAGCTTCGTGCCAGGCAAGGGCATTTCTGTGTTAAGTTTGAATGTTATCCTTGTGTTTGTGTACGTTTTCTCCAGGTACTCCAGTTCTTTGCACAGTCCAAAGACATACACATTACGCTACTTGGATATTCCTAATTGCCCCTAAGTATGAATGTGAATTGCTGTGTCTGTGTTGGCCCTGCAATGGACTGGTCAGCTGTTCAGGGCGTACCCGCTTTTGCCCAAGTCAGCTGGGCTGGACTCCAGCCTTTCTGTGACCCTAATACAGGATAAAGCAGCTCGGAAGATAAACTGAAAATAAAAGTGATGATGAATAAATGAGTGTTCTAATCATTAGCAAAATTTGTTTGTTTGTTTATTCTGGACATTAAACTGTGATTTTTGAGAGCCACAAAAGGGCATACACTGATTATATGAAACAGCAGTAACATCAGAAATAAATCATTTAAAATCATTTTCAGGGTGGGTGGTACAAATGAGTTTCTGTGTGCAGTTTGCATGCTCTCCCTTGTGCTTGCGTGGGTTTCCTCTGGGTAGTCTCGTTTCCTCTCACACTCCAAAGACATGCACATTAGGCTAATTGGCTGCTCCAAATTGCATCTAGCTGTGAGTATGAATTGTGTGTTCGTGTGATGGTTGTGTGGCCATGTGATGGTCTGGTGAACTGTTCAGGGTGTACCCTGCCTTCGCCCCAGGCTCCAGCCTTCCCGCAATCCTAGTAGGAGTAAGAGGTTTGGCAAATGAGTGAGTGAGTGGTGCATATAGACTAATTTGACTTTTCTCTTTTACTGGACAATAAAACAACATAAATATAAGATTTAATTTCTGACACTTATGTCATATTTTCTGATGTTCAATGAAGTGTTTTTTTTTTTTCTTTAAATGTTTAACAAATACAATAATGATGCTAAATTGCTAAATGCCAACCCAGTGCACTGTAGATTCATGCGGAATATTAAGGTGAATCACTCCCTTATCTGGGTACCCACTGAGATTTATTTAAGACTATTTTGCTTAAACATCCCAGCCTTATCTTCAGCACATATCTTCAAAACACATCTTCATCTTTAACACATTAGCATTAAGAAGAAGAGTACAATATGCCATTGCAGTGTCAAACATGAAAGAGGATTATTTTATCCCTAATTTATTTATTTATTTATTTATTTTAAATGGAGACACTTGAAGTAAATAAGACTTAGCATACACTGCAAATACAAGCTACAAACATACTTCTTTTGTATTCATTGTTATGACTTAAAGACCTATCTAATAATAAGTGAAGCTTTTTGTTTACCACACTTGCTCTTGGGAAGACAGCCATCATTATTACTACCTCGAACACTTGTCTTAAAAAAGAGGAAGCAATTATTGTGTGGATTCTTATGTGCATGCACAAATGTTTTAAACCTACATAACACCGTATACTATATGACATTCAAAACCATCACCAGCTGTCACTGATCCCAGTTGAGAAAATTAGATTTATTCATTAGGATTTTGATAGCATAGATCAGAGAAGAAAAAAATCCCACCACAAGCAGGTTTGAATTCTTAAGTACACTATTACACATATTTAAATATGTACTTATTTATTAAGAATTTAAGATCTGAAAGTCCTCTCCAGCTATAATTTTTTAGACCCATGCATGACATCAGCTTAATAGTATGCTTGATACAACATCACCACTGCAGTCCACATCACCAGTATGCTCAACACAAATACATATTCATGTTCTTAATGGATACCCTTCATAGGTGAGCGCTTTTAATGTTACATCTCCGAGCCCATTTGCAGTAGTCACCCATCTTATTATTCTAACTTATCAATAACAGCTTTTTATAAAATACCTCTTCTATCCTTGTTTTTATCAAAGCCCCAGCTCACCAGAGACCCAGCTGTCTGTCATCTAAAGCTTGCTGTTCTGGAAAGAATTAGTTTCTATGAATGCCACATATGGCACAGCAGCTATTGTCATACCAGATATAAATTTGATAGAAATTGTGGATCAAAGCCTCAGCAATATGTGCATGATGAGGGACAACAATAGCACAGTAATAGCAGTATTAAATCCAAGCAGATTTTCGGCAGAGAGAAAAAAAAGATCCACCATTGCCTCATTGTGCAGACCAGGTGAACGAAAAGGCACTTATGATAGAAGGCAAGCCTGTTCTTTGTGTTATTGTTGACAAACTGTAAAATGCCCCCCAAATACACAGTGACTGAGTGAAGGCTTAATATGAGCATGCAGTGGTATTACTGTAATGCCATTGCGTGCAATTCCATTGTAAGAAAAAACAGCTCTGATGACTTAATGAAATGTCAAAACAGACCATGGCATTTGCTCAAAGTGATTATGAAGCATTGTGACAAGGTTAAGTATATCTGTGCCTCTCTAAAATGTGAGCCACAAGCTAGTCTTAGACATGATAAGGTGTAACACAGTTTACAGTTTGACTCATAAGGAAACACAGAACATGTCATATACAACAAATGGGTGTCACCGTGCTTTTGTAATGCTGTCACAAATGTTTCAGAATCAGCTCCTTTTAGAAACATCACAGACACAGACTGTCACACACAGACTCGTTGTCATTCAAGCAATGCCATTACTAATAAGCCTGCTAGAAGCTAAAGATGCCACCTCTAGATATGCCTCAGTCCTACATCCTGTCCTTCAAAATGAGTCTTGTTGCCTCATAGCGAGTGTGTTACACAAATCTATTAGGGATCTTAAAAAAGGTGAGACCTTAATTTAACCATGCTGGTGGAATGTCAAGAACACTGGATCCCACTGACAGATTTAAGTACAAATATCTAATATAAAATGCTGTGTGTGTGTATATATGTGTGTGTGTGTGTGTGTGTGTGTGTGTGTGTGTGTGTGTGTGTGTGTGTGTGTGTGTGCTTGAAGCTAACTAAACAAATCAATGGACTTACAACATGCTTTACCTACATTTAAAATATAACTGAGATGAAACACTACAGGGTGCAGAAGATTTCAAATAGGAGGAAAATAAAGAGGAACTGGTTCTGCAATGGACAGTCAATGGATGGTTTTGTATCTCAGAGCATTTCTGCATGAAAGCTATAGATCTGGTGATTTCACTGAGTGAGACTTTTCCAGCTGCTCAGCACAAACAAATCAGTAGATTAATATAAATTAGCTCTATATATAGACCTCATCCACCTTATCAATCAATATATGAAGAGCTGGGAACCAGAGTGGTCTAACCAACAGAAAGCTGTTTTTGAGAAAAATTACATGAAAGTTTTTGTAATATATTAAAAAAAAAGAAAGAAAAGAAAATCAGGGATACTGATCATGATATGATTCAAGTTCATAAGGAAGATGAAGGGACCATTTTGGCACGCATAGACCTTATCAACATCTGTTAAAATAAGACCTTATCTCAATTTTTAGTGTTTGAAGGTTAGACCACTGTGGCTCTCATCCCTTAATATCCATGTTTGTCAGCAGGCTGATATGAAGTAAAATATTTAATATCACTCGATTTAAGCACTGGCTTTCTGTTATGAGGGAAAAAAAATAAAGTATTAGGAACTGTTAGACAACACACATGAACACTCATCAGTGGTACTGTTGTTGGTATTATTTGTTAAATATTTTTGATTTTTTTTAATAATATTTGGATATTAAATGTAATGTAATGTAATGTATTGTTGTTGGCAGACCTTATAGACAGATTATGTGTAAATTACCAATTTACATAGTGGTCTTACTTAATATTAGCTTCATGAAAATTCTGCCAATAAGACAAGGATCTATCTATCTATCTATCTATCTATCTATCTATCTATCTATCTATCTATCTATCTATCTATCCATCCATCTGTCATAAATAAATTATTTGTGTTTAACTAAGCTTCTACTCTGGCCCTAGCAATATGGCCGTTATCATCTTTATCATTTTTATAAATTGTTTTAATTATGAAAATTGAGCTCTATCCCTCTATGCATATCTATATTTCTCATATATATATATATGTTTATTCCTTTCTTTTTTTAAGGGCACAATTCACATTTTTCTTTACATATTTCCTATTTTCCCCCATCTTGTAACGCCAGAACTCGTGATTACCTCGGTCTCCTCCTCTTCCGCCTCCTCTTCCTCCTCCTCGCTCGTTCTTGGCTCCTCAGGAGTGCGGATGAACCACCACTGAATCTCCAAGTAAACGGAGGAGGTGCCGCTCTGGAAAGCGCACGCCATCTCAATGTTCTGGCCCTCCCTGGCAGTGATGTTTGATGGCAGATCGGTGAATCTGCCTGCGAAGCAAATGCGCCCATACATGAGCCACGGCAAATGCGCAGTAGAAGAGCAGACTGTTGCGCTGTCACTCTTTTTTATGATTAGATAGAATGCAACCGAATTATCTAATTCATCATACATTAAAATTTACCTGTCAACGTTCAAGATCAGAAATGATTCTGGGGGTGGGGTGATATTTCATATGATTTTCCCCCTCAACAGCAAAACAAATAAATTAATATATAAATAAATAACTGCATTTCAGATTAAAGTCTATCCAAATTGAGGCGCACATAGAGTAAACGCTGACATATGCATCGACAATCACTTTCATTTCTTTTTCTTTTTGCTGTTTTAAGGAGCCGGAATCCTAAAATCAAGCCTATTCTGCACATCCGACAACTTGAGATGCAGCTCGCGCGCGCGACGCCCCTTCAAAGTTTATTCCCTCGCGTTTAACGGCAGGAAAGAGCATCACGAGCTATGGTAGAAAGAGCACCTTGCATGGTGACTAGGTTCATTATTCCGTTATCCGAAATCAACAGTTGTTACTGATAATGGGCTACATGCCAGTGTACCAATGCAACATGCAATTCACATCAGTCGAGATTAATACTGTGGTCGATACAGGATCGTCAAATAAAACAAATCATTCTGATTAAAGTAGGATCATACATGAAGAATGATCTTTCTCGTGTTATGTCAGCTCACCTTGAAGAGAAAATCCGATCTGGATCGATAAACAGGAAAAGAAAACCAATCCAACAGAGTCGTGTACGCTCCACATCGTTTCCATATGACGGAGACTCGCTCGCATCAACCGGGGAAAAAACGCAATATGTTCCGAAGGATAAAAAACAAAGAACACAAAAAGAAAAAAAGAAAAATGTCGTTTTGTTGGTGTTAAAAAGAATGAGATGAGATGTGGTTGGACATTAAATGGCGACAGTGTTGCATCGCTCTAACTTCAGACGCAGATGCGACTCCCGGTGAAGTTGCGCGCTGGAACTGCTGGGCTCTGTGTGCGCAAGCCGCTCAGATGGATGTGAGAAGAGGCGCGATGCCTTTCCTCGGCGCGCGTGGCCGATGCTGCTGGTGAAACGTCAGCGCGCGCGGCTCCAGCCAAGGGCGCAAAACTGACTGACTGCTCGTCAGACTCCAAAGCCAAGCCTTTAAGTTGTAAACCAAAATGCATTTACTAGTAGTATTAGTGTTCGTGAAGAATAAGCTAATTCATGAAGGAAAAGCATACTTGAAACCTGCTTTGATTTTTCCCGCAAAGCAATGAAGTAAGGTTGATGTGAGGTGCCGTTTGCCTTTGAGGTTTAAAAATCGGGTAGTTACGTCACAGCTGACCCCTCACTGCATGCTAAATTACTCGCCAAGATGAATGTGAGCATGAAAATGCACATCACAGTAGCTCTCTGTTTATACTGAATGACTGCCTTGGCACATGGACATATTTGGGAATTACAGACTGCATGAAGACATGGACTGCTGAATGGGCAGATGAATTTGGGTACAGGTATTTGGACATAGGAGTAGATGGGTGTATTGGTGTTTCACTGAGTACAGATATGGCGCACAAATCGACTGGAATAGGAGAGGCATAATTCCGAGGTCACATTTCCCAATCCTAAAACAAATAAAAGGACTGTCTTTTTTTTATTTTCGTTTTTTTAAATGAATCACTCTGTACATGTTTTTTATTTATTTTATTTTATTTTATAATTTTTTTCCCACTCATATATCAGTGTTCCTATTCCACAAAAATTTTTAAAGTTCGAATTCCCAACTGAATATATTTTTAATTTTTTTACTCAAATGCTTAATATCTCTAAGTGACCAATATCAGAACAAGTCTCTATGTGACAGATACAAGTGGACAGTGTGGCAACTGCCCTATTTAGTTTCCAGTTATAACTATTGGTTATGAAAACTGTAGCAAATTGCTATATGCCCATGGTGTAGTTTTTAAAAACGTATTCATTCATTCATTCATTTTCTAAGCTGCTTAATCCTAATTAGGATCGTGTGGATGCTAGTGACCATCTCAGCCAACTCTGGGCGGGATACACCCTGGACAGCTTACCAGGTCATAGCAGAGCCAACACTCACACAACCATGCACACTTACACTCACACCTAGGAGCGATTTGGAACAGCCAATTAGCCTACTGTGCATGTTTTTGGACTGTGGGAGGAGACTGGAATTCGTGGAGGAAACCCACACAAGCATGGGGAGAATATGGGAACTTCACACAGAAACGCCAGAGCCAGGAATCAAACGCAGACCTTCTTGCTGTGAAGCAGATGTGCTAACCACTGTGCCACCATGCTGCCTAAAAACTCATTTAATAGGAAATTATTTGAAATAAAACTTATACATTTCCACAAGCAGCAGTGAAATGCAAGACAGTGTGCCTATGATGTACAGTTATGCCCATGCTGGACTCTCTCCCCGACTCTCACACTCTTCATTCCCAATCTCCCGAATTTTAATGAATATCACCTGCACCTTGTTCCCTGCACTGATTAGTTCCCCTAACCTGCCAGACTCCACTACTCGTCTAGCCTCCTTGGAGCTGTGCGTTATTCTGCTACTCCTTCTAGCGTTTTAGACTCAGTATCACTTACTCATCGAAGCTGCGCCAGTCAGATTCCCTCTCCCATCTGCTGCTATCCTGTCTCCTCATGTCCTTCCACCTTCGTCCTCCATTAAAACTTCTCCCGAAGTTTTCCCCGCTTCCTGGTTTTGTGTATATCCTCTGTTTTGGTTTTCGTTACCACCTCATGCCTTCTTTATTAACAATTCTTCACAAGCCCATTTGTGTTATTTTTCAATAAACTTGTTCTGCCTTTTGAAGCCCTTGTCTCCGGGAGTCTGACATAATAGAAGGCTAGACCTGAAACTGAATCATGGAGGCCATGCCCCCTCTCCCTCCGGACGTGTTCCAAGCCATCATAGAGGAAGTGCAGCGGTCCCTAACACATTCTGAGTGTCCCTCTGTGAGGCCGTTGCTTGCTGTTTTGGTGGAAGGCCCTATCATCAACCCTGCACACTACTCCAGGAGGTGTTCAGTCGATCAGACGGGGATTCCACCAATAGGGAAAAGCTCCATCATCTCCATCAGGGAAGGATAGACATATGGGACTACGCACTGGAGTTCTGAACCCTCGCTGGGCTCAGCGGGTGGAACGAAGCAGCCTTGCTCACCCATTTTCCTCAGGGCTTGGAGCCATCGCTCCAGCTGCAGCTCTCCCCTATCACAATTCCCAGGGGCAGGAGAAATTCATTCAGCTGGCCATACGCGTTGCACATCAACTTGTCCCATATGCTTAACCGAGCTGCAACGGCCCGCCAGCTCCACACCCCCCACAGGTTACCCAAGAGCCCATGCAAGTGGATGCGGTCTGACTCACACCGGCCGAAAGACATCGTCGGAGAATATAGGTGCTTTGTGTGTACTGTGGTCAAACCCGGACACACTATCGTCAACTCATTATCATCGAAGAGCTACCACTTCTGGTACTGGAGTGTTCCAAGGCAGAAGTCATTCTGGGCGACCCTGGCTCATACGACACTCACCCGCAATCTCCTGGGCCATGGGAGAGATTCTGAGCTGGGGAGAGGCCTGCTTGCCACACTGCTTTCCCCAGCTGCCCCTGTGTCAAACCAGGAATCATGCTGACCAAGGAACCACCTCCATAGAGAGTCCTGTAGCCCAGGCAGTCATACATATCCCACCTGAGTACACCAACTACAGTGATGTCTTCATTCCGGGACACGCCGCGGGACTGCAACCCCACCGGTTGTGGGATTGTGCTATCGAGCTGGTTCCCGGGGCACCAGTACCTAAGGGCCAAATCTATTATCTCTACCAGAGCGGAGAGCCATGGAGGAGTTTGTAGTTATGCCGTATGGGCTTGCGAACGCTCCCTCAGTGTTCCAGGGCTTCATGAATGAGATATTCCAGGACATGTTGGATAGATTTGTTATTATATACATCATTTTCCCAGACCTCCCAACCCATGTGCACCACGTGACCCTGGTTCTCCAGTTCTCACCATTTCTGGGCTATGTGATAAATCCCCAGGGGTTCCAGATGGAGGAGGAGAAGGTAAGGGCCGTTAAGAGCTGGCCTGAGTCAGAGATGGTAAAGCATTACAGAGATTCTTGGGCTTTGCAAACTTTTACCGCCTGTTAATTATGAACTTTAGTGTCTTTAATGCCCCCTTAATCAGCCTCCTCCATGGCAAACCCAGGACCCTAGCATTGACTGAACAGGCCCAACTGGTGTTTCTGCACCTCAAGGAGGCATTTCTTTCTGCTCCCATGTTACAACACCCAGATTCCAAAAGCCCTTCATCATGGGAGTAGATGCCTCGACCTGCGGCGTGGGGGCAGTGTTGTCTCAGTGTTGGCAAGGAGGGAACCAGTGACCTCTACCCTGTGCATTCTTCTCGAGAAAATAAGTCCAGCAGAGCACAACTATGATGTGGGAAACTGTGAGCTCTGTGGTATCAAGTTAGCATTAAAAGAATGGCCGCACTGGTTAGAGGGGGCCCGATTCCCCTTCAATGACATCACGGACCATAAAAACCTGTGCTATTTAAGAGAGGCCAAACAACTTAATCCCCGCCAAGCTTGCCGGGCCATATTTTTTTACGAGTTTTGACTTTTCCATTAAGTACCTCCCGAAACATCAAGGTGGATGCTTTATCATATATTTATGAAGTAGACAAAGCCTCGGACCAGCCCACAGCCATACTCCCACCACATTACACCAGGTCGTCAGTATATAACCTGGGGCCTCCCACTTCCACTGCTGAAGGCGGTGCACTCCACTCTCAGCACTAGTCACCCAGGGACAACCGCAACCCTCTCACTCCAGGAGTGGTACTGGTGACCCAGAATGTCATGCCATGTCCAAAACACCTTGGCACCTCCTGGCAGGGAAGCTCCTCCTCTGCCCATCTCTCGTTGTCCATGGTTACACCTGGGAGTGGACTTCATGACAGATCTCCCCTCTTCACAAAGTAACATGCATCCTTGTTATAGTGGGTCGTTTCTTCAAAGCATATAAACTAATTCCCCTCCAGTCCCTTCCGACAGTGTCAGAAGTCTCACGAGCCCTGTTCGAGCACGTCTTCTGTAATATCAGGTTGCCGGAGGACATTGTCTCGGAGAGTGGCCCGCAGTTCTCCTGGTTCTGGAGGGCATTCTTTAAACTCCTGGGTGTGACCGTCAGCCTGTCGTCGGGTTACCATTCTCAGACCAACGGGCAGACAAAGAGAAAGATTCAGGAGATCAGATGCTTTCTCAGGACCTTCTGCAGCCAACATCCGACTTCCTGGAACCAGTTTGTTTCATGGGCTAAGTATGCACAAAACTCCCTTTGTCAACCATCGACCGGGCTAACCCCCTTCCAGTGCATTCTCAGTCACCAACCTCCTCTATTTCCCTGAAATGGAGAGACCACCAATGTCCCAGCGGTGGATCAAAACTTCCAGGAAAGCAAAAGGGTCCGGAGTGAAGCCCATCAGCACCTACAATGTGCCATCCGCAGAGGAGTCACAACGGTGGACGTGTGGCGCTCTGAGCCACTCCCTACAAGGTTGGGGATAAGGTGTCTCTCCACCCTGAAACCTCCGACTCCAAGCACTATGCAAAAGGCTAAGTCCCTGTTTCATTGGTCCCCTCACCATTACTGCACAAATTAACCCAGTCACTTTCCGTTTAGCACTCCCTCCCACATATAAGATTCACCCAGTTTTTCATGTCTTCTTATTTAAATCACATCACTCACACCTGGTTTCCTTATCCAGAGAGTCAGGCGAGGCAGCTGAACCACCTCCACCACTGGCTACAGATGAGGGTCCTATCTACACCGTCCGGAGCAGCCTGGACTCTCATTGGCACCATGAGAGGCTCGAGTGTCTGATCGACTGGGAAGGCTATACTAGGTCAGAAGAATGGTCATCCCCAGCAATGATGTCCTTGCACTCGGGGTCGACCACAGCGTTGACAGTACTGGGACCCTGAAGCGGTACCTGGAGGGGGGGGGGGGGGGGTACTGTCACTTCCATGCCAGACTCATTTCCCAAGTCTCACAAACATCATTCCCTGAGTTAATCTCCCGAATTTTAATGAATATCACCTGCACCTTGTACCCTGCACTCATTAGTTCCCCTATTTAACCTCCTGCCAGACTCCACTACTCATCTAGCCTTGTTGGAGCTGTGCATTATGCTGCTACTCCTACTAGCATTTTGGACTCAGTATCACTTACTCATCGAAGCTGCACCAGTCAGATTCCCTCTCCCATCTGCTGCTATTCTGTCTCCTCATCTCCTTCCACCTTCATCCTCCATTAAAAATTCTCACAAAGTTTTCCACGTTTCCTGGTTCTGTGTATATCCTCTGTTCTGGTTTTCAATAGCCCCACATGGCTTCTTTATTTTCACTTTTAGTTTGTTGTCTTTCCCGTGACTCTTAGAGCCCGTTTGTGTTCTTTTTCATTAAACTTGATCTGCCTTTTGAAACCCTTGTCTCCGGGAGTCTGACATAACATGTACAAAGGACTTGTAACATATATTCTAGATAACAAGAAGAAAAGAGGTATTATTTATGATAGCAGGTACTGTTGTACATAAGAAATGTATATTCACAGTGATAATCTACTGTAACTCATGCAAAGGAATCAGAATACTTTATTGGTCCCGGAGGAAATTGTGTGCACACAGTTGCTCCTTACGAAGTAAGAAAGATCAGTAAGAAAAATTACAAATATCTATCTATCTATCTATCTATCTATCTATCTATCTATCTATCTATCTATCTATATATATATATATATATATGTGTGTGTGTGTGTGTGTGTGTGTGTGTGTGTGTGTGTGTGTAAGGTTAAAATTAGAAGTTAATAATATCTATATAAACAGATACAGAATGAATCCTGTCATTGAATAAAATGTACAGTATTATCAATATGATGAACATTAAAATGCAAATGTAGTGCAAAATGCAAGTGTATAACAGTTTATGTAGTTGTTATATGGGGGAGTTGTACAATTTTATGGCCACAGGTACGAATGATTTCCTGTGTCGTTCAGTGAAGCATTTAGGTGGTATCAGTCTCTCACTGAACGTGCTCTTGTGACTGATCAGCAGGTTGTGAAGCGGGTTTGTTCAATATTGTCTTTATTTTGGATAACATTCGAGTTTGGTGAAGCCACAAAGCATTATTTTCATAGGGAATCTGTCAAAACATGAAACAACTCAAAAGTGAGAAGCAGTGCTTCAGCAATACTGTATACAATAGGGATGGAATATTGTGGTGGTGAAAGGAATACTTCAAGGATCTCTTGATTCTCCCTAAGACAGTGATTAGGGGGAGGAATCCCTCAATACTAAGAAATAAGTCAATGGCATAGTTAAAAAACAAACAAACAAACAAACAAACAAACAAACAAACAAACAAAAAAACACTCCTCTGTGGTGGGAGTCCAGGGTAGGATGAGATCTGCTTTGAGTTCCATAAGGCTCTGGATGTTGTTGGGCTCACTTGTTTGACAAGCCTTTGTTCAAGGACAGTGCCTCTGGATTGGTAGACTGGGGTGGTGGTTCAGGGGGCCCAATTTTACAGGATCACATTCCTCACCCTCCCTAGCAGGGCCTATGCCAAATTGCTGGAGAAGAGAAATCATCCTTTAATTGAACTTTGGATTCAGGAAAGCCAGTGCTGCACTTTGTCACCAAGTGTGCTCATAATTTTTTGGACCAAATATCTAGGTATAGCCATGAAGCAGAGGGCTCAGAATTAAGAGGCAACTGGAGCCAATACCCCAAAGATGGGGTACACCCTGAACAGGTTGGCATCCCATTGCAAAGCCATGGCAGATACAAACAGCACACTCCTACTACTACTATTATGTTTGCAAAAGCTGAGCCAAGGTGAGCCACTCCCATACTGCTTGATGCTCCATCACTGCTCCATCACTCAGCTCAAGACTGGAGTCCATGTATCATGCTTAAGGACATCAACAAAGTTGCCTTTTGTCTACCTTTGTGGCCATGTGTTGGTTCCCAGAGGATATGTTTGTGTGCTGGAACATTAGGATGTTGTTGGCAATGCCCAGTGAGTTCTTACTTACTCTTGGCAGGTCCCCATAAAGCTTGTTGTTGGAGTTGTGGCTCTCCCAGGAAATATCCAATACCACCCGCAGCATGTGAGTGAAGCAGCCATTAAATAACTTTTTAATTGTACAGGTCAGGGACCATGCTTCACAACCATAAAGGAGCACAGATTCCATGGTTGCTTTGAAGAATGACGGTTTTATATCCCTGGACATATTGGATTGCCAGATCCTCTTCAGGTCATTCAGTACCTTCCAGGCTTTGCCCTTTCTTGCTTTTATGTCATTTTCTGTAGAATCAATAAAAGACCGTAAGTGTTTGAAATCCTGAGTTCCACTCAGCTCCTTTTCCTTCCAAGGTCTTGAGTGCAGAATCACCATGTGAGCTGTATTTGATAACCTCTGTCTTCTTTGGGTTGTGCTGTAGGCCCACTTTCTTGCACTCAGTCTCTGTTAGTGTGAGTAGTTTCTGTGCCCAATAAACCACATTTCACAAGAGGACAATATCATCACAAAGTCTGTCTCAGTGACTGCTGGATGCTGTTGTGATCTTCTCTTGGTGATCATAAATCCAAGGTCTTCTAGGACCATTATAAACAGGAAGGGTTCCAAGGTATCACCTTGTAGCACTCCTCCTGTTTTGTCAAACCAGTCTGTCTCACCAACCGGCGTGATGACCTTGGAACTCGTCCTGCTGTACATTGAATACAAACAACACACTCAAACCTATGGGCAATTTAGAGTAGCCATAATGTGCATGAACTGTGGAAGGAAACCAGCGTACCTTGAGGAAACTCACACAAGCACAGGGAGACCATGCAAACTCCACACACAAAGGCCCTTGGCCATGGTTCAAACCCCAAAGCTTTTTGCTGTGAGGTAACTGTGCTAACCACTGAGCCAACTTGCCCCACAAGCTGAGGACTGCATGGTTTTTTTGCACATAATATGGTCCTGTTGGCTGTGGGAAGTGAGAATGAGAAGGATGAGAATTAACACCTTCAATTGGGAAGCTATCGTTTTTAGCTAGAAAAGGTTGATTTTCTGTGCAAAGATGGGAATGAGTCCTTTCCTCAAGCAGAGGTGTTCACATATCTCAGGGTCTTGTTTATGAGTGGGGGAAGAATTGAGTCGAGATTGACAGGCAGATCAATGCAGCACTGCTGTGATGCGTATACTGCACTGATCTGTCATCATGAAGAAAAAGCAAAAAGACAAATATTTTGATTTACAGGATGTCAATTGTCTATGTTCCTCACCTCATCTATGGCCATCATCTGTTGGTAGAAAATGAAAGAAAAAGGTTAAGGATACAATCAGCAGATACAAGCAGTGATACAATTAATACACGTAATAAGCCTTATTTGAAAGAACTCCTTGATAACTCCCTTCTCACTGGGGTCCACTAGCACATCCAAATTTTACTGCAGTAATCAGCACTGTTAGCCTTCTGATGCCTCTAACTTGTACTGGGTGCACTCAGATTTGATGTCCATAATGTAACTTAGTACATGGCAGAAGTCATTTTGAAGGTGGGAGTTAAATTCCTCTCTCACTGAAGCTGTTGCTAAATGCTCATGGCAACCTGAAATGCTTCTTTAGGTTTACAAGGTAATTCTAGTGCATTATACTATGAATCATATTCACAGTTGATTGGCAATTTGCAATCGATTGGCATCAGTCAACAACTCTGCCCCTCATTTTACATAAGTGTCCAAAATGTAAAACATCAAAGGTAATTATACAATACAGCCTGTGCTTTGGGTGGATCACATTATCTAGTGGGTAGCATCTCATGTTTTTTAAACAAGCATGTCAGAAGGCATCTCCAGTGGTTGTTTCAAAAGGGTCAAATAATTAGCCTCTATCAAGCAAAGGTAACAACTAAGGCACTTGCTAAAATTAATGGAGTTAAGAAGTATCCAGTGTATTAATAAAATCTGGCAGGATAATGATGAAATGTCAACTTTATGAAATAATTTTATATAGAAAAAATTGTGAAAAATGTGGTTGTGAAAAAAAAAAAAAAAAAAAAAAACCCTGACCATGATTGGAGTTCAATTAAAAAAAATAAAAAATACAACAAGAACACACATCACTAGGTTGAAACTGTTGTTGGCCAATGGAAAATCCTTTGTAAGTAAGGCTAATCAGAATAAAGAAGATCAGAACAAAATCAGTTTGCTAGAGAGCATAAAGACTGAAATCTTGAGCAATAGAATATGGTCATGTGTTGTGATGAGTCCAGATTTAGAGTAATAGACATGTCAGTGAGAGAAAGGAATTGCATGAAGTGATGTACCTATTATGCACAGTGGCCACTCTACAAGCCGGCAGAGGCAGTGTTATGATGAGAAGTTGCTTCAACAAGCAACAAATATCTATCTATCTATCTATCTATCTATCTATCTATCTATCTATCTATCTATCTATCTATCTATCTATCTATC
>JAQMYF010000001.1:11590409-11600534 GCA_030014195.1 Neosilurus mollespiculum
AAACTGGTAGCCCTTCGTATGACTCAGTACCCATGAAGTAGCTCTCAGTTTCAAAAAGGTTGGTGACCCCTGATCTAATCTAATCTTTGATTTATTGGTCTGAATGAGCTGAAGGATCAAGTAAAAGTAGAGTAGAATGTTTATACTGGAAAAAGGGTCAACACAATTCATTTAACTGTCTGTGGGATTTTTATTTAATAACTTACTATCATTATAACTTAATATCACAATTATTACTGCACATTGATTAAATCTATTGCTACTTAATGTATATATTAGTTTAGGCATCTCGGTTATCAGAATGCATTGCAGTTTTGTTCCTTAATATTTTTGTCCAAAAGAAATTTCACTTTGTTTTAAAAGATCTCTTAGAAGTCTTTAAAGTGTTCAGACAGCAGGAGTATTTAGAATTCTTCTTGAAATTAGAAATCCCACACTGTTTTGAAAGACTGGAATCTTGTCATTTCAGATGGAAGTGAGATTTGTTGCTTTGAAAATATGAAGAGCTCAAAGTTTTGCATATGCATGACACTTTGATATAAGTGGTTCATGCATGATGGTTATGCCAAATAGTCTTGTGGCTGATGATGTATTGACCTCATCCCTTGGGTCTATGTATGGGGTAATGAGATCTCAGACATTTCTGAGGTGCTCCAAGGGAAGCTGAGAGCCTGGAGTACCTAGAGGAAACCCTTGTTTTGTTGTTGTTCAAACCCTTGTTTGAACCCAGAAATGTCTTTCTGCCAGGTGACATGGGTAACTAGTCATCATCGGTGCTAACTCCTGGATTGAAAAACAAATTGCATACTAGATTTACAGCTTCACCAGGGGTGATATGGTGGTTTCATGGACAAGTGTGTGTGTGTGTGTGTGTGTGTGTGTGTGTGTGTGTGTGTGTGTGTGTGTGTTGGGAGGGAAACAATTTTCCAACTGGTTAATCATCTATTTGTAAAAACAATAAAACAAACAAAAATGCTGAGGTATGCCGAAAAGTTTGTTGAATATTTGAAATATACCTTTGTTAGTTCACTGTGAACAATGAGTCACCCATTCTTGTGTCATATGGGAAATGAATCAACATAATCAAAAACTGCTTGGTGGATACTGTAAATCGTGTTTTCCTTATAAAACACAACTTATGACCACAGACCTTGAGTGTCTGCCTTTCCAGTGTGCATTATCCACTCAAAATATTAAGCAATAATTGAATGAGGCAAAGTATGATATTGAGAATTATTTGATTGATGCAGTGTTATCCAAAGGCCTCCGAGATATTTATCCATATTACACAAAAGCCGTACTCTGTAATCATATTATTACTCATTTTATTATTCAAAACATGTTCAAAGTAGATAGTCACATTACTTTGTTGCACATGTCAAGAAGAATAAAAAACTGTGATTATTTATTTATTTATTTTATTGCTTTATTTTGTTGGTTGTGACATTGAGCTACCAATATTGTTTTGTTTTTTGTTTGTTTCTTTTCCTCTGATTATGTGATCATAAATAATTTGTCTGTGATGACATCTCAGACAGGCACAGCTGGGCAGATTCCATAAAACAGTAAGGAACTGTGATAGGTAAAAACACTGTGGTATGTCTAGTTAGCAAACATGGTGAATGGGAGAAAACAGGAAATGCATGAGTTTAATGTCTGAGTGGACTACACATGCCAATGATATATATGATCAAACATTTAGATATCCGACTGTAACTAGCGATGTGATGCCTCAGTGCTATTAGAAATTTGCTAAACCTCCTACTGATATTTAGCTTAACTTTTTAAACTTTTCACACAAATGTTATCACACTCAAAGTGTAAACTATGCTGTATTGGAGTCTTCATAGAGTTTTTAAGTCACTGTGGAGAATTTGTCATGCGGAGACTTTTCTCTTCTTAACATTCTTTAGCTGTTTTCCTATTTGCTCAGTTATTTCCTTCTTGCAACATTAGCTGAGGTCTTATAGTAAACACACAGTGTTAGAGTATATGTTGTTGCTGTAAAGCCTGCCTTAGATACTCATATCTAGGCAAACAGGGATGAAGATAAGGTAGACAGGAGTGCAAAGTCTGAGCTCTTTCAGGCTGGAAGGTGTTACGGTATGTTGCAGATTAGAGGTCTTTGCTCTCCTTTATCAGAGATCGACACAGGCCTCAGAAATGAGCCCAGAACATAAGGTGTACTGAGTCATTTGTATGAAAATCTGTAATACAATCTTCAATAGAACTCAAAAAAAACACAGGATAATTTTTCTTTGTGTATTGTGGCATTACAATACAGACCAGTTTAAACCCTTTTTTTAACCTCCATGGTACTTAGCCTGTTAGCTAAGCTTCTGCTTTTGTGATTAAAAGGACATAATAGTAACATTGGTGAATCTGCATAAAATGTATGTTTATTAAAGCACTTTATTACATAAAAAGAGGGTGAGGTAGCGAGGGCATGATCGAGTGCCTTCTGAAGGAAAAGAGGATGGGTACCGAGGGATAATTAATTGTGGCCAAGACTGTTGTTAACTGAATGATAACTGTGCTAATAAAATATAACAGGATGGAAAATAATAAAAAGATTATCATTTGAACTGTAAGCAGCCTTTTACTGTAAATTGACTTTGCATAATATTAGAAAAGTAAACAGAGAGCTTAAAAGGATGGGTGCACATTTGTAATGTTAAAAATGAAAAGTTGATTCATTCATTCAGTTTCTGCAACGCTTAATCCTAATTAGGTTTGCTGGGAGGCTGGTGCCCATCTCAGTCGACTCTGGGCGAGGGCGGAGTACAACCTGGACAGCTCACCAGGCCATTGCAGGGCAAATATAAAAAATTATAAGGTAAATTGTTAACACTGCGATGGTCTGACAACCTGTTCAGGGTGTACCCTGTCATCACTCTTTGTCGGCTGAGATAGGCTTCCTGCAACCTTAATATGAATAAGCAGTTTGACAAATGAGTGAATATATTGTTATTTCTTTTCTCTAACTAATAACAGTAAATAATCACAATAATCTTGCATATATAAAAAGACAATCATTGTCCACCGCTGACCTCAATCATTTAGTATATGTGACCCAGTCTGGCAAAATGAGTCACAGTGACCAAAAATTCAAAATTGAGTTAGCCATACCATTTTAAAGCTTAGAGTCTCCTCTTTTAAATGGTATGGCTAACTCAATTTTGAAATTTTGGTCACTTTGACTCATTTTGCCAGACTGAGTCACATTATATCGCATCCAGTGTAAACTGGCTGACGTGGCCGCTGATTATAGACATATATAATAATATGAAAGACCGGTCAATACCCTCACGTGATTGCCTTTGGTGGCCGCCATATTACTGAGGACTAAAATCCGCCTTTCCGATGGGTGTTAAATGCTGTGTCTTAACCTGCTCCAACAAGAGAAATAAGTCTTTAGTAAGATGGCGGCAACTTTGGCCGGTTTTGTGTTTATATCTATACTGTCTATGCTTTAAATATCTTTGTGCATAAAAGCAATAGTCTCGCTAACTGAAAAGCCTCGGGAGTTTCAACAACAGTATAAACTTATGTGACTGCTGACTGAACAAAACTTTGAGGCATGTCAGTATCTTCAAGTTCCAAATGTATTTAAAACTATCAAGAATGTGTTTAAATATTTACATTACACAAAGTAATTCTTAAATTGCCCCTCTAACAGCCATAACCTAACACAAAGCCATTTATTTACTACAGCCTACCTTAATTATCCTGTATTATCACTATAAGCATTTCCGTAAATAAACGTCGACATATTTGTTTGGCGTGAACGACTTTTATGCCATAGGTCAAGAGAGATAAAAGCGCTGCTGTAAGAACAGGGTTGCATAATTAGCTTTCATCATATCCACGAATTAGGGCAGAGGTGGCCCGGTGGTAGGGTGCTGGATTACTGATCCCAAAGTCAGGGGATTAATGGGATTAATGGGATGTCACTGCTGTCCCCCCAGTGCCGCTAACTGGGTTATCAAAAGCCGGTCATGTCTTTCACTGTCTATGGAGAGAGAACCATTGTGATTTTCATCAAGAATAGGCTGCATAGCTATCAGCGTGTTTCTGCATTGCGATGGCCTGGTGAGCTGTCCAGGGTGTACTCTGCCCCTGCGCCAGCCTCCCCGCGACCCTAATTAGGTTTAAGCGGTTCAGAAAATTGATGAATGGGTGGATATCCATGAATTAACAGAGAATAAAGAAGTGCTTTGTGTTGAATTTGTGTATGCATGTTGGTTGGTAACTTGTGTGTATTGTTATTCATAGATAGAGTGCATCTTAAGTGATGAAGGCTTCTAGATCTACATGTAAACAAACAGTTGTTTCAGTGACAGTGTCATGGCTGAAGTGAATGAGGAGTTGACTTTGGATTTAGTAAATATGCATGGTATCAATAGAGTGCAACAAGATCAAGATACAACAGTCCCATAACCTGCATACATGTGCACGGTTAAATAAATCCATTAAAAATAAAATGTGCGTGATATAAGCACTAATCAGTACACATCAATTTATTTACAGTATATGAAAACAAATTTACATACAGCTGATCAAAAATCACAATACAAGTGTCAGCTATGCATGTGTAAACAAAACTCACAGTTTGTGATTTGTTACAGATTATTTTCAATAATTTCTTTGTCATGTAACCAACAGAACCTTGGTTAATACATTACCCACTGTATGTGTTGTCCACAGTTTCACTGGTATACGTACATAACTATGCTATCATAAACTGGTATAAAATGTGTAATTTAACTCAGGAAACTTCTGTTGTTTAGTTGACATCTACAAAGACAATGCATATAGCATTACATGCATCACATCTTTTATTCCTCTCAACCTTTGACCCCGCCCATGGTAGTCACGTGATGTGGACTTTACAAAATTGCATACTGATGCTATATCTAAAGAACTTTTGTAATATGCTGCCTGCTAAAACTATACAGCATTATGCTAATAGCATTTTAGCCTACAGCACAGATAACAAAAATATATTTCTAGATCTGTTATTTATATCACAAAACTTCAGGTACCTGGTCTGTCCATGCTCTAAGCCTTGAAACTGTTTTTTAAAACATATTTGTGTGTGGCCATTTAATGTAATATTGTTATTACAGACAAATCACAATTAATGTCTTAAAAAATGTCATGATTACATACATTCATTACAGGATTTGTTTTTATATTATTGAGAGTATGTACAATTTTGTGTATGCAGCCAAATTATATTTCCTTTACATGTTTTTAACTTTAACCACTAATAGCCAGCCATGCATTGTCATAGCCAGTTATCACTTCTACTATGACCGACTAAGCAGCTAGCCAGCCACTCCATGAAGCAGCCAGCCGGCTTCTAGGTATACAGTGGTTAGAACTGTTGCCTTACAGCAAGAAGATTCTAGCTTTGAATCTTGAATAGGTGCTTCGGTTTCCTGTCAAAGTTCGAAGACAGGGACATTAGGCAAACTGGATATTCCAAATTGGCCATAGATGCTAGTGTGACTGTGAATGATTGTTTGTGTCTGTGTTAGCCCTGCAACAGATCGGGGACCTGTTCAAGGTGTACATTGCCTTTCTCCTGAAGTCAGCAGCAAATGGATCCAGCTTCCCCTGTGACTGACTGATAAGTAGTACATAAATTAGAAGAATGGTAAAAATATCATCAAACAACAAACTCAGCAATAATTTAGGGGGAGACAGAATGTACATAATTGTACAGTGTCTTAGTGACTAGTGCTGCTTCCTATGGTTATCATGTGCGTGGACCTTTACATGTTCACCCCATGTCCACCTGCGTTTTCTCAGGGTTCCCTGGTTTCTTTCAGCTGTTGAAAAAAACATGCAAGCAGTTTTTAATACTAATTTGCCTCCAGGTATGAATGAACATGCAAATGTGTTTATGAGTGGTGGACATGAAATGAAATGAAAGCCCAGGGTGGATTGTATGGCCTTGTGCCTTGTGGTACATGAATAGCTCCACTGTGATCCTGACTAGGTTAATAAAGATGAATATGTTATATGAGGGTTGTACCAAAAGTAATGCAAAAGTTGGCATAACTTTTTGTATTAACTGACAATAACTGTTTAAATTATACATGTTTGTAGAGCAACTCTTTCTCAATACAAATGTACTACTCTATATAATCCCTATCACAAGCAGTGCATTTGTGCCAATGTTGAACCCAATTCTCACATTCTTCTTTGTGTCAGTGGTTGCAGTTGATGGTCTCCTACTGCGTGTCTTTAACGCTGGTTTCCGCTTCTTTAAACTTCATCCATCGGTGCACATTGGTCTTGTCAATGGTGTCATCTCCGTAAACATTCAGGAGCCTTCTGTGGATGTCAGACAGCCTGCAGCCTTCCTTCGTCTAAAACTCAATGACGCCCTGTTGCTTCTGCTTGGAATTCGTTAGGTACCTGCTATAAAAAAAAAAAAAAAAGTTATTATGGGTTATTATAGAGGAAGAGTTGTTCTACAAACATGTATAATTTGAATGATGTATGTCAGTTCATGGAAAAAAAAAAGTTGTTAATTTAACAACTTGATGAAACTTTATTACTTTTGGTACAATCCTCATATAAATATGAGTAAGTGGTGCAGCAGAAAGTATTGTTACCTCTACATGATCTTTGATTCAAACTTACACTTGGGTACTACTGGTGTTTTACATGTTTCCCCTTTGTTTGCTGGCTTTCCTCAAGGTTCTCCAGTTTTCTCCCACATCCCAAATACTACCTATATTGGCTATGCTAAAATCTTGGTAGATGTGAATGGGTGTGTGAATCATCAATTTAAAGCAGGAAGGGAAAAAAAATGTTTAAAGACCAGAAAAAAAAATGTTGTCACACTGTAATGGATGTCCCCTCTTGGGTCAAGCCAAATACTGCTTTTTATTTGCTCTCATATACAACTACTCACTTTTAAGTGCATAACTCTTATACTGTATATGAACCAATATTGTTAATGCAAAAATGCACTTACAACAGACTACATATGTCCTGCATATATCTTTTTGATTTGAAGTAGATTTGTTTGGTGAAATGTAATACTGCCAAGACATTTCAAAATAAAATCTTTTGAGCTCAAGATCATCAGATCACCATGAAGCATTTGTCAGAATTGCGTATATATTTTTGTTTAAGGCTTACTTTACTATTGGCACTTCTCTGCAGTATGTCTTTTGGAAAGCACACATACGCGCAAAGGAGTGATTATCACCTTAGTTAATGTCTCTGTTTAGTCCAAACATTACTGTGTACTACATTAGTACTGAATATAAATTAGTAAAAAATGAGCCATGAAAGTTCCTTACACGCTCATGAAGATTGGAGCCTTCCTAGAAGCTCATAAGAAGGATCATTTGTATAATGTGTTGTGTGTAAATGAAGGTATCTACTTATTTGTTTGTTACAAGACTTTAAGTTTACTGGATTTACCAGATTCTCTTATCCAGAGTCTTTTATAACCAACTCTCAGTGCCCAACAGAAAGATCCCTATTTTAATTCAGTCCTAGTTAGGGGGGTTACACTCTCTCCACGCATAGTAGGCATGAATGGTTCCCACATCCTGCTGACAGCATAAACTATCCACGAGTCTTGTGGGATAGCTTTTCAACACTCTCCACTTTCTCACCTGCAGCAGTTCTTGACAGACACCTTTATACCTTCCAGAGTCTCTCAGGATAGACAAGACACTTCTAGCCGAAAGGTGATGGATTTGTGAGCCATACACTTGAACTGTCCTCTTGGGATAGAGACTGCCATGCTGGGTCACTCCCTGACTTACTTCTGGGAGTCTGGTGCCAGTCAGCACTCCACCTCAGGCAGAGAGAATGGCAGATCACTGAAGAGGTGACTCTCTGTAAACCTTGTGATTTGCTGTGCTGAATGCAGTTTTAGTGGTGTCATGGGGATCTGAACAGCAGTAGGCTTTGTGTACTTCATCATGCTCATCAATCAAGAAGGAGGACAGTCTCCAGGAGCAAAATAAAATTTCAGAGCTCGAAAATGTCACATGCAACCAGGTATTCAAATTAACTATGCTGATGCATTATTCTAAACTTTGATGATTAAGTTAAAATTAAGAGAGCAATCACTTATTGGTGATGAGGGCAGTGGAAGGCCTAGAACTCAATGTTATATTTCAGTGGATAAAATTAAAAATGTGCTTCAACAAAGTACTTTTTTAAGGGTGTGCATATTTATGCAACCAGGTTGCTTGTAAGGTTTTTTATTTTTTCAACCCTAAAAATTTTCAGTTTGTTTTTCAACTGAATTGTACAAATTAGAGGTCACATTAAGGGTGAAAAAGATTCTGAATGAATTTATCTTGGTTTAATTTTTTACATTACAAAAGCCTAACATTTTAACAGAGTATGATTGGTCACTCATTTGCTGAACTGGGGTGGCAGAAAGGCTGCTGGAGCCTATCTCAGCAGACAGTGGGTGAAGGTGGGCCTGGACTGGAAACCAACAACTTTATGTTAATGATTTATATGAGCATACAGTAGCAAAACAGAGATCTTGAATTATAATTGGATGTAAAATGTAAATCAAGAAACCATTTGATGTGATAAATTTTGCTGACAGTAAACCACTAGAGGTATGTCAGATGGGTGGCATCATATTTAAGAACATTCATTCATTCGCCAAGCCACTTATTCCTACTTGGGTCATGGGGAGGCTAGAGCTTATCTTAGCTGACTCTGGGCGAAACCAGAGCACAAGCTGAACAGGTCACTAGACCATCACAGGGCCAACACACACACAACCAGTCACACCCACATCTACAATTAAGGACAATTTGGAACAGACAATTTTCTTGTCTTTGAACTGTAGTAGGAAACCAGAGTACATGGAAGAAACCCACACAAGCACAGGAAGAACATGCAAATTTTACACAGAAATGTCCAAGCCCAGGACACAAACCTATGATCTTCTTGCTATAAAGTGGATATGCTAACCACTACATCCATATCATATAATGTATATAAGGTATAAGATAAGAGATGCCTCTCTTGTGTCCTGAATTGTGGACTACCTTACTGGAAGATCACAGTATGTGCGCTTGTAGCACTGCATGTCGGAAATGGTGGTCAGCAACACTGGAGCACCACAAGGGACCATCGTCTCCTCTTTCCTCTTCACCCTCTACACAATATACTTCAGCTACTGTACAGAGACCTACCATCTTCAGAAGTTTTCTGATGACTCTGCTGTAGAAACCACCACCGAAATTAGATACCATGATGAATGCTGAGAGGAAAGAGTTGATGGAGAGACTTCTGGATGAGCAACTTCAAGATTTTATTGCAGATTCATGGGATGATCTGAAAGAGGTGCTGTAGAGTTCCACTAAACACGTCTTTAGCAAGAAACAGTGGAGGAGTCAAGACTGGTTCAAAGATCATGATGAAAGGATCCAATGCCTTCTCAAGGATAAAAAGTTAAGTGGTGATAGGACAGCTCTTTGAGAAAGATCAGAAAGCTTAAGAACAAGTGATTCCAGCAGAAGCAGAACAGTATGCAAAGGACAAAAAATGGCCCAAAATAAAAAGCCCTCCATCCTGTGAGAAGAGTGGTGTTCTTCTTTTGTCTCCAGAGGATATCAAGGAGAGATGGGTTGAGCACCTCGAAGAACTACTAAACCAACCCACTGAGACTGATTGGGGCATACTTGATGAACTCGAACAGTGTCGAATCATCAAAGAGTTTGATAAACCCATTAAAATGGAAGAGGTCAAGACAGCTATTAAGAACACTAAGCTAAGAAACAGTCTGGGTCCAGATGGTATATTACCTGAGGTTCTTGTTTATGGTGGATGTACTCAGCTATCATTCCTGTTTACCATCTGTTTTGGATATCAGAAAAGTTGCCATCCAACCTGACTGATGTCAATCATCTGCATCCTATTCAAAAAGGGCAACTGCAGTGACTGTGGCAACTACCACATAATTCGGTTGCTTAGTGTGGTAGGGAAGATCATTCATTCATTTTCTGAACCGTTTAATCCTAGTTAGGGTCGCGGGGAGGTTAGCACCCATCTCAGCCGACTCTGGGCGAGGGCAGAGTACACCCTGGACAGCTCGCCAGGCCATCGCAGGGCAGAAAC
>JAQMYF010000001.1:11623554-11641693 GCA_030014195.1 Neosilurus mollespiculum
GTCGGCTGAGATGGGCGCCAGCCTCCCCGCGACCCTAATTAGGAATAAGCGGTTCAGAAAATGACATGACATGACAGAAATGACATTTTATTTGTTTGTTTGTTTAGACTAACTGACTAGCAAAGATTCTTATCAAGCCTGTACAAGTTTCTGTAAGCATACCTCTCTGAATCTCAAACGAAGAGCCTGAAGTAAGCGGGAACATTGAGTATACATGTCAGGTCATCTAGGGCTTGGTAAACCTTTTGCTCAGGGGACCTCTTTAACTATAAAACACACGGACTCCCTCAACACACATGTATTTAAATTGACATAATTCAGAAATTCATACAGTACTTTTAATTTAATTTTATTTATTTCAATCTCGTTAAATGTTTAAATTTCCTGTTTCAGGCCGCTACATTGGAGCCATAGACTGATTTTTGTCTTGAACTCTCCACTGACAAGCTCACTGGAGTTCACATTATTTTATATAACATAGTTTAGTAAGTAGTGAAATTGCTTAATAACCAAAATCACTCAATAATACATATAAAAATGATAATAGGTGAGGTTTTTCTCAGAAAAACTAAACATGCCTAAAGAATACAGCCACAGAGCTGTCAAAGTTTACACTGGCTTGCAAAAGTATTTACCCCCTTGGCATTTTTCCTATTTTGTTGACTTACAACCTATAATCATTTTTTTTTTCCTCTTAGATTTTATGTAATGAACTTAAAATAAATAAATACATACATACATACATACATACATACATACATACATACATACATTATTGAATTAATCTATTTGCTATGAAGACCCTAAATAAGATCTGGTGCTACCAAATACCTTTAGAAGTCACATAATTAGTTAAATAAGGTCCGCCTGTGTAAACTAAGTGTCACATTATCTCAGTACATACATCTATTCTGAAAGGCCCCAGATTCTGCAACACCAGGAATTAAGAGGCACCGTCAAGCACGAGATACCATTGAGCTCTCCCAACAGGTCAGTGACAAAGCTTTGGAGACATGCTTGTTTATAATATATATATATATATATATATATATATATATATAAAAGAGTCCACAAAGAAACCAACAGTAACCATATAAAAGCTTTTTAAGGAAGAGTGCCAGAAAAAAAATATATATAAACAAGAAAGCATGTTTATAGTTGGGTAAAATGCATGTGAGAGACTCCCTGAACATATGGAAGGTCATCTGGTCAGATTGCTTACTCATTTGCCGAATCAATTAATCCTACTAAGGTCAAAGGGGGGCTGTTGCCTATCTAAGCCAACACTGGACAAAGGTGGAGTACACCCTGAATATCTCAACAGATAATTGATATCCCAGTGGCTAGATTTGCCAGGCTTATAGAGACATACCCAAAGAAACTTGCACCTCTTGGCCCCTTAAAATATACACATTAATTCCAGGTTTTAAGGCAACATGCCAAGGGGGTGAATACTTTTGCAAGCCATTGTATGAGATTTGTGGAACTGTAAGAAACACCTGGATGTATAAGGAAGGAAAAAACCTGGGTATGAAATCTAAGAAATTCTTTAGACAGTCTGGAGTGATTTCAACCAATAACAAACACAATACACTAAAAAGAAGGGATTCATGGGTCAAGTATGAATCTCAGTATTGTATTCACAATATTTATGGGAAAATACTTTAGCAACTGATGCAGCCAGAGATTTTTTGTTTGTTTGTTAGTTTTTAACAAATCACATAAAACACAAAAGGTTAAATGAGGGGGCCATGGTGGTGCAGTGGTAAGCAAGTCTACCTCACAGCAAGAAGGCCTGGGTTCGATTCCCAGGCCTGGGCATTTCTGGGTAATCTGGTTTCCTCCCACAGTCCAAAAACATGCACAATAGGCTAATTGGCTGTTCCAAATCACCCTAGATGTGTGTGTGTTGGCCCTGCAATGGTGAGCTGTTGGCGAGCTGTTCAGAGTGTACCCTGCCTTCGCCCGGAGTCAGCTGAGATAGGTGCCAGCCTCCACGTGACCCTAATTAGAATTATGCGGCTTAGAAAATGAATGAGGTTAAATGAGGAGAAACTTGCCATCAATAACCCATCATTTCAATTCACTTAAAACCTTTGAAGAAAAAAACAAAACAAAAAAAACCAAAAGAATATAATATAATCCAAGGCTTTCTCAGCCAACCCTGCGTGAAGGCAGGGTACATTTTAATGTTTAACCAATCCACTGTAGGGCAACACATTCACACTCACACCTAGGAGCAATTTGGAACAACCAATTAGCCTAATGTCTTTATACTGTGGGAGGTAACCAGAATACCCAGGGAAAACCCATGCAAGCAAGGGGAGAACATGCAAACTCCACACAGAAATACCCTCACCGAGTCTGGGACTCATAACCAGGGACTTGCTTTGAATGTCACCATGCCATCATCTAACTTTTCTAAAGTCAATTTAAAGTCACAATTTGATCAAATGTGGTTACATTTCTTATTAATTCTGAACTTATTTTACATGATTGTCATATATGTTCCAGATCTCACTCCGAACTCAGTTTCTCGGAATTCACGGCATTCTACAAAAATATACTGCCAAGGATGTTACCTACTCCCTCTCCCATGTCCCAGATTACTAATCATCTTACACCTGCACCTACCTCACTGCACACAGTATTTAAGGACACCCTGTTCACCAGTTTATTTTGAAATAAATACTGTCTGTAGTTGTTGCTAGACCTTACCAAGTGTTCATTAGTGGTTTTCTTCCTTATTCATTGATTTGTTTTGGTACTTTGACTGATGTGGTGTTGATGTGTTGATATGCCATTTGCTTCACAGTTTGGATTTGTCTGTCTGTGAGTTTAATAAACGTCCTACTGCAACTACATTGGTGGTCTGCCTGCATTCATAACAATGATATACCTAAAATACAAGGCTGCCAGTAATGCTGACTGTATATACTTTCATACTTGACACGTTCACTCGTTGGAATTACTGAAAGTGAGGTAATGGCAATCAAGTTGCAATTTGTTTTTTTTGTTTTTTTTAATTAAATGCACTTAAAACAGTCCTAAAGAGCATAGATGGCTCCTGCTGGCCAGGTTTTAACCTGTTTCAGAACCTGTTTAGAGCATCTGACAAGTGGTCTGTATGCTGGAATGTTTGAGTAAACAAGATCTAGCATGTTTGCCCCTCTTGTAGCAATGTCCATTCATTCATCCATTTTCTGAACCACTTAATTCCAGTTAGGGTCGCGGGTAGGCTGGCGCCCATCTCAGCTGACTCTGGGTGAGGGCAGAGTACACCCTTGACAGCAAGGCCATCACAGGGTAGAAACACGTTGACAAAACTCAACAATGTTTTTTTTACATGCCTCTCACCATAGACAGTGAGAGACATGGCCGGCCTTTGATAACCCAGTTAGCTGCACTGGGGGAACAGCAGTGACATCCCATTAATAGTGGGGCTTGAACCCCTGACCTTGGGATCAGTAATCCAGCACCCTTCCACTGGGCCTCCGCTGCCCCGTAGCAAAGGCCATGCAAATTTCAATTTTACAAGAGAATTTTCACTTCATAGATCATTATTTCTGATCTTTTTTTTATCCAGAGGGCCCTGTTTAGATGGTTTAATTGAATATAAACATTAAACAGCTAATTGCTAACACAATGATTAAGCAAACAGGCTGACATGAGCTAACAGGTTGACATAAACAACCATCTTGATATTTGGTGGCAAATTGACATTGGTGAACAGACTGACATGTGCCAATGGGGTCAAAGAAGCAGGATGGCACTCGACTTGCACATACATACTCAGACCGACAGATGTAGTCACAGGCAAAAAAAAACAAAAAAAACACTAGGAATCACAAACGAACCCATACTCACAAAATACAATTGGGTGCAGGAAAATTCTCAAACTCAGACTAAAAACCAAAAACATACTTTAAAATCATAGTCAAAGTCAAAATTACACACTGACTTAATCATATATACTCTTGGTGCCACAAGCCTTCACAGGCACAGAAGCAAAGTCATGCACAGAAACATTCCTGGCAAATATCATGCATCCAGAAAGGAAGATATTTTCAGGTATAGAAGCACAATCTTGAACAGAGGTACTCCGGTTTAGTGAAACAAACCCGGGTAGAATTAAACTCTTTGGGAACAGAGTAAAAGCTGGCTGATTTACCCAGCTTTGTGTGGATTTTTGGTTCTTTTCCTCTCATAGAGGTCAATGGGCAAGCTAATGACCACTGGCTCCACAGTAAAGGTAGAGGCCAGTGTGTTTGTGATGACTCAGTGGAGGCTCAGTGGTTGACATGGGAAATCTGTAAATCACCATCACATCATTTTACAGGACCAAGGCTGTTGTAAAGCTGATGTCTGCAGTGAAGAAACTTGCACTTGCTGAAGTTTAGTGCAGAACAGAGAAAGGAGGTCAATGAGGCTAGTGGTATTAACCCCACCGCTGTGCCAGATTATCATATCGAAGTCGAACAGTGCACCAGAGAGACACTGAATGATGAGGAGAATGTGCTGTTCATCATTCAGTTTAAGGTATTTCACATAGTATACATGCATCTACATGTCATGTCATGTCATTTTCTGAACCGCTTAATTCTAATTAGGGTCACGGAGAGGCTGGTGCCCATCTCAGCCGACTCTGGGCGAGGGCAGAGTACACCCCGGACAGCTCGCCAGGCCATCGCAGGGCAGAAACACGCTGACGGCTATGCAGCCTACTCTTGACACATGCATCTACATGTATCCCCAAATTCGGGATCCCTAGTCCTTAGTCATTCAGGGGCACTGAGGAAATTGTGACAGCCTTCAGGATCCCCTGATTACCATTTGGAGAGCAGAGACCCTAGTCAATCAGGAAGCAAAAAGAAAATCAGGATAGCCTTCGGCATTCCCCAAATACCACCAGGACTCTTGTTGATCAGGGGCTTGGCCTGCTGCCGCTGGGTGGAAAGGAGTGTATTGGGCCAGTGAGCTCTGAGGCAGCATTATTGCGCACATCCAGCTGAACTGTGAGCCACTGGGACAGCTGCGTGCAATTAGCAGCCGGTCTATTAGGTCCTGCTGTGTCCATGTGTTCGGCAAGGTATTCTGCCACATTTGTATTGGGATGTTTTGTCTAATAATAAGCAAAGGAACAACAATTGGTACTAAACGCATACTGAAAATAATATATTACTCTCCCTTCATACAAGCAGACAAGCAGACCCGGAAGCATCTACTCACACTGGAATGCGGAATGAATACTGAGGCAGGCCTCACAGCAGCATTCTGTATTAGCTGTTTATTTAATGTCTCATTTGTCAGTTCAGCAAAATGTGCATTACAGAAATTAAGTCTGCTGGTAATAAAAGGATGAACTAGCATTTAAGTATCCGATTGAGATAGTAAAGGTGTAAATTTAGATATATTTCTTAGCTGAAAAAAAACAGTTTTAGTGAAGTTAGTTACATTCTTCTTGAACTTAAGCTCAGCATCTAAAAAGTATATCCACACTTGGCATGCTCACAGGTTTTTAATGACAGGGGAGTTAATAATAATTGAATCTGGTGAGTGAAAGCCTTGGGACCTATGGAAAGAATTTTTGTTTTGTCCTCACTTAGCTGTTAAAAAATGGCCCATCCATATTTTGAAATCAGCAATGCATTGGATAGTCATTCACTGAGCTGAGGTTATTGGCTGAAACAGATGTGTATAACTGTGTTTCATTAGCAGAACTTTAGTAGACTGAAATGAAATTTTGTGTTGCTGGATAATGGACACAAGTGTCAGGATATCGAGATCAAAAATAAACCCCTGAGGAACCCCATATTGAATTTCAAAACTAACTGATGTAAAATTATCAATATGAACATAAACACATAATTCAATATTGAATCATAAAAAAATTGGACAGTGTAAAGCAGAAGGGTTTTGTTGAGATTATAGATATTTCAAAAACATGTAAATTGAATCAGCGCCAATCAAAGGTGCTTTTTTTGCACAGCTTTTTTGTGTAACTATATACCTCAACAACACACAATTTTTTTATTTTTCAGAGGCATTTATTATTTGTATATATTATGTTTATTAATTATAATAAATATAATTTATTACCATAATATATATTTAATTATCTTCAAATATATAACACAATATCAATTTCTCCTTCTGTTATCTGTATTTAGACTCAAATAGGGATGGCTCCTCAATATTTGCAACTATTTACATTACATTTATATTACATTACATTTACAGAATTTGGCAGATACTCTTATCCACAGTGACTTACAATATCATTTTTATACAACTGAGCAATTGAGGGTTAAGAGCCTTGCTCAAGGGCCCAACAGTGACCACTATGCCCTAACCACTATTTTCTGCTTTGTTTCTTTTTGGTTACTTTTTATTTGTACTGCTTTATAAATGTATTGTATTTATTACACACAAATTAATATTCTTTTGAAAATTTGTAGAATTCTCATTGTATTAGTGTTCTATTGTATCTCTCTGAATGTCCGTTGTAAGAATAGGATCTTGATCATTTTAAAACTAATTTATTTTTAGGATAAATACATAATTCAATCTATTAACCTTTCTCAGGAGGCTCAAATCCTTAAACCTTGCCATCAAAAATGTATATGCAATCACATATCTGTTTCCTTGGACATCAGAAAGAATAGAGCAGATTCAGCCAGGTCTTCAGTTCTACACTTCCCTTTGCTCCTATATTAAAAGTCAGGAACCTCTTTGTATGCTTAAGGCAATGATATCAATCAAGTTCCAAGTTCCCCCTGCAGCTGACTTCAGAGCAGCCATGAAAAGGCATCCTTTTTTTCAGCTCGTTCAGTATTACCTATGTGTACTCTACATCTGATAAGGGTTAGAAGTGGAGTCTCCCTGTGGTAAATATGCCTTTCCTGACCATATGCTGGAAGCCACAGATAGCAGTTTGCTTGGTGAAATCAAACAATACAGCACAAATTGAGCCTCTCTCAATAATCCAGCAAGGTCAGGTGTCACTCATGCTGCTGCTCATAAGAGCGAATGAGTGAGAGATTGACAAGTCAGTTGGTACATGTACACAGTGAAATTTTATTTCCATGACGTTATTTGAAGCTACATTTTTATAGACATGTTTTTATTGACTTAACAGTTCCAGTAACTGTGTTGGTGTACACCTTTTATGGTTCAATTGTGTATTTTCTTTTTATTATTATTAATTTGTTGTACCCGTACGTGTTTTCAACACGTTCTTTTTGTTTCCTCCTACCTCACAAAGCGTGCCAATAAGTCTAGTGACTTTAAATTATCCCTTGCTGTGAATAAGTATGTGGCTGTGTCTACATGGTGCCTTGCCATCCCATCCAGGGCATAGGTGCCAGATCCACCATGACCTTGATTGAGATAAAGCTGCAACAGTATGAATTAATTAATCAGCAAACATGAGGAACAATTAACTTTGGCCTGACCAACATACAGTCCAGCAGTAACTTAATAATTCTAATTATTTAAAAAAAGAGTTCCACAAATATATTTTGAAAATATATATAGATATATAATAATAATAGTTTGAGAGGGTGTGACATAAGAGTCTTTATATCCCATCTGCTCTTTTATACAGCTTATGATTATGGTTATTAAGATAATTGCTTGCAAATACTTTGTACATGAACCTCCATCATAGATGCAGTTGTCAACTTCAAGGGTAGGTGCCAACAAGATTTATCTAAAACTTAATTCAATAAATGGTAACATTTTATCCCAATATCAGACATGCTTCTTACTTTTAGAAAGTGATTTAAGTACATACTGAGTTCTGAGGTAGGGAAACGGTTTGTGGGGAATTGTACTTATTTGGGTCATAAACAGATAAATAAATACATAAAAACTATATTTTATTCCATTCTAATTTCAAAAGAAAAATATTTCAGAAAGTGCAAAGAATAGGTACTTTCATATAATTTCATTATGAAATACTGCCAACTAACTGAGGCACATTGGGCTTCAGGGTCAGTGGTTGAGTTCTGGCCTTGGGTTTCTGAGTATCTGAGTTTTGTCTGTTCTCCTTGAATCTGGGTAAGCTTCCTTTAAGTAAGCTCTAGGTTTCCTCAGACCTTCCAAAAAGCATGCTTGTTGGAGAATTATTTGCTTCTATTTGCCGCCTTGTTTGAATGCTAGTGCTAAGGGGGTGATAACACTAGAGGTACGATAGAAAGGCGTTTGACGCGAATGGCAATGGTGGCGTAACATTTGCGCCATCACATTTTAGTCGCCTGGTTTGTGAACTCATCACAAAAAATTTCAATTTGACATTTTGTTCACAAATGATTCATTTTTCATTGGCAAGGAAAAGCGGAAAATTGGAGACTTTCACACGGAAAGTTTGAAACTTCCTGGCATCTGCCATATTCTGTATATTTTGTCATCATTCATATTTTATACATAGCTTGTTTACGCTACTAACATTTGAAAAAAAAGTAAATGGTTTGTAAGCAAAAAGCAAACAAAACGCAACTGATTTACGACAGTAAATTCGCTTTTTTTTTTTGCAAATCATCCGCAAACCTTTTGCAAATTTCTTACAAATCAGTCACAAAAATTGACAGGCTATACATATGTAAGCTGCAAAATATTCACTTGTATGTGGATTCGCAAATCATATTGACACGAATTAAAAAAAATTAAAACCTCGCAAAAAAAATTTTTATAAATTTGCATCAGTTGCTTTTCTGGCTCACATCTAATGTGCTCAACCCCGTAAGTGACCTGTGTTCTCAGGACAGATTAGAGATCCACTGCCATCAGGAGAAAGGTTTTGAAGATGGTATCTGTTTGATGTTGAGTATTCGTGCTAGTCTTATTGTATTGTTATTGTCTGGTATCACTCTCTCACACTGTAAAAAGTAATGTTGGATTTACTTATAAATTCTAAGTGACCCTTACTCAGTTTTTATCAACCTGTCGTTAACACTTTAGACTTTAGACTAGTTAGCTGTACTTTGGAGTCGAAAATCCCACCTAACTCAGTGTACTTGAGTTGACTTCACTTACCCAATCTAAGTATTTGGAACAAAATCTGTTCCCGCTTTTTTTAAACATTTAGATATGCGCAGATTAGTTCTTATTCATTAGTGCTTTTGCATCATGTGGGAGTGCATTTGGAAGTCGCTTCAACAGCACTGGTTATAATTGTAAGTATTTTAATATATATATATAAGTCTTCTGCTTGGCAGGCTGATTTGGTGAGTAAATATTCTTTTGTTTCCTTCCACAAACCGTTTCCTCAGCAGGGTCCAAGCACAATACACCTCCAACCCATCTCCACTGCCATCATCCTTGAGGGAGGTACAGTCATGGACAACATAAAGGACTTGCCTCAGGCAGTTTCCCAGTTATTTGGCCTTACATATGCTTTGCATTTGGATTACCCAAAATGTATGGCAAATACATTCAAACAGTAATGCTTGGGTTGGGAAACAAAAGCCTCTTACCAAAACTGCTAACTCTGAAAACCTGTCTACTATAAATATTTTTCTTTCAAAGTGACAATGTTGGCTTAATTCTAGGACTGATTCTCACCTGGTGGATACAGACTATTTTGGTTAAAATTTTGGTTTTGATTAGAAATGCACTGACATGTTGTCAGACTTGCATTAGATTTGTTTGTCTTGTTGTTGAGAAGTACTTTGTGATCAATGCACCTTTCTTCGCAGGTGCAAGGAACTGACACATAAATATGTGCTTAAGTCTTTTCTAATACTACAACATACATGAGCCTCATGTTCTGCTGGTTAATATTAAACCACAGTTTTGTTGTTTGAGCTAATGTTTATACTTGAATGTATCAGAGATTGATATTTAAGGACAGAAGACTGTACACTTGAGGGTGAACAATAAAGGGAATTCCTATTGCTATTGCAGAACCAGAACTTAAATTAGAAATTACAATATGGGTAATTTATTTGATTTAATGAATTTGTTTTGCAATATATACAATACAGGATGGAAAACAGCAACTGCATATTTTAATTTGGACATTTTAATATTTGCATTAATATTGGAATAATTGGTTAAAATGCTGGTAACATCACACTTATTGTTCAGCAGGTCTGTCCAATATTGGTTGATTATGATTTATTATTATAATTTTTTAATTAACTTTTTTTGCTATATGAAAATAAATGTAGCTGTGAATTAACTCAATGAGTGTTCTCAGTACAAGGTTTAATGGGGTGGTAATAGTTTATAGAATGTATTTATAGATAAATTATTAGGTGCTTTACTTAATTAAAAAAAACATGCAAAGTCATTGCTTCAGCAAAGCTACATAAAGTAAACTGATGATGAATTAAAATAAATTATTTGTGAGTGTGCAGTACTTAAAATAAATTGGTTACTTAAGGTACTGCACATTCAGAATAACCTAGTCAACTTAAGTACTGCACACTCAGAATAACCTAGTTAAATTAAGTACTGCACACTCAGAATAACCAAGTTTTTCAAAGTAACTTTAACTCACCATCTTTTTTTTTTTTTTTTTTTATAAAGTAAAGCCAACTGATTGCATTTTACAATGCAGGATGTTGTAACACTTTTCAAGTAAACAGTGTAGCATGGCATATACTTTAACCCTATCTAAATAAGCTAAAATCGGTTAATCTCTTAGCTATAGGTTTTGATAATTATGATTATTACTCATACATTTTTACTAAACTAAAGCAGCTAGCAGCTTAAAAGCTCCATGGCGCTCTATTGCCCGGCAATGGACTGGCAACCCATTCTGGAATATTCCTCCCTTGAATCCAGTGTTCCCAGTATGTGCTTCAAGGTCACTGTGACCTTGACCAGGCAGTTAATAAAGATAAATGTAAGAAAATCCAAGTCTTCACCAAATTATTGCATTCTTCAGAGAGAAAAGATACAGTATGTAAGCTAAGAACATTGAATTTATTTATTTATTTTATTTTACAAAAAAATATTGCCTACCAACCACAAACTTTATAATATGCTAAGCCTACACACCCACCTCCACAAAAAAAAAAAAAAAAAAAAAAAATAGGTATAAACAACTGTATAAAGTAATAAAAACTCAGGTACTGCTAAAGTTACTCATTTCACAGGTTTAAACAGCTTACATTATTCATTGAGGACAGTCTATAGACTCACTTCAGAAAAAATAAGCAATCATGTGGGATGGTGGGATGCACATCTCTGCAGATCTCATATTAGTGCCAAGCACAGAGCTGTATTTATAAACAGGGACAAAAGCTGAGATTAATGAGTCATCACAGAACCCTGTGGAGAGTGAAGTGAGTCGTTAGCACTGCTCCAGCAGCCACAGGCACTTCACATAGGATATAAAGCGAAACACCAGCACGACATCACGTTTCCAGCTTACAGCATAGCATGCAGTGTCAGGCTCTGGTACGAATGTGACAGGATGGCCCCTGATATGATTTGGTAAAGCCGTGAGAAGGTTGTGTTTTATTAAAGTAAAAGTTTTGACCCAGAATGGCTATGAGAAATTAAAAAGCATTTTTATTCAAAGGAGAACAGGTGTATGATGATAATTTTACATTACATTTAGTGCCTGCAGTGCAGTTGTTGTTGCACCCCCCCCAAAATACAGAGTACTTTCAGTTACATGGTTACTAATGTTAAGATGAAAATTAAATTAAAAAGAATTTGAATGCCAAACTCTTGCAAAATAAGATTTTTTTTTCTTTTTTGAAATGCTGAAAGCTTTGGTGGAAATTGCTATACGTACTCACAGTCTTGATTACTATGAGCAAATGATGAAATCTACTGTCACTTCCAACTGAATAGATAATGATTCACAAAACCGAATGGATTTCATAAAAAGATAATCAAAATATCTAGTTTTAAAAGCATAATAGAAGGCAATATTTTAAAGTGAAATGAAAGGCAAGACTCCCAAACTCTCCAAGAGTTACACATGAACAAATGTATATTTTTATCATCAGGTGTTTTTAACTTGCTAAAATCTGTTGGTAGTTTGCATTTTAGCCAAAGAAGTGTGCAGTCATGTATAGGAAGGAATAGTATATCGTACCAGTCATTCATATGCAAATTAGTTTTGTATTGCTAATGAAAACACATGATGATTCTGTGACTTTTCACTACTTTTAATAGTACAATTACACACACACACACACACACACACACACACACACACACACACACACACACACACACACCCTCTCCCAGTAGATTGCTTGTATTTAATTGTTCACTAGTCAAATTCCTAGGGTAGTTTTAAATGCTTTGGTAGTCCCTTGGCAGGGAGTTTTGAGCATGTTCAAAATATTCCTGTCTCGTAGGTAATTCCCAACATCATGTCCCACCCTTAGGTCTGTGGTGTTATGCCCTGCAACCTTCAACCACTTTGACGATAGGGATATAAATTTCACAAGCTTTTTGTGTTATTATACTGTACTCAGAATTGTTGTTTTTTTTATTTTTTCAGCAGTCCCAATTTTGCTTTGTGGTACAACCACAGGACTTCCTTATACACACACATAGTGCATGACAGTTTTAAGACACTGTGTATGTACATCAAGTAACATACATAAAAAGGTCATACATCAACTGAGTATCACAGGAATTTCATATGAGGATTTTTCTGTATTGCAACAATTGTATGATTTTTGTATGAACAATACCTGACTTGTCTTACAGTCATTTAGCTTGCAAATCCACCTTACCCAAATGTACATAAGACCTTTCTGTTATTGCTCTGCTAAATTCATATCACAAAAAAATTGCAATTTGACCGTGAAGGGGCTTTACTGGGCAATTACTTGCTACTGGGCAACAAGTTGATTTTCAGCAGTTTGGTTGTAAACATAATAGTAATGTTTTATTTCAATTTAGGAAACTTTTTATTATACATTGGTACATTTTTGTTGCAAAAACTTTAATGCTCATTGCATTGACTTTAATGATGCATTGCAGTCTTTTAAGAACAAATGAAGTTATAGAATATTAGTTTACAATTATTCATTAATTCATTTTCTGAACTGCTTTATCCCAATTAGGAAAGCTGGCGCCCATCTCAGCCGACTCTGGGTGAGGGCAGAGCACACCCTGGACAGCTCGCCAGGCCATCACAGGGCAGAAACACGCTGTCGGCAACCCAATGGCCTACTGTTTAGGTTACAAATATTCTACGAGAAATTCTGAATTTGAATGTTAAAATTTGTATCACACACTTTTAAGTACATTGTGAACTGGAATTGAATCATGGCTTATGAAAAATGAAAATGATGAATACCATGATAACCTATCATGATAACCATGATAGATTTTAAATCCAAAGCCTAATTCTTTCCTGTGTGTATAATTGAAATTAAAAACGCCATACATAATCATATATGTGTATGGAAAAGTCAAAGTCGAAACAGGTAAAAAAAAAAAAAAAAAAAAAAAAAAAAAGGACTTTTTGTCCTATTGCACTTTTGGCAAATCGGTTTTCCATGCCATTTATTTAATTATGGGCTTAATTTCCAAATTGAATGGATTTTTCTCATAGGTCCTTTTAACAATTAATGCTGCATACATTGTTACCCGAAGTGGTATTTTCAGAATAAAGAGGTCCAAATCTGTTGAAGTCAAACTTTTTTAATTCAGGCTATGTGTTGAAAATAGCTATCTTCGTGGAGGTGTTTTCCTGTTCTTTAGGAAGTTGAGAATGTACTTTATAATGTCCTGATTACTTTGGATAACCGGACTCTTGCTATGGGAATCACAGCCGCCTGAAAATGCCATGTTGCATTTCCGAATGTATGTCACAGTCTGGTTTTTCAAGTCTCATTTCCACATCAGCAGGGTAGTTTGGGTAATGGAACCCCCTGTCCTTAGTTTACTCTTGGCCAGGTCCATGATAAATACCTTGAGCAAATACATCTGGATAAGGATACAGGAAGGCAGTGAAGGTTTTCCAACTGTATGTCACGTTTTTCTACTGATGGAACCTATTTGAAAAGGATTGAGAACACAGTAATCCATTGTTTTGTTCTAAATTGATAATGAGGAAACACATGCCTAACCTGTGAACATAACATTGGTTGCTGCAGTTGTATACATTGCCTACAGCAGCATGTTCTGCTCACTAGAAGGCACTGCTCACTAGAGCTCACACATTTTACAGTTTGCTTTCAAATTTTTGTAATAAAATATAAAGAAATCATGCAATTTGAATATTTTTGTGTAAATTTAACTATAGCAAAACAAAATGTTGAGGAACTCTTGCAGCTGTCTCCTGTGGTTGACCACAGCATTTCAGGGCTTGAAAAGCTTTTTGGCTCTAAGGCTAAGGGCAGCTTGAATCTCTATGATTTTTTTCATCCGAAGGAAGAAACTTAAAAAGTGACTTTCTTCTGGAGCTATGAACAGCTGTCGATTAGGGCACAGACTAGAGCTGTCCTGCCTTAAGCTGGAGCTTTTATTTTCAAGCCCTGGCCTTTTCCAGTGAATTTATGGTGTGTTTTTCTATTCAATTTGCCAGGTGAACTGAAATGCCTCCGAAGAACTATCAACTTCATATTCAGCTTCGCTCAAAAACAAGAGCAGAGGCTGAGAAAGAAGCAGCACGTGAGTGTACCAGTAGTCCTAAAAGGCCCATATCTGCTGCTGAATGCAAACATCAACAAAGGCTGAGTGAGGCAATGAAGCAAACAGAAGAGGAAAGATTACAAAGGTGGATGAAAGAAGCTGAAATAATTCAGGCCATAAGGAGTAAGAAAGGCAAACCAGAAGATGGTCATGCTGAACTAATTGCTCAGTACAGCACCTGGAATAAAAACAATCGAAGCAAGGTCATCTTGAGACATAAGAAGCAGGCTCTTCTAAAAAAAAAAAAAAACATTGTGATAGAAAAAGATAACAGAAGGAAACAAAAGCACAGCAGGACTCAGGTGTTTCCAAGAGTGGAGCTACCAGAAATCCTTCCAATGAAGATCAAAGTGGAACGGACAGTGTTAATCATGAACTCACCCCATGCTCTGTGTCAGGTCAGGTCCAATGGGTCTGCTACTGGTAATCTGTAACTTAGTACTGCCTGCCTCAGGGTCGGGCCATCAGCGACTAAACCAGCACCCCCACCAGTTTTCGCAGCGGATTGACGAGGAGGGTGGCTAGACACCCCGATGGAATTAAAAACAAGATCTGTTAAAGGGCGCCAGTTCTGGCAGCTTCTGCGGCCAAGCTGGTGCCAAACAAAAATTGCTCACATTTCTTTGGGCCACACCAGTGAGGCCAAGAGGGGGATTCTGTCAACTGGGAATCCCAGGATTACCATACACTTCACCCAGGCTTGCACCCTGGAGAAGTCACTCCAGTGCCACTGTTCAGAGCGACACGAGAGGTAGCAGTTTACGAATTAAAAGTCAAGAGTGATTGGCGTATGCTCGGATGTCTCCAAGGGTGGGAGGGACTGTTCTGTCCAAATGGTCAACTACCCCCCGCCTTAAGCTGGGCAGCCCTCAGCCAATAAGGTGTTGACCTGCCACGGTCTGCCTGCTTAAATGGGTGCTTGGAGCTTAGGGTAACAACCGACAAGCAGACTGCAATTCTCACACCAGGCAAACAAGGACAAAAGAGAAAAACACATATCTTGTGACTAGCAAGCTAGAATGTTGGGACAATGTGTCCTGGCTTCTCCAATATCGCTAGGTCAGTGACTCCACAAAGACAGCAATCATTAACCACGAGCTAAAGAGGCTCAACATTGACATTGCCGCATTGCAGGAGACCAGACTTCCATCAAACGTCAGTCTCAGAGAATAGGACTACACGTTTTTTGGGCAGGGATAAGAACCAGTGGAACCACAACTTCACGGTATTGGGTTTGCATTGAGAAACTATACTGTCTTCAGTTGAATCACCATCAAAAGGCACAGACTGCATCCTCTGTCTTAGCCTCTCAACCTCCTCAGGTCTTGTGAACATCCTGAGCATCTATACTTCCACACTCTGCTCTTCTGCTGAGACCAAGGATGTATTTTATGAGGAGCTTGAGTCCACAGTCAAAGGGATGCCAGCCACAAAACATCTCTACTTACTCAGGGATTTCAGTGGCAGAGTGGGAACTGACCACGACTCCTGGCAAAGTTGAATTGGCCACTTCGGCATCAGCATGCTAAATGAGAATGGACAGAGGCTCCTAGAGCTATGTTCATACCATTACCTCCGCGTAACCAACATGTTCTTCCCCACTAAGCCACACCATAGAGCATCCTGGCGACACCACAGGCCCTGTTAATGGCACCAGCTGGATCCTGTCATCACACGGAGACCCTTGCTGAACCATGTGCTTGTTACCTGCAGCTATCACAGTGCTGACTGTGACACCGACCACTCTCTGGTCAGAAACAAGGTGTATCTTCAGCCCAAATGGATCCAGCGTTCAAAGAAGAAAAGGTGTCTAAGCTCTCAAGGAGTGCCCCACAAACAATGCTGAAGAGAGATGGAATCACACCTGTGATGCTATCTACAACTCCACAATGGTCACTTGGCAAGAGAGAGAGAGAGGCCGAACCCAGACTGGTTTGAAGCAGGCATAAATGAACTCAAGCCAGCAGTTTCAGCCACATGGGCAGCACTCCTCAACTTCAAGAGACAGCCTTCTGAGAAGACACTCACTGTGTTCAGGAAGGCCAGGAATGACGCCCAACGGATTGCCTGACATTGTGCCAACGACTACTGGCTAAACCTTTGTCAGAACATTCAACTCTTTGTCAAAACCTCCCCACACCCTCACGACAGCAGGCACTGATCAGTACCAGTACAGGTTCGAGCCAGAATGCACTGTCATTGTAGGTGACTATTTTGAGCTGGTGCCCAAACAAGGTTGTCTTTACTATATTGAGAGCAAGGAAGTCATTATCAATGTAATGTGCTTGCTCCCAACAGTCTGTCCCCCACTTGAGCAGAATGGGAAAAGGGAAGTGCATGAATTCTTGAAGGATGTGCACAAAATCAGTCTCACAGCTCATGAAGAGCTTTTAAGCTTTCTGGTCTGAGCCCCAAGCATGGTGTACCATGTTTACATGAATGGGAGTTTAAAAAAACCTCCAAGACATGCAAGATGTGAATATAAAAATTCAGCATTCTTTCACTGACATGACTGAACATTTTAATTACCCAAAAGGTGTGGAAATTGACATTTCCGGCTATACGTCACTTTCTGTCATTAGGTATGAAGGTCTTAGAACCATCAGTGGGTTGAAATATAAGGGTATGAGCAATCTTCTCATTATTAAACAACTGGATGCTTCATAAAAAAAGCTACATGTATGCCCTGGGATAGTCTGGCTAACTGTTCAAGGTGTACCTTCGCCTAGTGCCCGGGGTTGGCTGAGATAGGCTCCAACCTCCCCAATTAGTTTGGAAAATGAGCAACTGATTAATTTTCCCTGTATTTAATCGATCAGTGAATGTGTGTGTGTGTGTGTGTGTGTGTGTGTGTGTGTGTGTGTGTGTGTGTGCTTGAGCAAGCACTTCCATATGTATACTTCACAATTCCACCATAAGTTTCTCTGCAAATGCACCTTTGACCAGTATAGAAATTTATAATATGGCAGATTTAGCAAAATGTAATGTATTGCTCCATTTCTTCCCATCACTGCTGTAACTCACCAGGACCCCAAAGTGATCGCATACATCGCAGGTTAAAGAGCTGAGGAAATCTACTTACAGCTTGCTAATGACCAAAGATTTTCTAGTTTTTTAATTTTTTATTAATTTTTTTTTTTCTAGCTTATAGGCTAATCCCTACAACCCTGATGGAAATGTGGTATGTACATTGACTGGATGGACAGATAAAATGCTAGTTTATAGCTGCTGATAGTCTATCCTATATTGACATAAAGAAGAGGAGTATGTGCCTAACTGAATTTAATTGTTTAAAATTAAATGTTATTATTATTTTTTTTTCTTTATTATTATTATAATTATTATTATTATTATCATTATTATTATTAGCAGTAGTAGTAGTAGTAGTAGTAGTAGTAGTAGTATTTCAAATAATATAAGCTGTATTTTAGGATGTCCGTTGAATATATATATAAGATCTTGAGTCGATTTTCCGTAGAACAGTGCTCGATACGTCGAAGTAGAGCTAAATATATTGTAT
>JAQMYF010000001.1:11649627-11665138 GCA_030014195.1 Neosilurus mollespiculum
TGTGTGTGTGTGTGTGTGTGTGTGTGTGTGTGTGTGTGTGTGTGTGTGTGTGTGTGTGTGTGTGTGTGTTGGCCCCAAGATGGACTGGCGAGCTGTTCAGGGTGTACCCTGCCTTTGTGCAGAGTTGTCTGATATAGACTCCAGGCTCCCCGCAACCTTAGTAAAATTAAGTGGTTTATAAAAATGAATGAAAAATGCAAAGGAAGTTTTTGTTTTAAAAGACTGCTTTATACAAAGGATCTGCTTTTCATTGCCATATAACATCAGTGTGTTAGATCAGAGTGATAGATAGTGTGTGCACCTTTTCTTTTTGGGATCAAGCTGAATTCAGGGCAGAAAATGCCATGTACAGTTGGTATCCTTTAAATCTTTTATTTAACCAATTATTTATTTTATGTTTCCTCATCATGATCGATCAGTAATCTTTGTTAATCTGTGTATGGATGTGGGATGTGGCGACAAGGTCTAGCCTGCCGGATGCCATATATGAAACACAGGGCGGTTGCTCATCTGTCTTCCAGTTTTTCAGGCATGCCTAAAGTCTGCTCCATGTTCCAACTGGACTCTGCCACCAATGACATTTCAATTACACCCAACTCCCAAGGCTACTGAAGTTCATGAATAGCTGGCAAAAACCCAACCCATATGTGTACTTACACACATAAAGTTTAGGAGTTTTTTCTGTGTTAGCATTTCATTACAAGAATTAGCATTCCATTATATTTCATTGCATTTCATTTCTTCTTAAGTATATGCCATTTTTGGCAATGCAGGGTTTTTTGTTTTTGTTTGCTTGCTTCTCTTTGTGTGTGTGTGTGTGTGTGTGTGTGTGTGTGTGTGTGTGTGTGTGTGTGTGTGTGTGTGTGTGTGTGTGTGTGCATGTGTCTGTGTGTATCTGCATATGTATGGCTGATATCAAAAGAAATTTTAACGATTAATAAAAGATAAGCGACTTAAAATCCTCATCTGGCTCATATGGCCCAGGTAATAAAGATGGCTTCTCACTCTTAAGGGTCAGCATGACAGTTTGGAATGCTTACTCAGCTTCAGATGTCCCGTGGACCATGTCTGGCTCTTCCCTTGTGGCCAAGTCCAAAGGGGGAAGGCTATAGATAAAATTTTTTAAAAATCAGTTATAATACCCAGGATATGATGAAATAAAAGGCATGTGGGCTTGGAATGTTCGTGATCTTATCTGTTAGCCCCAGGTGGCATTGTGTGGACTTGCTTTTAACTCTGCAGGGGTGAGGGTGACGTGCCAGTAGTCCTTGGTAAGGTCAGAGTGTGGATGTGACCTGGGCTCTCCCCAGATGCTCAATAAGGTCATCCACTTGAGGCATAGATTAACTGTTGAACTCTGATGCCTGATTCAGCTTCCTAAAATCATTACACAGATTACATGCCCATAGGATTCCATTGGGTTGGGGACAACCATAATGGAGCTGTATTTTAATTTTATTTTTTATTTTTTCTTGCTCTACTGTATTAATCACGCAAGGGAAATTATTATTAACTTAAACACCTGGATGTGTTTTGATGTCATTGTGCAGGATGTGGGTCTACGCAGCCTCCATTAAAGACATGTCCCCAAACTTCAGCCACCTGTTCGGGAACAAATATGCCGTAGTTTTGTCCTTAAAGTTCAAACCATTTGTAAGTTAGTGTGGTGTCAGAGCACAATAACAACAGAACTCCCCCAACAGTACTAATCTACTTTTGAACTACAAATGTGGGTTGAAGTTTTAATACTGCATGTCCTACAATCCTGATTATAGCATATACATATGTGTAACAAATTAAATGCCTCAGTATACTGGATACAAGGGCTCACTGAGTGCTTTGATGAAGATGTAAATTAACCAGAACACCAGTGGGATATTTAGGGCTGATGTGTTGCACAGCATACTCCACCATAATCGTCAACATAAAATGACTGAATATCTTTTGAAAAAATGGTGTGGGCTCCAGTATAGTTTAAGAGATAGAGAGCATAAGCTATGTGAAGGCACACTGAAGCTGTTTTGGAGTCTTGTGGTTGCCAAACACTTTACAAGTACATTTTTTGTAGGTTTTGTTCGATTTTTTCCCCATCTATATATAATGCACTTATATCATCTATTAACCTCCTTACATCTAACAAGAATTTGTAAATGGTAAATATATGTATGGAACTGACAGTGGTTTAAATGTCATAGAATACACAGTTGACTTCAAGGAAATGTAATAAAGTTTAATAGCCCAATTGTTATACAAATTGGTTTATTTTCTATCCACCAGTCTTTTCATTAGGATAAAACCAATTAGGAATCTCATGAAATATCAGCTACATTATAACAAGTCCTCTAGACTTGTTTACTTGTTCTGTCACAAGTCATCTTCAAGAACTTCAAGCATTAAGATCATTCACCTTATTACTGAGTTTGTATTTCCTGTTAGTCAGCTCACTTCCTTGTGGCATTTAAACTGCAATTTTCAACCCACACAGAGTGCAATGTGTTTTAAACCCTAATATATAGCATTTGACCACCCTGAACCTAACGTCACTCAGGAAACCCCAGTTGAGACTTAGATAATATTATCCACAGTCATTGTAAAACTCTTATTGTCAAATTATCAGTGTCTATCCCTCGGTTTACACTGGGGCACGATGTACGCAATCTCCACGATTTGAGAGAGTAGTGGTCGTGGGATCGAATTGTGATGATCTTGAGGGAACTTGGTGGAATCTGGATGATCACTCTAATTCTAGCAAAATTTTTGACCATGCAGATAATGAGTAAAGAAGGTGATGAAAAAAAGAGAAAAAGGTCCTGCATGATGAGAAGCAAGATCAAAGTGAGAGAGGGACTATGCATTCCAGCAGTCTAACCATCTTGACCCAATGGGGTCTAGTGGCAAGGGAGAATCCAAAATGACTAGTAAATCTAGCAGCAGTAATGTCATAACAAAACCCAGTCACTGGTTGGGAACTGTTTACTGTGAAGTCAGCCAAGTTAGGACGGGAAGCCTGCCAAGACTGGTGAGCCCATCCTTCTCAGGGCAAATAGAAGTGGGGTATGGAGGAAACCCCTCACCAGCAGAGTAATTTTCCAGGGTGTGGCTGCAGGAGTCCATCCCAGCTACTTGGAGCCCTGGAGGGATGTTCAGCTGCCATTCCACACAGGTGCTACCCAAGAGAACACCCCAAACAGCCCAATAATAATAAACAATTATGGAAAGGTGGATCTATAAACAATTAACAATTATGGAAAGATGGATATAGGTTGCAAAATAGTTGAAAAATATGTATTTATTATTATTATTATTATTATTATTATTATTATCTCAAAAAAAAAATCGACATTACAATGGAAGATGAGGTCTGCACACATGCACATATGTCAGATTCAACAGTGCCAGCCAGAGCTAACAAATAACTTTAATCTAACAGACAAAAAAGTTAATTAAATACGTTTCACAACATGAAGAAAAAAATACTGTAAATGTGTTCGGAGTTCACTTGAAGTCGAAATTGAATGTGCAATTTGCAAAAAAAACCAACAGAGATGAAATGAGCAATTTTTCTGGATATTTTTCTGGATAACTCTATGGACTGTTCTTGGACAAGCACTAGATGAGACTGGAAAGCTTCCTGAATCACATTATAGAAACTGGCATTGGTGTCGGTTGTGGAATTCTCAAGCAATCATAGTGAAGCACAGGAATTGCCTTGCTCATTTCTTGGAACGGATCCATGGTCATAAGGCTGTTGTATCATTCAAGACTTGCATCACTTTTCTTGCTTGTCACAGCATGGATATGTCGATTTTTCACGTCTCTTGCTGAGAGAACATTCACTGTTGTAACTCCTAATGCAGTTGTTGGTAAAGGAAGGATTTATTCCAGCATTGACAGACATTTTCTTCATCATATTTTTCAGGGTGTTGTAGTGGAAGCACTGAATACCAAACTAACTGCTGTGAAAGGGATACATTTGAAGCAGCTTCTAAAAAAGGACCTGGCTTGATTCAAGTGGGACAAGTAGGCTTTCAGAACTGCAACAGGGCATCAAGACAACCCTTTGTACTCAAATATATTCTACCATCCAAGGAATCATCTGTGCCATCCAGCCCTCCTTGGTTATCCTTTGTAGCAAAAACTCCTCCTAGTTTTTCTCTGTCAAACTCAAAATACTCTTTACAAGTAACTGGTTTTTTTCACAACTTGAAAAAGTACTTGATAAAAAAAGGCTGTTTGTTGTAGTTTGGATGGATTTTGAGAGTTTGTGTCAACCAGTTTACCAGCTTCATACAAGCTTTCTGCAGCTTCTTGGGTCAGGGGATTTTTATGGACTACTGGACTATTTTTTTTCCCATTTTCCAAACGTGTTAAATCCTTTTCAACATGAGTTTAGTGCTTTATTGGCATTAGTGAATTCTTGACTGCCTATGATAGAAAATGGCTTGTTGTTTACTTCTTCGCTTAAAAACCTGTCAATGGCAGCCCTGATGGATAAGAAGCTAGTTTTGCTGTAAGCTCCGCTCTAGCTTCTCAAATTTTCTTACACACTTCTTTAACTTTTCTATTTCCATATCTTGTATATTTGTTTAAAATGTGTCTTGCTGTGTGAACCACTCTAAAGTAAAAAGCTAATTGAAGCGATTAAGTTTTCACAGAAGTGGAGGCTATGTAATTTGACATATGCAACAATTTGGCATTTGGAAAAAAAAAATATTTTTATTTTTTTCTCTACCTTTTTGCTAGATTACAAACATCTATTCTGGCTAACATTATTAACCACAGAGGCTTGATAAAATTGATTACATTTTTTTTTTTTAAGTCTTCTCAAATCTAAAATAAAATCATAATAATAATAAAATAAATTGTGTGTCTTCTCATTTCTTCATACTACTTTTGTTCCTCACCACCCAATGACTATCAAACTTGATCAATGTCTTCAAACAAGAAGTAGTTTGGGAAAAGAATGATACCCAAAAGCTCTCATATGAGGATCTTACAAGGACATACAGTAGTGTGCAGTGAAGATTACACACCACAACATTTGTCTAAAAGGGCCCCTAATAAAAAGAAGTAAAAAATTACTTCTCTATAAATTATTATTTTTTTTTTTTTAATTTTTTTGTTTTTTTTTTGGTTCTCATTGCCTACAATAGCATTGTTCAATACATTTTCACCAAAAAAGTATAGAGAAGTATTTTTTTCTTTTTTTCTGAGCCCTTTTACACAAAAGTGGAGGTGTATAAACTTCACTGCACACTACTGTACATACAATATTGTTGGGAAAAAAATATGATGTCCTCATAAGAAGACACTGGGGTCTTAAGAGGATATTCAACTTGAAATCCCATGGCTTTTCAGAATGCTAAAAATTATCTATATCAGTGCTAAATTAGATGTGTCTTTGATCATGGGATTTGAGATTATCAAGAACTACATTACAGAGTGAAAACTCTGAGAGAGCTGAGACGTTAAAATGTGATAGCTGACAAAACAGATGAAAGTAAGGCATTTAGCAAAAATAAGTCAGTGAGCACTTTGAATGTTTGAGCAAGGGTGAGAATGGAGAACAAAACAAAGGTCTGACATTGCAGAGAGTTCCTTCAGCTTTCATGAACATCCAGTGCTGTGCCTTACTAGAACTTTAATATGGATGGCTTTGATGGGTTTCATCTGCTCTCTGTGTAAATAATTCTAATTGATGTCAAACCCTAGGAAGAGTCTGATGATCATGCTCTTTATTTCATTTATTTCTTTGAATGACTTCTTGCTGTGCTGGTAAATACCCACAGAGATCAAAGTACCATGAGGAAAAAAGTCTGACACACACGCACAAAACCACACACACACACACACACACACACACACACACACACACACACACACACACAGAGATCCATGAACATATGGTGAATGTGCTTTTTTAAAAATACTATAGTTTGGATTAGACAAATGGAGTAACCCCCCTGCATGCCCCATGGTTGATACAAATGATATAGTAACTATATTCATTGATTGCATACAGATGCTAGGTTTTATTTATTCCTATTAAGTATTAATTAGTAATCATATGGCAACTGATTATAAACCTTCCTGAACAGCTATGTTACTGTTGTGTGAAGTGAGTACAGTAATTAACCCTGACTATTAATTATCCAAAGTTCTCAAGTATTGGAAAACATTAAACTGGATCCAATCAATGAGTTAGTCAGGGATTTTGGGACTGGAAAAATTGGATTTGCTTGAACGCTAAATGTGTCTGCTTCTATTTGTTAGATGAAAAATTGACTATTAATAGTAAGACCTGCCTGTTATGATTAATCAGTTTTTGCATGTAGCATGAATCAGAGTTCTATGAATACTGTCATTATTGATTCAGGAGATTTTCTTGTTTCTAAAAGAAACAATTAAATAATTCTTATTCATTTGTATTGCATCATTGCCGTAGTATTTCCAAATTATTGCATTGTTGTCAACAGATAAGCTGTATGATTATTGCACAATTGACATGAGCAATATATTAACCTGTCAGTCTACTTTGAAAATGTTTTAAATACATATTAAAACAATTATATAATTTGAAGGATAACAGCAAGACCAAAAACTCTAGACAAATAATTCTGTATATTGTACACTGCTTAATTCAATACTTGCATCCTAAGTTAATTTTGCTGCCATAAAGCAGGATCTTTTAAGGATATTCATGTGGTAATGGTAACGTGACATCAGCATTCAAAGTAACTAAATCAATAATGTTAGCTTTTTGCTAACAGATACTTCTCAAATCCATTAAAATATAGGTACACATACACCAGACCAGAAACCTAGCATTGGATACAAATTTTTCAATATTATAAGCAGAAGTTGGTTGGATTTTTTAACAGCAGCAACATATATGTATAATCATCTAGCAAGGAAGAGAGAAAAGAGATAAGGTGAGTGGTCCCACCCATCCAGTCATGTAACATGGGCGGAGTCAGACTCTTTCAGTAAACCTTAACAGAGTAACAAAAGGAAGAGGGGTTGAAAATGCTGCTTGTATAATTGTTCAGTCTACACAAGGAAACAGTTTCGGAACTGTAGTGGGGAAGTCAAAAATGAGTACTAAAACGCTGAGTGTGTTTGTGTGTGAGTGGGTGAAACTCATGCACCATCTGGACCTGTTTGTCTAATGTAGTGGATTCCTACTTGCAGATAGTCAACATATTTTTCAGCTGCTGAATACATGGGTCCATTATGCTTACATAATAGTTAATAATTATTATAATAAAAACAACAATATTTTTTACACTTTTCACTTTCTACAGCTAGATATTTATCTATAGCTGGCACTGCCACTGGAACACTATCTGCAGATGTTGGTGTACTTGTATTCGTATGCTGTTCAGTTAAATAACACTGACTGCTTGATTCTGTATGGTGCCATTGGTCTGCTAATGCACCGATGCAGCCTGAACCATGTCAGATATATTTCGGACTACATACCTGCTTACAAAAAGAAAAACATCAAACAAAGGCATATCATCACAGGCTGTGTCTTTAGCCATATCTTGAACAAAAACAACTCAGACCAAACAAAAGAAAACAACTCACTGCAAGAAGATCCTGGGTTAGAGTCCCAGTCTGGGGTGTTTCTGTGTGGAGTTTGCATGTTCTCCCTGTATTTGCATGGGTTTTCTCTGGGTACTCCAGTTTCCCCCCACAGTCCAAAGACAGGCACACTGATTGTTCCAAATTGCCCCTAGGTGTGAGTGTGAATGGTTTTGTGTGTGTTGCCCTGCAATTGTTCTGTGAGCTGTTCAGGGTGCACCCCACCTTCGCCCAGTGTTGGCTGAGATTAAGTGGTTTGGTAAATAAGTTAGTGACTATTTCTAATCAAAAACTGTTAGCTACTTGGCTAAAATGGTCAACTGTTACTCAAAAGCCTTTTCTGTGGTTGTGCCTCAAACACTGTCCATCCATTCTGAATAATATAGCACCACAGCTTACGAGTGGGACTAAGAAGAAAAAACATCTTTCCTTGAGCAACAATTACATGCACAAGATTCTTACCTGACATTCTGCCCTTCATACCCTTTCTTGCCTTAGTGGCTTCAAGGAAAGACAAGAAGTGCACACAAAACCAAATCCCCTGGAGCTGCTGTTCTTCATCATCACCTGGAGGAGATAGGGAAATGACACTTTAGGACATTCAGCGTATGCTAACCATGAGGAACTATTTTCACTGATGTATCTTGTCCTACTAGATACACTCTCCAGAATCAGTAAGGGAAAGTAGACACAGGTGATTAGATGGAAGTGACCCTAGCATTTGCAATTATACCAGATTGGAAACCTTCATGTTTAGACAATTGTTATCTATTCTGTCATCAAGGTTCTTCTTCTGTCTACAGCAGAGAAGATCAAACTTGGGACTGAGTTCAGTCTATATCTCTGCTGTAGTCTGTGCTTGGCCAATGTAAACCTGCTTGCCTTTCAGGTATTTTTTTCCTTTATCTTAGTCCCAGGCTACACACACACACACACACACACAGAGAGAGAGAGAGAGAGAGAGAGAGAGAGAGAGAGAGAGAACACAAAGATCCTAGCTGTGAAGGAACTTTCCACAAAATTATACACTAGAATATGGTGGCATAGTGGTTTAACATGTCCACAGCAAGAAGGTCTTGGGTTGAAGTCCCAGAGCTCGGGTTTCTTTAACATTGAGCCTATCCGTTTTGCGATGAGTTCACGAACCAGGTGACCAAAATGTAATGCCACAAATGTCGTGTGACAAATTTGAGAATTAATGACAGCCACAAATTGCCATTTACATCAGTCACTTTTTTATTGCACCTCTAGTGTAATCACCTCATAGGAAGTTCAAAATATACCACATCCAGTACTTGCCCAGCTTAGAGAACAAACAAAAATTACATTCAATTAATTTTCATTTCTAGTAAAAGTGCTAGGGTTTTAGTAGCTAACAATTATGCAAATAGGGCAGGGTGAATCTTGCTGAATAGTATATTAAATTGAGAGATTTCCCTAATTTTATTTATTCATTTAATTATTATTTTAAGATGTGGCAGTGATGATGCCACCAGCTCTGGTTTACCATGACAAACTTGGGATCATGGACCAAATGGATTGTGCTGTTTCAGTGTAATATATACTAATTCATTTTATTTTGATTCTCAAAAACCCAATGAGAGAAATTAAATCATGAACTAAAATGTTATTCAGTTAAATTTTATATAATATACAAATTTAACAGGTCTTTCATGATCTTTCATATGAACTGATATAGCCAGCAAGGCATAGAGCAGAGTGAAACAACTGTTTTATTCTATTGTTGTTTACTGGCATTTTCATTACTTTAATCAAAATTTTAAAATAAAAAAAATGCACATTCTTACAATTTTAAGCAAGCTCATATGTCATGCAAGGCACAGAACTTGACATTGTAGTTATTAAGAAATAGTGTTTGGAACAGCATTCTCCTGTGTCCTTTGTAATTTGTTGATGAAAGAATAGCCCAATGAAGAATCTGCCTTTCTGTCCATGCAGAGCCTGATGGAGTGACTGTGTCCTGCAGGGCTAAATTTCTTCGCAAGCAAAGGCTCCTTTACATCAGAGGGCAAATCACCCATATACAGTTTGGCCATAACGAAATTTGTTTTCATTTCCCCTAAAGAATAAGAAAAATAATAAATCAAGCTGTCAGTGGTGGAGAAAAGCAATAACACCAATTGAACTGCCAACTGAAAATTTAGTTGGTCTACCAAAATTCTAACTTTCATGTTTGAAAGGGACAAACCATAGAATATTAAAGGTATTACAATTATATTTCTGCATTGAAATCGCAGGGATTATAAAAAGTATAAATCTAAATCCTTTTAAACTTATCAGGATAATAATAAACAATCGTAAACACCCATGTTGTTAGTATATATAATATTGGTATTAAAATATAAATAAATAAACAAATACATAAACAAACAAATAAACAAACAAACTAAATAATACATGAATATATAAATAAAAGGCTACTTGGATAGATCGCAGAAAGTACAAGATTAGATACTGTTGAAAATAAAAGTACTGCTGATGTCCAAAATGAAGACAAAAATGGGCAGCTCATTCTCTTGGCTTTAAAATCCTGCCTATAAAGAAATAACCTATTTTGTTGACTGCTTCTAAAAAAAACGCACTTTAGATGATCTTCAGAGATTAGTGTATTGAACAGTGTTAAATAATTGCTAAATTGCTGTGAATCACTACTATATTTATGCTAAATCCCTGCTTTTTAGCTATGTCACTGGTTATCAATGATATGTAGAGAGGTACAAATACTAGGATTGAATGGACACAATAATAGGGGATATCTCTGTATTAATTTAATTTAATTTCAATAATTTCCAAAAGATTTTACCTTAGATAGAAACCTGCACTAAAGGTGAAGCTGTAAACCCATTGACATCTGTCTGCAGGTCACATCTGGCCCTGGGGCTGAACTTTGGACACCCCAGTTTAGAAGCAGTATGCATACAAAATAGGTTTGCAGTGTAAGAGCAAGCCTGACACTTCAGGCATTTAAAGTCAAACAAACAATAAGCGTTATTATTCAATTAAAAAAAGTGAATACCAGAGAAGTTGAAACCAGCTCAATACGATCCTTTTTGTCTGCAACCCAAAAGCAGCAAATGACTAGTTAATCCCAACATTTAACATTGGATAACTGATCCCAAGGTTGGGGGTTTGAGCCCCACTATCAACGGGATGTCACTGCTGCCCCCCAGTGCAACTAATTGGGTTATCAAAAGCCAGCCATGTCTCTTACTGTATATGGTGAGAGGCATGTAAAAGAACCATTGCTAACTTTCGTCAAAAGGAGGCTGCATAGCCGTCAGTGTGTTTCTGCCCTGCGATAGCCTGGCGAGCTGTCCAGGGTGTACTCTGCCCTCACCCAGAGTTGGCTGAGATTGGCGCCAGCCTCCCCGTGACCCTAATTAGGATTAATCGATTCAGAAAATGAATGAATGAATGAATTAAACCTCTTGGTCAAAAATTAGGCCAAGTTTTTTGGATTGATTGTTATAAGGCATACACTGAAAGATAATCAAAGGTTTTCTATTGCACCATGAACATATAATGAGTCTGGAATATAATGTTTCAGTGTAGGGAAAGTATTAATTCTTTGCTCATTAGATTCATGCTAAATTGCATTAGTAATAATCAAATATTGTTATATTGTGATTAGGAATGCTGTGAGAGTGTGCATTAGAAGACAAAGATTTGTACTGGTTAATTGGGAAGTGCTAGCAGATGTCTGTACTTTTCTGTGCCAACTAGATAAAAATGCATAGCATGTCCCACAGGCTGATGCTCGTCCCTTTGGACACAAAAGAGTGCATCAGGCAGCAAACCTCTCAGTCCAGTAAGATGCCTATGTTTTTCCCTGTTCGCCATTGCAGATTATAAGGCACTCACACTGCTGTCATGATCTTACACAAACAACATTTGTCAGCTCATTTATCAGCGTTCCTGTTACTTGTCTACTCTGGTGCAGTGGCTATTTCTGGATTGTAGCCTAAAGCACATATATATATATATATATATATATATATCATCCTAAGAATTGCTTTTATAGTTTACTCATACATTCACATATTTTCCACAAACATTATTAGCAATAATTCTGATTACATGGCAGATGGATTTTTTTTTTTTTATTATTTTTTTTTTTTTTGCTTATGATTGTATTAAGTTAATGGGAGAATCAAACAAACAAACAAACAACTGTGCTATCTCAGACCTGATAAGTCAGAAAGTGGTCATGTTTAGGTCGGTATGAATGTTCATGGTTAATTCATCAATTCATTAATTTGCTGAACCACTTTATTTTTGTATGGTCGCATGGAGGCTGAAGTCTATCTCAGCCGACTCCAAGACCCTTATCAGTCTGTCTTCAGAGCAGCACATTCCACAGAGACTGCCCTTTTGACTTTCACAGAGAAGCTACATGCATCGAGATCACCCAAGATGTCATCAGTCCTCATCCTCCTCGATCTTTCAGCAGCATTTGACATGGTCAACAACAAGACTCTCTTGTCCATTCTTTAAATTTGTGGTATAGCAGGTAACATGGAGGGGATCCACATCTGCTCCATGCAGACACTCCACTGGCATTCCCCAGGGCTCAGTACTTGGTCCACTTTTGTTCTCCCTTTATACTTGGCCCTTCAGTGATAGGCATATCTTCACATGGGTTCTCAATCCAATGCTATGCAGATGACACTTAACTCGTCCTCTCTTTTCCTCCTGATAAAAGACACTGATGTTTATGTCCGGATCTCTGCATGTCTGGTAAATATGTCATAATGCATGACAGCTCACCAGCTGAAGCATAATCTCAGCAAGGCTGAACAGGGAAACGGAGAGAACATGCAAACTCCATACAGAAATGCCCTTGCCAAGCCAAGACTCGAACCCAGTAACTTCCTTCTGTGAGTTGGACGTGTTAACCATTATAAGACTGTGCCCCCTCACAGTTATTAATGATTTTCTTCTCCTTTTTTTATAATAATAAAATATTAATAGATATCACAGGTTTTATCTTTTATCAGGTTTTATTTTTTATTTTTTTATTTTTTTATAAAGGCTTAATTACTTTTTATAACACATTAAAATAGTAAACATTATAATTAAAGTAATTTAGTAATTTATGGGCCCATAGCAGTTAGTAAAATTTAAAAACCATGCATACCTGTATAAATGGATGTGCTTCTCAGATCATACAGTGTTGTCAATGTTTAATCTTTAATCAAATTATTATAATAATATTAATAAGAAATCAAAAACAGATATGAACATATTTTATGATTTGTGTTATTGGGCATAAAATGTGTAATTATTAAAAAAAAAAACAGTAAATATCTATTTATTTATTTTCTGAGTAACAAGTTTGAAAAAACTAATCTCTTAAGACTGCTATGACAGACGCATGTGGTAGAAAAATAAACAAATGACACTGCAACAGAATGAGACAAAAATGTTGTTCTCTGCCGGATGCTAAACACAGAATGTATTAAACACTGTATATGAGGGGAAATTGAGAAAATTTGTTGAAATTATGTATTTGTGCTCAGTAATAAAATCCCTTGTCATTTGGCTGAGCAGATTTAATTGGGCTGAATACACATGTGAATGAGAGTACCAAAATAGGTCATTCTGTTGGAAAATGCAAGACACCACCAAACAAATCAAAACATTTCCCTTATCACTATAGCACATTTGAATAATCTGACAAGAGCAAATGACATCCACTAAGGTATGCTGCAAATTGGAATATGCCTTTTCATTCATTAATTTGCTGAACTGCTTCTTTCTTTATACTATATATTGCTTCACAGCAAGAAGGCGTCACAGCAAGAAGGCCTGGGTTCGATTCCTGGCCTCGGGTGTTTTTGTGTGGAGTTTGCATGTTCTCCCGTGCTTGTGTGGGCTTCCTCCGGGTACTCCAGTTTCCTCCCACAATCCAGAGACATGTAGAGTAGGCTAATTGGCTGTTCCAAATCGCCCCTAGGTGTGAGTGTGAATGGTTGTATGAGTGTTGGCCCTGGGATTGCCTGGTGAGCTGTCCAGGGTGTATCCCACCCTTGCCAAAAGTCAGCTGAGATGGGAGCCAGTCTCCCTGCAACCCTAATTGGGATTAAATGGCTTAGAAAATGAATGAACAAATTAATTAATTAATATATATGTATATGTGTGAGTGTATGTATGTATGTAGGGATGTACGTATCACAGTATATAGAATGTATTTAGGGCAAAATTGGGACGTGCGGGTAATTTTTGAGCACTGCACTCTCACCTCAAATCACTATATCATGGAATTAATTTTTGCTACATGCACTGAATAAATTTGTCACACCAGTGCTGGAATCAACACCGGACCTACATAGATGGACACCATAGACTAAAACACCATTGAACTATATTTCTTGTCATGTTCAGTTACATTTTTGAACACATACACTAAATAACTACACTTTCTACACCACAACATTGTGAAGTAAATGGATGTCTGTCCTAGACGGCGTGATCTGGATTGGGCTTGCAAGCCTTTCAGGTGAAAACCTACATTGCAACAGAAACCAAAGATGTCTGGCAATGTCCTGCTGGCATCCAAAATTGTAACAAATTAAAGAATATAAGAAAAACATTATACAAGAAATATGCTGCTCATTTTATTTATTTATTTGTTTATTTTTGTATTACCCAGAACTTTACTTGTGGTAGTACTTGGAGCCTTAATTCTTCTTCTTCTTCTTCTTCTTCTTCTTCTTCTTCTTCTTCTTCTTATTGTTATTATTATTATTATTATTAATAATAATAATAATAATAATAATAATAATAATAATAATAATAATAATAATAATGTTGCTTACCCTATGTCGATGTAGAAAATAAATAAGAAAATATCCAAGTATTAAAAGTTCATCCGACTAAAGAGATGATAGCACTCAAAAGAAATTCTGGGAATAGAATTTACTTAGGCTGGGTTTACTGCTTCTGAAGAATTGCACTTCACAATTTCTTATTGGTATAGTTCAGAGATTAGTGTGCAGAACATTATAATTCAAATACTCCATTGTTTGAGTGACAGATGTGGATGGGATTAACTGAAAAACTTCTTCCGATTATTATTTTAAACTCCTTTTATTTAGACACCAACACATGGATTTGCATCAAGAAAAAACATAAAATGTCACTGGTTCCTAAGCAAGCTTGAAATGGCAACATGAATCATTACACTGAAAAAAGAAATACAATTACATTTTTATTGTTTTTTTCTTTTCTACACTGAAATAATTAAATTTTTAATTATTAGATTTGAAGATCTTGTCATTTACATATACACCTTTTGATTTCACAAATCAGTTTTTTTCTAAATTCAGTGCAAAATATTTGATTATAACTTAACACATGTTTTTTTACTATAATGACTTAAAAAAAAATCTCTATCAATATAGCGCATAGTGGTTAGCATGTCTGCATCACAGCAAGAAGGTTCTGGGTTCAAGGCTTGGGGAGGGCGTTTCTGTGTGGAGTTTGCATGTTCTCTCCATGTTTGTGTGGGTTGCCTCTGGGTACCAGAGTGGGTGTTTGTGTAAATGGTTGTTTGTGTGTTTGGACTGAGAGGGTCTGACAAGCTATTGAAGGTGTACCCTGCCTTCACCCAGTGTCGCCTGAAATAGGCACCGGCTTCCTCTCAACCCTAGTAGGATTAAACTGTTTGGCAAACACACACACACACACACACACACACACACACACACACACACACACACACACACACACACACACATACAGTGGGCCAAGTTCTCCCACCTAAAAGATGAGAGGTCTCCAATTTTCATCATATGTATACCTCAACAATGAGAGACAAAATGAGAAAAAAAAAAAATCCAGAAAATCACATTGTCTGATTTTTAAAGAATTTATTTGCAAATTATGGTGGAAAATAAGTATT
>JAQMYF010000001.1:11716512-11728146 GCA_030014195.1 Neosilurus mollespiculum
TATATGTGTGTGTGTGTGTGTGTGTGTGTGTGTGTGCCATTGGGATAGGCAATTATTATTATTATTATTATTATTATTATTAAGAAGAAGAATGATATTATTATTTGTACATTATTTCAACACCTCTATGTATAGTTTGTTTAAAGACATTCTCACAGCTTCACAGTTTTCATACACTGAGATATGCATTTAAATAATGGCAAGCCAGAAGTAAAAACATCAAAGAAAAACTCCCTAAGATGACTTGAAGGATGACTTGATATATGTACAATACTATGCCATTCTTTTTTTTTTTTTAAGAAAAAAACTTTGTTATGGATTTTTATTTGATGACTTCAACATTACTAAGGCAGTACAAACCATGTTAGATTTCCAAATATTAGCTTGCCAGCACAGAATTAAATTTTACAAAAAAATGCTTGTCTGTTAGTAAGGAAAGCAGCAGATTACACAAAAGATCACTTTTCACAGAAAAAAAAAGCACTTTGAGGGCTGCTGGGTTTTACTCTAGCATTTTGTTTCCTTATAAAGTTGCACAAACATTATCCTGAGGCTACTATTTTGGTAAAATTTCTAACAAAAAACTTAAAGCTTTTAATATAAAATTCCATTACCTTTAAAAGGATCTTCACTCTACAGCATTTCTTTGTAAGTGACTTACGACCTTGGTCCACTACTGTACATACTTATGTCAAAGTTGATGTGTTGGAGGCAGAAAAAAAGGGTAAACATAGGGATCTGAGTGACTTTGACAAGGGACAAATTTTCATGGGTAAAACACTGAGTTCAAGCATTTCCAAAACCACAGGTATTGTGGGGTGCTCCCAATATGCATTGGTTAGTGCGTACAATATTAGTATAAGGAAGACCAATGGATGGCGATTCAGTCGAGTGGTTCAGTCGGTGGCTTGGGTAGCCTTATTTGAGGCGTGGGCATGTCTGGCACAGTATAAAAGGCCCTCACTGGAGGAAAATGGGGGGGGGGGACAACTTTGAGTGTTGCCTTATTTCTGTTGTAGACAAATAAACGTGTTTTTGGTTGACAGAAAGCGCAGCCTATGTCTTCTCCTTTGTCACAGTCCTGAGCCAACTGTGACAAGTGGGGGCTCGTCCGGGATTTGAACCTGGGACCTCTTGCACCCCAAGCGAAAATCATGTCTAAATACATTAGAACTTGCCATACATGCCAAATGACGGATAAGCCGAACCAGTCTATTGCACCTGCGCCGCTGTCTCCGATCATTGTCGCTGAACATCCTTTCTCATTGATTGCGTCAGTCCCTTGCCCAAATCTAAATCTGGTCACCAATATCTGTTGACCATAATGTTTCAAACCACTCGCTACCCCACTGCCTACCCGCTCTGCTCTATAAATGGCAAGTCCATAGTTAAGGCTCTGGCTCAATTCATTTCATTCAAACGGATCAGGGCTCAAACTTCTCCTCGCTTGTATTTACAGAGGTGCTATGCCTACTCAAAATTAAGTACAACCTGTCGTCCGCCTACCAACCACAGAGTCACTCCTACGGACCTATTATGTGGAACTGGCTTGGGATTGGGAAGATGGTCTGCCATGGTTGTGAACGGTTTCAGACGAAGGTTGTATGAGGCAGGTCGAGTAGCCTGTGAAAACCTGGAAAAATCCCAGGCTAAAATGAAACAACTGTATGACCGATGCTCCAAGAAGCGTACCTTTCACCCTGGAGACCATCTCCTGGCTCTATTACCGGTAGTTAATTCCCCATTTCAGGCTAAATTTCATGGGCCGTATGACATGTTGCGGCAGGTATCTGATGGAAACTATTTGATTTTGACTCCCTGTGCGGCCTCTTCGGACAGCTTTGACTTTCTCAAAGAGGGGGAAGAGTTGTAAGAACCTGATGATGCCGTGCACGTGGCACGGTTAAACAATTCTTGTTTAAGAATAATAAAAAGTCTTTAAGGAATTTGGAAAAAGTCCTTGGCCATTTGCCAGTGGGGCGGCGTTCTGATTTAATTAATTTAATCTTTGACTATGACTCTTTGTTTGCAGACAGGCCATCCCAGACTGATGTTCTCTTCCATGACAATGCTGAATCTATCAAACAGAATTTTTATTGAGTGTCATTGGAGAAACAGAGACAGCTGGAGTCTGAGGTACAGTATCTATTGGACAATGGTCTTGCTGAACCTTCTTCCTCCAGTTGGGCTTCACCATGCATTCTTGTCAACAAGCCAGATGGGACGTTTCATTTTTGCATGGACTACCTGGATTGTGTCGATCAGGTGGGTAGTGCACGTTTTGTCAGTAAGTTTGATCTCCTGAAGGGTTACTGGCAAGTGCCCTTGACAAAATGAGCACAGGAGATTTCCACGTTTATTACACCTAATGGCCTCCTATAAAGTCATGAGTTTTGGTCTTCGAAATGCTCCGGCGACTGTTCAGGGCCTCATGAATCACGTTATATCAGGCTTGGATGGCTGTGCAGTGTATCTGGATGATGTGGTGTGCTACAGTAACACTTGGCAAGATCACCTGGCTCATATTAAAGTTGTTTCAGCAATTAGCGGAGGCTAAATTAACTATAAACCTAGCCAAATGTGAGTTTGCAAAGGCCACCGTCACCTACCTGGGTAAAGTAGTTGGCCAGGGTATGGCGCGACCGGTCCACGCAAAGGTAGAGGCAATTGACCGTTTTCCTTCTCCCATCTCTAAAAAGGAGCTAATGCAGTTCTTGGGTTCTTGTTTTTGTTCAAACTTCTCCACGGTGGTGGAACCGCTCACGGCTATACTTAAGTCCTCGGCAGAGTTTATTTGGTCTCCATCCTGTCAAGGTGCGTTTGAGTCGGTCAAACGACTTTTGACCTCTGCGCCCATTATGATGGTTTCTCAGTTTTCCAAACCATTTAAGTTGGAGGTGGATGCTAGTAACATTAATCATCCAGAAGGATGAAAGTGGCATAAACTGTCCGGTGTGCTTTTTCTCCAGAAAGTTCACACCATATCATCACAATCACAGTGTGATTGAAAAAGAAGCTCTTGCACTCATTTGGGCTTTACAACATTTCGAAGTGTATGTTGGTAGGTCTTCATTTCTGGTCGTTTACTGTGACCACAACCCGTTAACGTTCCTAAATTCCCTCCAGAACCTAACCAGCGTCTGATGTGCTGGTCTCTCTTTTTGCAGCCTTACCACCAACAAATAAGGCACATTGAAGGTAGGAGCAACGTTGTGGCGGATGCGCTATCACGTGCTCCCTTGTAATGTTTTCTGCTATTCACCTCTGTTCTTTTGATCTTTAGCCTCCCAGGGCCCGGGTTGGGGCAATTAAACAGAAGAGCAATGGGTTGAATGGTTATGTAAACATCAGATAAGTATAGCTTCATCTTTTTGATGTTAAAATACTGATCGTATATTATGTATAACAATGTCATATGTTTTGTTATTGTGGTACTGGTCAGCTGGTTTGACCGGGTTAAATTTACTTTATAGTCACGTGATTGATTAATGATTTGTTAATATTGTCATTTGTGTATGCATCATGTAGTCCTACTGTAGTAAGTAGACTGAAACTTTTGGTGATGGGTTTTGAGAGTTGACCAGAGTCAACTTTTGGAAGGGGGTGTGTGTGATGAACCCCGTTAAGTCTGTCCCTTCCTCTGTTTTGTTCTGTCTTTGTCTTCATCCAGGTGGCATGGGTAGCCCTAATTGAGGCGTGAGGTGTCCGCTAGGGGGTGAGTGTGAGGCAACCCCACATTATCTCTATCGCAGTAGAGGAAGAAGTGCTGCCATAAACGGAGGGAGATTCAGCCGAGTGGTTCAGTTGGTGGCACAGGTAGCCTTAACTGAGGCGTGGGCATGTCTGGCATGGTATAAAAGGCCCTCACCGGAAGAAAATGGGGGAAGACAACTTTGAGTGTCGCCTTATTTCTGTTGTAGACAAATAAACGTGTTTTTGTTTGAAAGAAAGCACAGCCTATGTCTTCTCCTTTGTCACAGTCCTGAGCCAACTGTGACACAATGCATTGCTGTATATGACATTGTGTATATGCACACCAGTCTGAGTTCACATGCTTGACCCTTGTCCACCACTGAAAGTGCCTACAATGTGAATGTGAGCATTAAAACTGGATCATGGAGCAATGGTTGAAGTTGAATTGGTCTGATACGTCACATTTTCTATTACATCATATGGACACCTAGGTGCATGTGTGTCGCTTTCATGAGGAACAGATGGCAACAAGATGGATGATGTAAAGAAGGCAAGCCTCTGGAGGCAGTGTGATGGTGTTGGCAGTGCTCTGCTAGGATTTTGCTTGGGTCATAGAATCCATGTGGAATGGTTGAGATGTACTATTAACCTAAAAACTGTGGCAGACCAAATACACCCCTATATGACAATGATGTTCCCTAATGGCAGAAGTCTCTATCTGCAGGAGAATGCACCCTGCCATACTGCAAAAACTGTTCAGAAATGGTTTGAGTGAAATTGGCCTCTAAATTACCCATCTCTAGGATCTACTGGAAAAACTGGTCCAAATCATGCAGGTTCCAGCTCACAACTTACAGGAAATAAAGCATGTGCTGTGAACAGCTTGGTGTCAGATACCTTCATAGTACTTTTGAAGAACATGCCTTGATGGATTAGAGCTGCACTATTGACACACGTAGGACCTATCCAATAATAAGCAGGTAGATTTAATGTTATGGCTGATCAGTATACAATCAGGTCCATAAATATTGGGACATCGACACAATTCTCATATTTTGGGCTCTATATACCACCACAATGGATTTGAAATGAAACAAAAAAGGTGTGCTTCAACTTCAGACTTTCCACTTTCCACTAATTTAAGGGGATTTAAATCCAAATCAGGTGAATGATGTAGGAATTACAATGGTTTCTACATGTGCCTCCCACTTTTAAGAACCCAAAAGTAACCGCTGAGTTTCATCCCTGGTGATGCTCTGCCAGGCCTCTACTGCAAAGGTCTTCAGTTCCTGTTTGTTCTTTGGGCATTTTCCCTTTATAATTAATACAATACAATATGATAGAAAAAGGCACATCTTGTGAAAGTTAAAAGGAGAAAGAATTGTGTAAGTAGTTTTGAAGTTGACTTATGCTTAAACAGACAATTTAAGAGTTTATTTTGATGACTAAACACTTTTTATTTTATTTTGCTTTGTTTATATAAACCTGGGCCTACAGTACCAGCATTATTGTTTTTCTTACGTTGCAAATATAAACTCAGTCAATTATTGTTATGAATCAGTGTTGTGCAATCTTGTCCTTGCCAGTGGCTCTTAATGCACTCCTGCATGGATATGAATAACACTAGCTGTCAGTCACAGGCTCTGATTTTACATTTTCCATTGCTGTCAGCAAGAAAACACTGAGATTCCTTTCCACTGCTAGTCCATCAGCCCCCTCTCAGCCTGAATATTTCAGAAGCAGGTGTCATATAAATCAATGCTTTACTTAAGGAAATCAATAGCATTTGATTAAGGTGGGGAACTAAGAGGAATGTGTTTCAGGTTCAGGCTAAATGTGCAGGGCACATATAGGTTATCAGTTTCCAGTTTCTTTAGTAATCTGAGAGGTGATGGTGTGCAAATAAAACATTCATGAAGGCTATTTTCATTTCCACAGCCTGAGAAACATTTTTAGCATCTGACCTAAATCATGATGTTCAAACAGATTTATATCTACATGTGTTTAGTTGGAAGACACGTTTAGCCCAAGAAAGGCCAAGTATAATCCAATCATCTGGTAGCAAAAGAAGTCATTATAAAAATCCCTCTGAGAAATTGTTTAGCTCCCAAGAATAGTCATTTGTGAACACTCAAAAGACTCAAACCACTACCTATATCCAGTATTTAAAAAAAAAATTACTCACAAAAGGCTTCTAAATTTATCTACAGCTCGTAAAAAGAAATAATATAGGTCACACATTGAAACCATTGTGAAACAGGACAGAAGCTGTTAGTAGATGAAGCTCTTGGGAAGCTCAGCCTGGAGGATCTTATGGTGCTGGTGCTTTAGAGGCTTGTGTGACAGAGCTATAACTCACACTGACAGCAAGCTGGATCCTGGAGCCTGGCACTCTATGGGCACTGAGCCGACTGGTGCCAGTGGCAAGAGTGTGCTCCTCCTCACATCAGCTCAAGCCAAGTAACAATATGCTTTAGTGCATCCAAGCGACATGCCAGTTATTTTGGCATGCTGCCCCATCTGCATAGGACAATGTGACATTACTAAGAAAGATTAAAATATTACACATTCACATTTTCCAGCAACACCATAATGTTCATTTACAAAGTGTCAATTACAGAGTTGAGCTGACACTATTATTAATTGTTTGAACACTAAAAGGAGCCAGTTGCGTATGAGAGTTGGCGTCACTGAGAAGTGTTGGGCGCTCAACTACTACAGTTTTGCTCTGGTGTTCATCAGAACTAATTTTTTTACTATACATAGATTTATTTTAATTCTGCATGTGAGTTGTACCTAAAATCAGTGCTTCCCTTGAGTTTTATGTGAGCTGTGTTTCTTTTCAATTTGTAATTATTTACTTATTCTGAAAACATTTTAAAAGTTTAGGCCATGTTCTTCATAAAACAATAATATTCTACAAAATAATTTAATTTGCTGTTGTTTGGATGCTGTTTCAGTAAAAATAAGTCTTGGTTAATGTGAATACAATGCATTTATTTTGCATTTTAAATTGTTTATTGGTGTCTAAATAGAAGGAATGTGATTTGGTCAGGGAAAAAATGCCCATAATGAAGTTTTACATGGCCATTTACAACCCTGATTATTTGGCCCTGATTACACATTCTGCATTCACTTTTTTTTTTTTCTTTTTTTTTTTGGTGGGCTCATTAATATGCTGATGAGATCTGGTATGCTTGACTGGTTTGAAGCATGATGGCACACACAGGCTCCATGATGACCAGGGTTGCTAAATATTTCCCATTATATCTCAATTAAGCAGTGATTTAAACCTCATTGACTATCAAAGGAATCTAATAAAAAAGAGACTTCCATGCAACTATACCCATTGTTTTTTAGATGGTAGTAGCATGTTAACTTTGAAAGGCACAAGATAAAATAGCTTAAAAACAACCAAGATATGAGATTTAAAGGAATATAAAAATATTTAGACAAAAACTAGGTTACGGGTGACACGGTGGTGTAGTAATGAGCATATCCACCTCACATCAAGAAGATGTGTGTTTTTTATTCCCAGGCTCAGGCATTTTTGTGTGGAGTTTGCATGTTCTCCCTGTGCTTGCATGGGTTTCCTCCGGGTACTCTGGTTTCCTCCCACAGTCCAGAAATATGCATAGTAGGCTAATTGGCTGTCCCAAATCACGTCTGAATGGTTGTGTGAGTGTTGGCCCTGCGATGGCCAGTCGAGCAGTCCAGGATGTACTCCATCCTCGGCCAGAGTTGGCTGAGATGGGTTACAGCTTTTTATTTATGTGCTGCCCATAGCTAATGCTAAGCTAGCCATGCAGCTGCTACAACACTCCATTAACAAACAGCTAGTGGCGCAGCTGGACTGTGTTATAATTGCGGCAGGAGACTTTAATCATGCAAACCTTAAGTCTGTCCTGCCTTGATTCTACAAAAATGTGATTTTGTTTGATGAGGGAAAAAACACACTGGACCTTGTCTAAATCAACATTCCAGATGTCTATAAAGCCACTCCCCTGCCACATCTCGGACTCTCAGATCACCTCTCCCTATCCCTGATTCCTGCTTATAAACCTAAAATCTGTAGCCAAAGACCAGCAGTTAAGACATTCCAGGTTCCCTGGCCAAGACTGGACCGAGGAAGGCACTGCAGCTCTACAGGATTGTTTTGACTCTACAGATTGGTGAATATTCGCAGAGGAGACAGACCTGAAGGGTCACACATCCGCTGTGCTCTCCTACATAAATTACTGTACTAAGAATATGACCACAACAAAGACTGTAAAACTGTTCCCGAACCAGTAACTGTGGTTCAACAGTGAGGTGCGCACCCTGCTTAGAGCATGAGATGATGCCTTCAAGTCAGGAGACCAGCAGGCTTACAAAGACGCACGCCGGGCCCTGCAAAAGAGGTATGAAAAAAGCTAAGCGAAAATATAAACAACTTATTAAGGAGCACTTTGACGAGAAAACCAGGAATATGTGGAAGGGAATCAAGACACTCACTGGTTACAAGGACACACACTCATCAGTGGACTCCTTGGACAGCACCCTACCAGACACCAATATCCAGTTATTTGTGTGCTTCTACCAGCACAATGGAGATGCATGCACCTTCCCTCCTCTTCCAGAGAGGGGCGACAGCTCCATCCAGCTGCAGCAACACCAGATCAGAGCCATCCTCAACAGAGTGAACGTGTGGAAAGCTACTGGTCCAGATGGAGTAACAGGAAGGGAAATTAAAGCATGTGCAGAACAACTAGCAGGGGTTTTTAACACCATCTTTAACCTCTCGCTACTGCAATGTATGGTTTCCACCTGCCTCAAGACAGCCACCATTGTTCCAGTGCCTAAGAAGATCACAGTGAGCTGCCTGAGTGACTATCGCCCAGTTGCCCAAACCCCCATCATCACCAAATGTTTCGAGAAGCTTCTCTTGCATTACGGCTGCTATCCCTGCTGATCTTGATCAATATCAGTTTGCATACAGAGCAAACAGGACAGCAGAGGATGCCATCAATACAGCCCCTCCACAAAGCCCTCACACACTTGGACAGCAGCATCTCCTATGTAAGGATGCTGTTTGTAGACTTCAGCTCTGCTTACAATACAGTTCTACTACATAAACTTGTTCAGATGTTGGGCAACCTGGGCCTAGGGACCCACTCACTATGCACCTGGATACTGGACTTTCTTAGCAACAAACCTCAGAACCTCAGGATAGGAGACCACATCTCCTCCACTCTCCTGAACACCACAGGGGTGTGTTCTCAGCCCCCTCCACTTCTCCCTCTTCACCCATGACTGTTCCTCTATTCATACCAGCAACACCATCATCAAATTCGCCGACAACACCCCTGTCATAGGTCTGATAACAGATAATGACGAGTCAGCCTACAGGAGGGAGGTCATGGTGCGACAACAATAACCTGGACCTTAACACATCTAAGACAAAGGAGATGACAATGGACTTCAGGAGATCTAAACAAACTGAGCACTCTGCTATCTATATTGAAGGAGAGGAGGTAGAGAGGGTGGAGTGCTTCAAGTTTCTTGGAGTCCATATCTCTGCCAACTTCAACGGGATCTCTCACCAGGTGGAGAAAGCGCAACAAAGGATGTACTTCCTCAGAAAGCTCTGACAAGCCCACCTACCCCGACCCTTAATGACAAATTTTTACCGGGTAGCTGTACATGTGTGAGTATGTGGATAGATGTATATGTGTTTGCATATACAGGAAATATGTATGTATATGTGTCTATGAGTGTACATGTTGGTATGTGTATATATGTGTATCTAGGCAATGCACATATTCAGCTTAGTGTAGTTAACTTAGTTGCCTTTCTGTGAACACAGAGCTGCTAAACTGCTTTTCATTGTTCATGCAACAGTTGACAATAAAGATTTTATTTGTATTATAATTTTGCAATTATTGTAAATTAGCTTTTCAGACACAATAAAAAGCATTTCTAAGTAACATGAACCTAATAGCTGTTAGCATTAACACATATTTATAGATAGAAAGGTGTCCGAGCATACAGTGCGTTGCAGCATGTTGTGTATCGGGCTGTCATGACTGTAAACAGTCAGATGGTGTTAATGTTATAGCTAATTGGTATAGTGTGTGTGTGTGTGTGTGTGTGTGTGTGTGTTAAACATGGTAAACATCCATTTTCAGTTATAAATTTGCATTTGAAGGACTGTACCCCAATACTAAATTTATTTCTAAGACAAGACGGTTTTAAATGATAAAATATGGCAGTGCTTAAATGCCAAGAAAACACTTTGTCTGGGAGGTGGGGTGTGGATAGTTACTTTAGATGGCATAAAAATATCGCCTTGAGAAGCAATTAAATCTAACTGGAGGATGTTTTATACCTTTTTTTATATATATATATATATATAGGACAGTCTAATTATCTTTAAACTGATGACTTTTGCATGTCCCTGATTTAAATCAACAGGAACCTGCACATTAAATTATAACCTTTTTCAGTGCAAAGATTACTGTGCATTTACGCCAAGAGCAGTTAATTCCACATAGAAATAATTACTGTGTGTAATACTATGAATACATTTAGGAGGGTCACAAATTAATGTCTTGGATTTCAGGACTTATGATACCACTGACCAAAATCAAGATTTTAGCTTTCCAAAACTATAAAAGAGGTGCATTATGGGTGCCATTTAATCAGCAGTCTAACAATTACTTTAGTGTAAAACAAATATTTAACAATGTTATGAACACAAAGCAGATGAATTTATGTAAGCAATATGCAGAAACCTACTCAGGTCTAATTGTTGACAAATCACCCCAACTGCCATGGTTGGCACATTAGTGCTATTTCTTCAATAGGAACAGCCTATGTCATTTGTGTGGGTCCTCAGTACTCTATTCCTGTTTTATGAAAAGAACTGGTGTCATTATATTCCACTTTTCATTTTTCTCAATCAACCCCTACATCATGAATGTATTCAGACATCTGAAATGCCATGTGGCCTGCTTAACAATCCCACCGGGACCACAGGCACACATTTGTGCTTCAAGTAATTAATTTCCTTGAAAAAGCAGCAAACTTGATTGAAGATCTGTGGAAAGATAGATTAGGCTTTTGTGTGGGCAGTGCAGTACTGGCAAATGAATGTATGGCCTTGGTTTTTGATTTGACTGAAATGAAGCCAGCTTTTAGAATTCACTGAGTGTGTAGATGAGGGCAGCTCCATCTATGCAGATAAAGATGATAACATTGTTTAAACCTTTTCAAAAGTGTCTTTTTTCTCAGAAGAATTGATTGGAGAAATTAATCTATGCCAAAAAATATGTAATACTAAACCCAAATCAATACCCAACCTCATAAATATTGTAACTGATTTTAGGAAACATTTACTGTCAGTGTTATAGATGAATTGTTCTAAACAGTTCCACACCTTAACACACCTCAACACAATCATCAAATCTGCAGACGACACCACCATCATCGGCTGCATTTCAAATGGAGACAAGTCTGCTTACAGAGCAGAGATGAGAGCCTTGACATCATAGTGCCGGGACAACAACCTGCTGCTCAACGTCAGCAAGACCAAGGAGCTCATTGTGGATTACAGGAGACTGCAGGGTTAATTCACAGTGAGTGAATTAAGAGTATTCTGTCTGGCTTCATCACTACCTGGTAGGGCACTTGTAATGCTGTGGACTGCGAAGCTCTACAGAGGGTGGTCCGATCGGCACAAAGCATCACCAGGACTGAACTGCCAGCCATCCAGGACCTCTAACAAAATTCTCTTAGGTTGTATTTTATTTCTTTATATATATATATATATATCTTCCTGCCGCCACAGAAACAAAGCCCTCCTAGGTAACACCTGAACCACTTTGCACTGAATAAATTAAAGCACACCATTCACACGTTGATAACTGTGTATATATACTGTGGTAAAAGAATGCTCTTAAT
>JAQMYF010000001.1:11851417-11870113 GCA_030014195.1 Neosilurus mollespiculum
TATAATATGCTGCCATCTAAATACATAATGGAAAAGTCTTCAGCATGTACGTATGCATGTCTGCCCAGCAGCAAATGGTAGCATTAATAAAACAAAACAAAGTTGTTTTAATTAAAATGCTGTAATGCATCTCCTTCTACTTTTCCACTGAATTGCCTAATAGGATTTGATGTTCATTTTCATACAAAATATATTCTTATCTCAGAGAAGCTTTCATGCATTCATTCATTCATTTTCTCAGACGCTTAATCTTAATTAGGGTCACAGGGAGGCTGGTGCCCATCTCAGCTAACCCTGGACAGCTAACAAGGCCATCATAGGCTAACACACACACACCACACTCACACCTAGAAGCGATTTGGACCAGATAAATTAGCCTACTGTGCATGTTTTTGGACTGTGGGAGGAAACCAGAAAACCCGGCAAAAACATGCAAACTCCACACAGAAACGCCTGAGACCGGGCAACCCAGGCCTTCTTGTGTGAGGCGGATATGCTAACCACAGCACCACCATGCCGACCTTAGAGGAGCTTATCTGTGATAAATATTATAACATACTGGCTGTAAAAAATTGGAGTACATTGGGACAAAGTTTATTTAAGCTTACCTCACATAATTTCAGAAACTATGAGTAGTTTTCTTAGCCAGAGCAGTTAAAACTTCACAGAGACACAGTATGTATAAGAACTATATCTGAACCTTTTTATTACTAGTATTTTAAACAAAGTTCTAAATTAGCAAATACTGCAAATAGGCTATCTATATTTTTTTATTTCTTTCATACCTTAGCAGTGATTTTTTTTAGAGCTCTTTATTAGCAAAATAGAAATGATAACAGCAGGCTACCTGCAATTCTCATCTTTTTCTTTTAAAGGTTTTGTTGCCTTCCTTGTAGTAGTAGTAGTAGTAGTAGTAGTAGTAGTAGTAGTAGAGGTAGTAGTAATAGTAATAACTGTTACATCTAAGCCCGCTTAAACATTGAATTCCAGATCTTATAATGTACACAACCCACAAATGTGTCTATCATGAACCCCAACTCTGGTTACCCACATTCAAATTCCCTTAATTAGTCTGTGAACTTGTGTCTTTATCTGCAATTGCAACAATAACAAATAAAATAAACTGGTAGATTGAAAAATGTTTGAGTGAAAATTGGGTTTTAAATGAAATTGGCATTTTTACAATCTGAGAGAATGTGTTTTATCTTGAAAACTTTTAATTGAATCTGAAGCTTTACATGGGTAAACTATCAAGGTCATTTTAGAATCTATGGGAAAACATCCTGGCAATTTCCAGTAAATTAAATCACTTTTTTTTTTAACTTTTACCATCAACCTAATAAGGTTCATTTAAACATGTAAACAAATCAACAGAACATTTTTAGACAATACACTTTGATCTTGCACTTCATTAGTGAGTGTAATGTTCCCTAAAACAAGGCAAATGCGTTATATTTATTGTTCTTGTGCATTCATGGTTCGCAAGTTTAGAGGCTGGACTACTACTGTCAATCTTTATGAATAGGTTAAGTTAAAGTGGAGAACATCTCAGATCCGAAATATGATGTTTTCCTGCTGCAGGTGAAAAATATTGGCCTGCTGACTATGATTACTTTCTAACAGTAGCACCAGGCATGTGCTTTTCATTATCATTAACTAGAACAAAATGAGGGTTGTTATTATGGCACCTGTCTGCCCACACTTAGAGGAGGTTTCTGCCTTAGACTATATACACTATCTTTCTGTCACTTTTTTGGCAGGAATAGTACTTGATAACTGAATCAGTTTACATTTCTTAATGTGTGATCAAATAACCAAAAAAAATCAAATCAAGAAAAAAAAATGCTTGCACTACAGATGGACCTAAAAAGTCTTATGCACATTTAACACATGGATGCAAATCTCTCAAATGTAAATAATTTTACAGCTGTGGTCGTTTAGAAAGAAAAATACATCCTATATTTGGGTAGACATTTTATTAGACCAGAATTGGACCCATGCAGTAAATCTCTGTTGAACTACAGCAAGCCTTGTTTGATGCTAATGACTGTGAAATTACTATCCCAGGAGTCCAAAACTAATTCTCATTAAATACAAGTCTCCACAAAAATCTTGTCTACGATCATCCTTCACATTTATCATACTGACAAAGTTCACGCTTTTACATTGCATGCCATTCTGTTATTTTATTGTAAGTTTCTTATAAACTTTTAAACACTGACCTTTGGTCCAATTGTGCCACCTGGTCCTTGAAGGCCAGGGAGGCCCGGTTCCCCCTGTGTGTGGGAAAAGAGAGAAAAAAAAATAGGTATGCAAAGGGAATAACAACTTACTTGTAAATTAGCCATACAAAGTGCAATTACATACAGTAGATTATTCTTTTCGCCCTTAGGATACCAAGTTAGCCATGACTTTATCCCATACATATACCTCAATTCCAAATCAACACACAGCCAGACTATGTTATTCAGTTCTTTATTTTCCAAGAGTTTGGAAACATGTTGTGGGTATTGTGATGAGTTTTAAAAGTTCTAAAACATGTTAGTGAGCATAAGAATTGGTATGTTAAATGTTACAAATTTCTTAGCATTTGTAAGTGTATACACCATTTGTTGCGACACTGGGACATAGTATTTAACGTGTCTGCCTCACGGCAAGAAAGTCCTGGGTTTGAGTCCTAGACTTGGCAAGAGAATTTCTGTGTGGGGTTTGCATGCTCTCCCCATGCTCAGACTCAAACCCATGACTTTCTTACTGTGAGGCAGACGTGTTTACTACTATGCCCCGCAGTGTATTTTAAATCTTTTTTTAACTCTCTCAGTTTTGACTCTTTATGATGTTTTGATAATTTACCAATCACCCTTATCAATAAAAAACATTATAGGCATTGGCAGCTGAAGTCCATTCATCATTCATTTTCTAAGTTGCTTAATCCTAATTAGGGTCGCAGGAAGGTTGGGGCCCATCTCTGGGCGAGGGCGAGGCACACCCCAAACAGCTCGCTAGAGCGTCGCAGGGCCAACACACACACAACCATTCACACTCACACCTAGGGGTGATTTGGAACAGCCAATTAGCCTAATGTGCATGTTATAAGACTGAGGTAGGAAACCAGAGTACACCCATGCAAACACAGGGAGAACATGAAAACTCCACACAGAAACACCCAAGCAGGGAATTGAACCCAAGCCTTCTTGCTGTGAGGCGGACGTGCTAACCACTACGCCAATGAAGTTAATAACATTAATTATTTCATTACAGTGACATCCAGCAAGGAGTGGACGTATTAGGCAGAAAGTGAACTGTTCTAGAAGTTGATGTGTTGGAACAAGGAAAAAATAAGCAAGCATTAATATCTGAGTGACTTGACAAGGGCCACAGTGTGATGGCTAAAGAACTGGGTCTACTAATCTCCAAAATAAAGCATGCTCCAAGGAAAGACAACCAGTGACCTGGTAAAAGTGTCATGTGAGCCCAGTGTACACAGTTGTGCATAGGGAGTGAAGGGTAGTACATCTTGCCTAATCCCACAGAAGAGCTGCTATATAGCACAAACTGCCGAAATGCTGGCTATGATAAAAAGGTATAAGAACACACAATGCACTCCAGCTTGCCGAGCATCGGGCTGCCTATATGCAGATCAATCTGGTGGTATTAATGTTTTGGCTGATCAGTGTATTTTAGTACAATTTATATATTCATATTTCATTTCAGTTCATTTTTTAGTGCACTTCAAATCTGTATGATCAACATTTTTTATTTTCAAAACCAACTAATTGATCTTGACGGATAGCTTACATAAAATTTATACTTTGTGTAAAACTTATAAAATGGGGTGAAGTATTTATGTGCACATTTTAAATGTAAGCAGTGTTTACACTAAATCAAATAATTTTTTCTTCCAAATAATATGGTACTGTTACAAATGCATGTTGTGATCTGTATCCTGTACTTTCCACTCATTTATATTCTGACTGCTTATTACTAGCATGTAAACAAGGTCTTCTATTGTCAGGATTATCAACGGGTTAGCTAGCATATTAATTAGTTACATTTAAATCTCTCATTTTAATTTTTAATTGTTTTCACTAATTTTTACAGTAATTTAATTGGGTACAGAACTGTGTACAGAGAACGTGAATAAATCAATTGTGTTAATTGTTCATTTGAGAATATTACATGCAGACTTACCTTTGGCCCAGGCTCACCAGGGGGTCCTTGTTCACCTTTGTCACTCTGAGGTTGCTGTCGACAGGATGTTGAATGTTTTATCAGTGTACCGTATAAATATTTTTTTTAAATATTTTTTGTTGTTGTTTTCATTATTTTTATTTTAACTTGAGAACATTGGTGCTGAATTATATCCATGACCTTTTAGCAACTACAGGTAGTAACTTGCATATTGCACACATTGTTCACAGTGTTCTTTTTTCTGCCATCACTCTCCCTGCCCATTTTCTTTGGAAAAGCAAAACACCCATTTCCTTTCCATGTTTTTTAAAAGAGGACATATGTTTTGCTTTTTCTTGCCTTGATTCCACAGGGCATGCTTCCCTTACGTTCAGATCAGAATGGCTAGAAAAATTACAAAAAAACATAATCCCTCCCACCATAGGCTTTAATATTTCGATCATGTGCTTACCTTGGGTCCTGGTGGTCCTTGTTTTCCAGGCAGGCCTTGCTTTCCTCTCTCACCCTGTGCATTCAAATCAAGGTGTCATACAGTGAAAGCAGGAAAATATATTCAGACTGAAACATAGCATTCACATGCTTTTTAAACCTTTGATTTCTATATTACTGATTTACCTCACACTAACACCAACATGAACATTATCCTTACCAGGTGTGCAGTAGTTTCATTTACTATGAACTAGAACTGAGACACTACTTACTTTGAAGCCCTTTACTCCTGAATCACCTTTGGGTCCACGTAAACCAGCTTCACCCTGCCACGTGAGAAGTAAAAAAATAGCTTATTACATGACCCACATTCATTTTAGTCCCATTTTCGTTCAATTTGCCAATTTTTGCCTAAAATCTACCTCTCCTTTATCACACAACATTTACTAAAAGGAAGAGTAAAGACTAGCTTGGGCTTCCTCCATTACATGAGAAGCTAGTTACATCCTTTCAACATCTTGAGCTTGAAAGAAAATGCTACTTATATTCTGCATACTTGAGCTCACAAATGCCTGTGATTGTCCAGTGTTGCCCTGATTACCAGAGAAAGAAAAATGCAGTTTCTCTCACAAACAGCACAGCCATTTTTACACTCTTTGACACACAGTCATGGATCATTATGCTTTGAACATGGTATACTCTACCACATGCTTTACAAAATGGTAGATGTTACAAAGTAATGAAAACTTACCTTTTGCCCTAAATTTCCTGACTCTCCAGGCATACCTCGTTCACCTTTGATGCCCTTTGGAATAATGTTTTTAGTGGTCAAATAGCTACTGCTGTAGTGTAGTGTAATATTGTAAATTTTTTTTTAGATAATTTCTGAATAGAGTTAAACCAACAAAGATTACTCACAGGCTTACCATCATGACCAGAAAATCCTTTTTCTCCTTTTTCACCCTGGAATGAGGGTGTAAAGGGGGAATTATTAAGCATTATATATCATGACTTCACACAGAAGTGTTCATAATTTCGTACAAAGTACAATTAAAGCTTGGCAATGCTTACCTTTGGCCCAGGTTGTCCGGGTGGTCCAGGGTTCTCCTGACTGCAGTCACACTCCACCTTTTCTTCCGATGCCTCTCGGTTTGAGGGACACTGAGGTGAGAAGGGAAAAGTGAAGCTAGGTGCTGATCCGCTATTAATTATATTAGACACTAATAGGAAATAAAAAACATACCCTCTCATCATCCTACAGACATGGGGGAAGATGAGGAGCACAAGTTAGATATATATCTGTATTTTTAACTGTAAAATTTATAAAATTATCACTGTAAAAACTACTCACCACAGAATAAATCTCACATGCAGTTTCTCTTTCACTTTGCATTGGATCACAATACAGCCTCAGTTTTTGGATTGCCAGCTGATAAAATAAAATAAATAAATAAATAAATAATTTTAAAATATTGTATCGCTTGAAATTTTGTTAATGGTATCTGTACATTGGACATGTTGTAGTGTAAAAAGGTCTACAATTTGATGCAGGCGAATTTCGAATTCAGCGGTTACAATTGTGCCTGAGGCGAATAATTGTTTTTGTATATACTATATCAAAGGAAACCTAAGAAAAACAAACTAAACAAATTTTTATATATTTTTGGTTGTTGTTGTTGTTGTTGTTTTGTTGTTGTTGTTGTTGTTTTTTATTAAAATATTTGTTTGTTTGGGTTTTTTTTTTACATATATAAAGCATTCAAAGTTTTAGTATATTCTACACAGGGACATGAGAAAAACAAACTAAAATGAGATTTTTATGTATATGTATTACATTTATCTGGTCACTGTCAAGTTTGAAAAAAAAATGCTTTTTAAATGTTTTTTTGCAGAAAAACACAAAGGTCATATTGCAACATTTCTGAGGTGACACTTTCTGGGATTTTATGGGATTTTAAAATAAATGACCATGGCTAACTGTGAGTTTTTGTCCAGAGTTTTGATTAAAGATTTGCGAGATAAATAATGTCTATTTTTATTCATTCAAGAGTTTATTTTCTTATTTCTGATTGGTGGAAAGCCATCAAATAATTATTGGTATTGCATAATTGCCATGAGATAACTTAATTATTGCACAGTTGCCATCGGAAGAATTGAATGATTATTGTACGACTGGCATGTGCAACACAGTATTGTGACTGTCTACTTAAATCTTTTTTTTTTTTTTTAATAAACAATAAAACAATTGTAGGGTTCACTTGCATATGATAGAGAATTATTCGACCTTGGCAAATAAAACTGAATTATTCTCCATATCTTACTTCACCTCATTCAATAATTGCTTACTGTCCAGAGATAGTGAACCAATCAGATCACGATGTTCACCTATAGTATATAACATTGTTGTCAACTTGTAGACTGTATATTTACATTAGCCCTAAATGTATGTTACTGTTGGATCTTTATACAGTCAAACTATTACCTCTGTTTGAAGTTGGACCCCTGCAGTACCAGCTCTGTTTCTTGCTACTTACTGGAATTGTAGCTTCAGTGTTGTTGCTTTTGGCTATCTGAGTTTTTCCATTAATGAAAATGGGCACAACTGGCTCCAGATCCACTTCCTGGATCTCCTCGTCATCCACAAAACAGACAACATGCCTTTGCCTGACAAGAATCTTCAGCTGGTGCCAGCGTCGATCAAAGAGTCTCTGTAATGGATAGGGAAAAGGTCACAAGCCAGATTTACAAACAGTTTGCGTAAGCACAAACCCTCTTTTGGTGGTAAAGATCTGCTCTCGTGATTTACCATGGACATGTTTTAGCAACTGAAAGTACAAAGAAAGTTATTTTTGTAGTTGACCTCGCTGTATAGGTGTAAATAGGAGCATTCTTATCAAATATGGGGGTAGAGTATAGAATGAACCACACAGTGTTATTTGCTCATGCTTATAGTAGTTGATTTCCTGCTAATTATGTCATAATTTAATGCAAAAGAAAGTATGTTTTTCATTTTGTTGAAATGTTGAGAGAGCAAGAGAGACAGCTCATGAGGCCACAAGTGTCTGTCAGCACATACTGTGGATTAAAAGTACACAGAATATAGTTGAGGGTGCACCGAATAAATTATTTTATTTCGGTTGCTCATGATCACATTATTACTTTCTCACAAGGTATTATTTATATGCATGTGAATGTCCCACTGTGTGGTCAGGAATGAGGCACAAAAAAAAGAGCTAGTGGTAGAACGGGAGAAGTTTCTAAAGTTAATAAATTTAAAATGTCAAAGGAAGATGTTATTAGTGGATTTTTAAGATATGTTATTCTGTACCTGTGTTGTATGTTGGTATTTTCCACAGTAATTAAAAACTATAAATATTTAAACTAAGGCAGCATGGGGGCATAGTGGGTAACACATCCACCTTACAGCAAGAAGGTCCTGGGTTTGTGTCCCAGGCTCAAAGAGGGTATTGCTGTGTGGAGTATGCATGTTCTCCCCATTCTTGTGTGGGTTTCCTCCAGGTACTCCAAATCTAAGTATCTAAGTACTGCTCTAAAAGGTGGGTTTTTAGGTTCTTCGTTTGAAGATACCCAGTGACTCAGCTGTCCAAACATCCGGAAGAAGTTCATTCCACCACCTTAGTATTTGTAAAGAGGTAAAAACTATATACAGCTGGCCGCTTCAGCTCGCTGCTTCCCAGGAAAAGAAAGAGACAATATATATGAAGGGTTTTACGGAAAAAAAATAAATAAATAAACAACAATTTCTTTGTTTGGTAGAAGCCAAACATATCTGTTGTAGAATTTTGCCGAACTTCTCAATCCTCTTAGGGTCGTAGGGGGGCAGGAGCCCATCTCAGCCAACTGGACAAAGGCAGGGTACACCCTGAACAGCTCAAAAAATTAATCACAGTACCAACAGATACAATCATTCACAGTAGGGGCAATTTGGAACAGCCAGTTAGTCTAATGTGCATGTTTTTGGAATGTTGCAGGAAATCAGAGTACCGAAAGGAAACTCATGCAATTACAGGGAGAACATACAAACTTCACACAGAAACGCCCTCGCTGAATGCCCCCTTAGGAAAAATGTTTTTTCTCAAATATGGTGAAAAGGATATATCTTGGACAGCACATTGCGTAGTCTTTAGCACATCCACCTCACGGCAAGAAGGTCCTGGGTTCAGTTACCGTGCTTGTGTGTCTGTGTGGAATTTGCATATTTGTCCTTTGCTTGTGTGGGTTTCCTCTGTTTTCCTTCCACAGTTTCCTCCGATTATCTTCTTCAGTCCAAAAACATGCACATTAGGCAAATTTTCTGTTCCAAATTGACCCTATGTGTGAGTGAGAATGTGAGTGTGAATGGTTGTGTGTGCGTTGGTCCCGCAATGGTCTGGTGAGCTGTTCAGGGAGTATATGACGGAGGATTTGCTGCATAACAAGATATATTCTCTTATCTCTTTCACTCATTAGTTGAACTGCTTAATCCAATTAGGGTCACGGGGAGGCTAGTACCTATCTCAGCCGACTCTTAGCAAAAGCAGAGTACACCTTGCACAGCTCGCCAGACCATCATAGGGCAACACACACAAGCATTTATACTCACCCTTAGGGGCAATTTGGAACAGCCAGTTAGCCTAATGTACATGACCAGAGTACCTGGAGGAAACCCACACAAGCACAGGGAGAACATGACTCCACACAGAAACACCCAAGCCCGGGACTCAAGCCCAGAACCTTTTTTCTGTGAGGCAGATGTGCTCACCACTACACCACATGCTGCCCTATTCACTACTACAGTATAATTAAATTGTCTGCTATGTACCAACTGAAATTCATCCTATACAGTGGGCTTTTGTGTGCTCAGCAAACATTTGATGGAAGCCTCAACTTGAAATAATTTTTTAAGACATGACTATTTGTCTTAAAAAAAAATGTTCATGAATAAACCACTTATATGGATACAGGTAAAAACCAGAGTCACACTATGGTCTCTGTTCAGATTGATTGGACTGAACTTCTCTTTTCCTAAAACAGCCAGGAACTACTGCACATCCTGTTCCTTAAATATATACGTAACCAAGATTCCAATTATGAAAGGCCTGCAGGGCCATAAAGAAAAGAAGCCAACTTTTTCCTCTTTTTCCTGTATGAACACCATGAAGGGGGGGGGTGGGGGTGGGGGAGGGTAGAAACACTGTTTCCTCACTACTCTCCGTTACTTGGTGTAATTTAGAGATGAAACATTCACCAGCATTATAAAAACACATTGAAGGAGTGAATATATGTATGGAACAGAATCAAGAGGACTGTCATGTGTAATAATGACAGCAAACCAAATAAAATATATATTTACACTACTAACTCTAAAAGAACATGAGTTTAAAAAAAAAAGTTCAATAAGGCTTGCAAATGGAAAACCATTGCAAGCATGAAAACATGAATGGCTTAGAGACTACAATTTCACCTGTTACCTTATTATAAAACCTGTGCGTTTTGGATAAGAAAAAAACAAAAAGTTTTAATTTTATACTATTTTATACTACAATAATTTGTGAATGTTTACATATTTGAATTAATTAACGAACAGCATGCAATGAATTTGATCAATTTATAGCTAAATTGTGGAGCATCCACAAAACACATTAGTTCCTATGATCACTTACACTATAGCAGCTATAAACTGCTGTTCCATCATGACCCTCACTTTAACTCAATAAGACTGAAAATGCAGTACTTCATGTTACAGAGAAACTGCAAAACCTTCTGTCATGAAAGCTTTCCAATCGTGGAAAATGTAAGGGAACATGTCTACCACTAGCCAATCAGAATTAATGGTGACTCCAAAAGGCTGGGTATAATGGTTCATCGTAGGGCCAACACACACACACACACACACACACACACACACACACACACACACAAAACTATTCACACCTAATGGCAATTAGTATCCAATTAGCCTAATGTGCATGTCTTTGGACTGTTAAAGGAGACTGGAGTTCCCCGAGGAAACCCATGCAAGAACGAGGGGAACATGCAAACTCTACAAAGAAACGCACTTGCCAGGCCCAAGGCTCGAACTCAGGACCTTATTGTAGTAAGGTGGAAGTACTAAACAATACGCCACCATGTCACCTACTTAATGAGCTATTTAGTTAATTGTTGACATTTTTTTCATTCACCTGAGCTTAAATAGGTTGGCTTGTTTCAAAACAGGTGAAATAAGACACTGCAACATTTGTATGTAGCAAGAGGAGTAAAGTGGATACAGCAGTACTAGACATACCTGAAGGCCTTGCGCATTGAAGGTTTTCACCTGTACCCCACTTGCCATGTTAGTTGTGGAAAAGATAACAGAATTCTCCTGTCCATGTAGTGTTACAGCCACTTGGACTTCTTGATTTTTAGAAAGTACCCTCCACAGGTTAAACTTCTCCCTGCTTGCAGGGCCTTTCAGCTGCATAGTGGCCACAAACACATAGGATGGAGGGAGACCCTCTGGAAAGATCTCTCTGGTTAACAGTGAAAACATAATTAAACCTAGCATTACTATATGTGCATAAAATGAAGGCTGTATTTGCAAGCGATTGACTGTATATTCACATTACCAGAAATTTTTTTGGGAAAACCTGTTCATGGATTTTTAACTATTTGACAATAGAAATTAACAAATTAAAATTTGTATATTACATGAAACACACTCTCTGGTCCCCTTTTTTAAAAAGGGGAACTACCACCCAGTAGGTCAATCCAGAGGTACGGGCCACGATAACCACGCAATGTTGCATTGTAGCAATGTAGCAACCAAGACATTCCTACAACATCGAGAGCCTTGAGGTATTCAGGGCGGATCTCGTCCATCCCTGGAGCCCAGCCACTGAGGAGCTTTTTTAACTACCTCAGCGACCTCTGCCCCAGTGATGGGCAGACCCCCCTCTGAACCCCCAAGCTCTTCCACTTCCACAGAGGGCATGTTGGTGGGATTGAGGAGATCCTCGAAGTATTCCTTCCACCTCCCAAAAACATCTCCAGTCGAGGTGAGTAGCTCCCCACTTCCACTGTAAACAGTGTTTGTGGAGTACTGCTTCCCCCTCCTGAGGCTCCCAAAGGCTGCTGGTCCAGAACCTTTTCGAGGCCAACCGATAGTCTTTTTCCAGGCCCTCACCGAACTCATCCCACACCCAAGATTTTGCATCGGCAACAACCCGGGCTGCATAATTATCATGGGATCACATTCCTCAGCCTACCCAGGAAAGTCTATTCAGGAGTACTGGAGAGCAGGACCCAGCCGATGGTTGAACCTCGGCTTCAGGAGGAACAATGTGGTTTTCGTCCCGGCCGCAGCACTCTTGACCAGCTCTACACACTCTACAGGATCCTGGAGGGGGCATGGGAGTTTGCCCAACCTGTCCACATGTGTTTTGTGGACTTGGAGAAGGATTTCGACTGTGTCCCTCGGGCTATCTTGTGGGGTGTGCTCTGAGAATCTGGTATACTGGACCCGTTGCTATGGGCCATTCGGTCTCTGTATTGCCGGAGCCAGAGCTTGGTCCGCATTGGGAACAGCATGTCGAATTCGTTTCCAGTGGGGGTTGACTCCACCAAGGCTGTCCTTTGTCACTGGTTCTGTTCATAATTTTTATGGATCGAATTTCTAGGCGCAGCCAAGGCATTGAGGGGTCCTGGTTTGGTGGCCATAGGATCTCGTCTCTGGTTTTTGCGGATGAAGTTGTCCTTTTGGCTTCATTGAGCTGGAGCGATTCGCAGCTGAGTGTGAAGCAACCGGGATGAGAATCAGCACCTCCACATCCAATGCCATCAGCCAGAAAAGGGTGGAAGGCACCCTCCTGGTCTTGAATGAGGTCCTGCCCTAAGTGGAGGAGTTCAAGTATCTTGGGGTCTTGTTCACGAGTGAGGGAAGGATGGAGCAGGAGATCAACAGTGCCAGTGCAGCCTCTCCTGTAAAGCGGAGATTGTACTGGTCCATCATGGTGAAGAGGTTTACCAGCCGATTTACATTCCTACCCTCACCTATGGTCACGAGCTTTGGGTAGTGACCAAAAGAACAAGACCACGAATACAAGAGGCTGAAATGAACTTCCTTCGCAGAGTGGCAGGGCTCTCCCTTAGAGATAGGGTGAGAAGTTCTGTCATCCGGAAGGAGCTCAGAGTAGAACCGCTGCTCCTCTGCGTTAAGAGGAGCCAATTGAGGTGGCTCAGGCATCTGATTAGAATGCTTCCCGAACGCCTACCCTACCCAAGAGACTCCGAGGTCGACCCAGAACACGCTGGAGGGACTACGTGTCTAGGCTGGTCTGGGAACACCTTGGCATCCCCCCGGAAGAGCTGGAGAAAGTGGCTGGGGAGAGGGACATCTGGACCTTACTGCTTAGGCTGCTCCCCCCCCGACACGACCCCAAAACAAGCGAAAGAAGATGAAGATGAAGATGATGAAGATATCACATGGAAATGGTACAGTCTATTTGGTTGCTATCTGAAGGATTATTGAACAAGGTGAAGTGTGGAGAATTACACAGATTGATGGGCGGATAAAATCGTCCGAGATCTGAATAATTCTCCACGTCATACAAAAGCCAAATTTTCATTCATTCATCCATCATTTTCTGAACCGCTCAATCCTAATTAGGGTCGCGGGAGGCTGGCGCCCATCTCAGCCGACTCTGGGTGAGGGCAGAGTACACTATGGACAGCTTGCCAGGCCATCGCAGGGTTTTTCGCATCGCATTCTTTAATTATTTATTCAAAACATTCATAATATTCATTCATAACTTATAATATTGGATAATTTGGCTGATAAAAGAATACTAAGAATTATTTAATGGCTTTCAACCAATCAGAAATATTTTTAGTGAATTAAAATAGACATTATCCAGAGTGAATAATGCTTGATTTATCCATTATAATAATAAATACAGTATTGGAAGTTAGACACAAGATGTAGGTTTTTGATCGGTGTTGTACATATATTAATTTACATTTATTATATGTGATGTGATTTGTTATTCAAAAATGTCAGAAAATGCAAAAAAATTGGCATAATAAAGATATATTGCATATTGCACAGCACATCATGTTGCAGTGAAATTATAATGTATTACAATGTCTTGCATGCTGACAGTCCATCTGTTGCTTATTTGGCCATAAAACATGTTCGGCTTGATAAGATGTTCTGACTCCTGTGTACATCACTGCCATCCCAAGTGAGTAGATATTGACAGAAGAGACCTATCAGTCAAGACATTGACATGGCACTATTAGAATATAACTAGAATATCTTACTTTGTCTCCTCAGTAATGTCCACCTCTTTGTCAATGAAGTAGGCTGTCTCTGAGAGCAAAGAGCCATGTATCTTCTTGGCTTTTTGGTGGATTTTCATCCCGAGTATTAGCTCAAAGCCCTTTTCATCCCGAGAGGCCACAGGGATACGTGTAGGACAAACAGATTCTGTAGAGCAGCACAGAGTAGGATGTTTTATAATCTTTCTTATAGCAGCCTGCCTCTGTATGACTCCATAGTACCTGGTGTTCAAACACTCACTCACCCACTCATTTGCCAAACCGCTTAATCCTACATGGGTGGTGGGTAGGCTGAAGCCTATCTTAGTTGACACTGGGTAAAGGCGGGGTACACCCTGAACAGCTCGCCAAACCATTACTGGGCCGACATAGACACAAAAATACACACACTCATACCTAGGGGCAATTTGGAACAGATAATTAGCCTAAAGTGCAAATCTTTGGTCTGGGAGGAAACCAGAGTACCCTGAGGACACCCACGCAAGCACGGGGAGAACATGCAAACTCCACACAGAAACCACTATGCTACCATAACCCCTGGTGTTCAAACAATTATCTCTTATTGCACAGAAATATAGAATTTTTAAATCAGCTAGAGCAGAGGGTGGTAAGTAATTTTTATAACAGCATGGCTTGGACAGTAGTTTGGCTATAACTATAGTATCAACTTATATAAGGTAAGGAGATGTTTATTCAGCATCAATGGAAGGAGTTGCAGTCAAAGCGAAAGCAGTCACTTTAGGTTTTTAGACAGGAGAAGTTTTTAGAATGGAAGCTTGGCAGTCTCTGTAATATAACTTGCTGGAAGTGAACCTCTGCTTATAGCTAAATATGTGATATAGCTTAAAACATGTGACAAATGATTAGAGGGACATTTCGGTGTGTTTATTTCAATCAATATAATATAATTAGAGCTACAACCAGAAAGAATGTCCCTTCTGCTCAGTGCTTTTGGGTCTCGTTTCTTACACTAATTCCAGAGGAGATTTGGAATTTAAAATCCTAACAAAGAAAAAAGGGGGTTACTTTGTTCATTACTAGGAACCCTTTAAGGTTTAGAGTATAACTTGGAAACTTAGGGTTTTGATTAGGGTTCGAACTCCCACCCCCTACAGGAAGCTAAGAACCTTAAAGAATTTTATAAGTGTGTACTCTAAGGCATTAATACACTTTAAACAATCTTTGAGGATTTTGAAGAAATATTTTTTATTTGTTTGTTTGTATTGATTTCAAAACTAAGCTAAAAACCTGATAGATTACAGATGCTAAATTATATAGGCAGATGTCAAATTATGAAGAGAATTTCAAGAAGTTTTAGTGAAGGTTTTCTGACCCATGCTGAAGGTAAAAGATCTAAACACACAATTTCACTTTCCACACAAGCCCCATACATTTCCCCCGCTTTCTATCTTCACCGGGTCTCACCTTCACAAAGCTTCTGCTCCATGGTTTCTCGGATGCGGTCAATGGTGGTGTAATCCTGCGCATACAGCACGTAGTAGCTGGATGGGGTGTTAGCAATGGCAACCAACTCTGAGGTAGTGATCTCCGAGCCCACCCCCACTGCAAATACTGTGATTCCCTGTGCTCGAGCCTCTACACTAGCATCCACCACATCATCCTGGGATTTCCCATCAGTCACCACTACGGCAATGCGATTCCGACTGGTGTCACCACGCTGTGAGGAAGCAAACACATGATCAACTGCAAACTTGATAGCACGCCCTGTCTGTGTGTTTCCTCCCATGTAACGGATGGCCTGGATAGATTTGATGAGTTCTTGGGCACTTTGATGAACACCAAGAGGGATCTCTTGCCGAGGAGTGTCACTGTATTGCACCACAGCCACCTGGGAGTATTGGGGGCCTACATCAAAGCCACTGGTGATGTTGACAAGCCAGCGCTTGGCAGTATCAAAGTCCTTGTAGCCCACACTCCAGGAACCATCAATGATGTACACAAGATCATTCACAGCTGTACTGCAACCTGCACAACATCAGATTTGAGAAGGATGAGTTTATACACCCTGACTGGTACATTTAGAAGAGCAGGGGTAACTGGTCACAAGTTTCTGAGATCTTTAATATTCCTAATATGTATGTATTTAAAACTAAATTAGAAAAGGTATAAACATAAGATAAAATAATATATCAGACCAAGTAATATATTCACAGTGAATATTAGAAACATATTTTTTACAGAGACACATTATATTCTTAACAGAAAATAGAGTAAGTAGAGTACAGTAGAGTTGAAGCATACCTGCTCGAATATCCTCCAATTCTGTGGAATGTATATTGGTAAAGAACATCAGAATTGACAGCAACCTTAATATTAGCATCTTTAAAGTGCCGCCCACCACTTTCAGATTTTATTTTCAGATAGGTTTCTGCAAAAACAATATTTATGGAAAACATTTAAATACTGACATCCTGATATACAATGCAATGACAATTGACTGGCATGGGGAATAGGTTCTGCAAAGGGCTTGCTCTCAACTTGGGTAAAAACATACACTGCAGAAGAAACCAGAAAAGTGGCCAATTGCAACCAGTGATGGGGAACAGAAATGTATATTTTTACATGACCTATGAGCAGTGCATCCAGAAGATAAAGGCTACAATTTTTCATTGCATCACCCACAGGATACCACACACTCCAAGCAAGACAAACAGAGCCTCCAAGCTAGTAGCATTAAGCCTAACCCAGAGTCAAACTCATGTAATGAATGTGTTTTTTACACAAGTTTGAAAACACCATAAATTATTCATTAATTAATTTTCTGAACCGCTTAATCCTAGTTAGGGCCGCAGGGAGGCTGGCGCCCATCTCAGCCAACTCTGGGTGAGGACAGAGTACACCCTGGACAGCTCGCCAGGCTATTGCAGGGCAGAAACATGCTGACAGCAACCCAATGGCCAACTCTTTACTAATGACCGCAGTGGTTCTTTTACATGCCTCTCACTACAGACAGTGAGAGACATGGCTGGCCTTTGATAACCCAGTTAGCTGCACTGGGGGACAGAAGTAACAACCCGGTGATTGTGGGGCTTGAACCCCCAACCTTCGGATCAGTAAGCCAGCACCCTACCACTGGGCCACCACTGCCCCCCATCACAAATTAAATTAGCGTATTTCAGCATGTGCTTGCACATACATATAACAGTGCACTTGCTCGTCTGGACACGTTTGTTTGCTTTGCTTAGAGTTTTTAGGCATCAAGGCTTGAAAATATTATTCATTAATTTGCTAAACCACTTAATCCCACTAGGTTCATGGGGACACTGGAGCCTATCTCAGCCAACCCTGGGGGAAGGTGGGGTACACCCTGAACAGCTCACCAGTCCATGGCAGGGCCAACACACAAAGAACCATTCAGACTCACACCTAGGGGCAATTTGAAGAAGCTAATTAGCCTAAAGCCTTTTTTTATTTTACACTATTTTTTATTTATTTTACAGTTGAAAAAAAATAAAAACAAAAAGGGATTTGGTAAGTATTACTGTTATGTTGGAGCGCCTGAGAGGAGGTCTGGGGTGTAGTCACTGTTCTAGTTCATATAAGAAGTGTTCAGTCAGGGCCCTGTTTAGGGCACAGGTTCTTACACACCAACCTTGGTACACTGTGGCCATCATCTATTTGTCAAACATAAAAACCAGCATAGATTAAAGTGAAAAAAAAAAATCATCGTACCACCGGGTTCATGTGTGATTCATGAAGCAAATTGTATTTCAACAATCACAGCATACATGTGGTGGCTAATAACCAATGTCATTTACATACCACGCCCTAAATATTCTTGGTTTAGATGCCATACCTCTGGACTTCTAATAACTTTAATAAAAGAAAAATGCATTATCGAAAGACTGCACTGCCAACAACTGAACTCCATGGAGTGTTTGAACAATTCCATTATACACCTGTGGCTAGGTGGCCACATACACAGTAAGCTGCACAGCACTGTGTCCTGACACCTTTCTATCATAGCCAGCATTAAGTGTATCACCAGTTGGTGCTACTCTAGCTCCCCCATGTACATTAATGAGCCTTGAGTACCCATGACACCCTTGCAAGTCCTTCCTTGGACCTCTGTTGTAGGTACTTACCACTGCATACCAGGAACACCCTACAATAGCTTCATTTTTTCTAGATAAATAGACCCAACACAATTTGGCCATTCTCAAAGTCTTAACTTGCTCATTTTTTTTCTGTTTCGAACACATGAATGTTATGAACTGACTGTTCACTTTCTGCCTAATACATCCCACTCCCTGGCAGGTGCCACTGTAATGGGATAATCAATGTTATTCACTTTCCATAACTGTCATGTTGTGACGGCTAAACAACTGGGTCTATTAATCAAAAAAACAGCAGCTTTTGTGGTATATACCTTGGTCAAAGTTAGGATGGATTTAGAGCCTATCCTGGGAACATATTGTTAATCTGACATTTGAATTGGTGTGCATGAGAAACCAAAAGTGTTTTTGTTTATAATCTTAAATGTCCCTTTATGGGATCCATAGAAATAAAATCTACATACTTTGTAGGTTCACTGGTCTGTAACTCTGGAGGAATTCTTTTTTATTCCAAGAATGTAGCCATAAAGAGTTGGGCAACCATGAACTCAGGAACGTCATTCACCAACTGACTTTTATAGTCTCAACCCCAGGCACAGACAAGGTCATGTCAAGTCAAGTCAGTTTATTTGTATAGCGCTTTTTACAATTGACATTGTCACAAAGCAGCTTTACATAGTAC
>JAQMYF010000001.1:11967249-11978636 GCA_030014195.1 Neosilurus mollespiculum
TTGTTTCCGCTCAGGTAGCCAAGGTAAGCCACCTCCATTCATAAAAAAGTCTGATGGTGTGGTCCAAGATTGTGAAGCTTCTCGGATATTTAAAAAAATCTGTCTGTCATAATGATCACTGCGTGGCATGTTGTAACAAAACATGAAAATAGCACTAAAAACATTAAAAAATAGCAAAATTGAGGAGGATGCCGAGCAACGGCAACCATCCTCTCCAGCGCCATCTTGGAATGGCATGGGTGTATTTATATAAACCAGCCAAACAATTTACATGATTTTGCATTGTTAATTAAGACATGTCCTTTAATGTTTTATAACAAAATAAGAGTGATTACAGAGACCATGGCTGACACTGAGGAGTGGCTGTGTGACCTTGTTCATGTGCACTATATATCTTCGGTCTCTTTATTTTTTCTTTTGGTGCTGACAAGTCAATAGTAATAAAGTCCTTCTCAGTAGACATATTCTTTTCTTCACCTGACATACTGAACACATCACTGAGTTTACACAAGCCAGTGTGCTCTTTGTGCCAGTCCCAAGCCTGGGTAAATGAGGAGGGTTGCGTCTGTGCCAGTCTTTTTTTTTTTTTCCAAGAGATTTCAAGCAGATTTATTGTCATTTCAACCACATATAGCTGACAATACAGTAGTGAAATGAAACAACGTTTCTCCAGGACCAGGTGCTACATGAACATACAATATAATGATCAAATTCGAAAAAACCCAGCACAGAGCTATGACCAAGGTATTTGTCCTAGCCACATAAAGTGCAAAGTATGCAACTAGGTGCAAACATTGCAAAGACAATACAGTACAAAAACTGTACAAAAAGAAAAAGTACAAAAAGAAAAAGACAACACAAGACTAAGACACTTAGTGCCGAAAGAAAGAAAAAGATGAGATGGAATTAAAAAAAATGAAAAAATTGTACAGAGTAGCAGCGGTTGAGGGAGTGCAAACAGAATATAGGCATAGATATAAATATAAACATAGCAACGTAATGAAATAATAACAGGGTTGAGGTAGTGCAATAAATAATGAACAATGTAAGTTATGTGTGTGTCGACACAGGTAAAAGAGAGAGAGAGAGAGAGACAGAGAGAGAGAGAGAGTGTGTGTGTGTGGGTGTGTGTGTGTATCTGTGTGAGAGGGACAGAGAGATTTGTACAGTTCAGTTCTGTTGGTCTTGTTCAGTTGTGGGTGTATATGTGTGTGCGTGTGTGTGTGTGTGTGTGTGTGTGTGTGAGAGAGAGAGAGAGAGAGAGAGAGATTTTTTTGTGTAATTCAGTCCTGGGTGTTGAGGAGCCTGATGGCTTGAGGAAAGAAACTGTTACACAGTCCGGTTGTGAGGGCCCAAATGCTCCAGTACCTCTTTCCAGATGGCAGGAGGGTAAAGAGTGTGTGAGGGGTGTGTGGGCTCATCAACAATCCTGTTTGCTTTGCGGATGCAGCGTGCAGTGTAAATGTCTGTGATAGAGGGAAGAGAGACTCCAATGATCTTTTCAGCTGTCCTCACTATCCACTGAAGGGTCTTTCGATCTAAGACGGTGCCAAATCTTTGCCAAATCAAGCATGCACATTTAAAAGAGAATGTTCATACTGGATAGGTCGAGTTCCAGGCTAACAACGATTCCAGGGGTACTGTTCGCCAGCAGGGTATCGGTGCTACTGTTGGGCCAAGGAGAAGGAGAAGAGGCAGAGGACAGAGCAAGATGGAGAAGAATGATCTGCTGTGACGACCTCTAACAAGAGCAGCCGAAAAAAGAAAAGATGTCACTTGACCAGGCTACATAGCTGGTAATGTCAGTAATTCGATTTCAAGTTTGAAAATCAATAATCCGGCTGCATAGAACTGTTAATCAGTTAATTAATTATATATCTAAATATAAGCCTGAGAAGTTTTATGCGATGCGGGTAAGTAATAATAGAGAAGTAAGACTTGACGTCATGATTCTACATCTGGGTCAAAATGTGAAAAACCAGACCCTGCAGAATTGTTGGCATTGCTGCGTATTATAACGTTGCCAAACATCATTTGATTCTGTCCACACATCATGGAACAGTTAGACTTTGATTTTTTTTTTTAGTTATGACACTATAATTATGTTTCCAGTCCTGAAATCCAAAATCAGGCATCTATTGTCCACAAAAACAAGTCTGCCAAATTTCATGTGATTTTGATAACGGAGAAGCAGGAGTTTTAGATTCAACTGTCCACAACAACAATACCATCAACAACAGAAACAACCACAAGGTGACAAAGTGTTTGACACCAGATAGTGTAAAAATGCATGCATGAGCCTTGCACTTACAGTTGTGTTTGCGTAGCTTGCATATGCCATGAAACAGCCCTTAAATTTTTTTCACCTTTTTTTGGATACATAAGTGTTCTTGATTTTCCAAAATGCTCAAAGTGTGAATTCACAGCGTTCTTTTAAAGTTTAATTTATTCCAATTTTTTTTTTGCATAATTCTATACAAACGTGTGATTTTCATAAAATATACCCTAATAATTCATATTGCTTTTAATAACCAGTATTAAAGATGGTATCCTGTTCCACTCTCACAGCTCAGAAACAGGTGGTATGTATTTTTTGGAATGCAATCTTGTGAATAACTGTAGGAGTGTGATTTTTCAGGCGGAGCTCCATTACACCGGACTGAGCCAAGTAAATATCAGATTCCCTGAGCATACCACCCTGCTCTTTTACAACGGCAGCTATTGTCTCCGAAAGTGTGCCAGTAATTTGACTCCTCAATTAGAGACATTTTATAGAAAGGTTATTATCAGTTGGTAATTATCCTCTTCAGTCTCCTCAGTGGAAGCGGAGATCCTCCAGAAAATTGCTGTGGTGTCACACACGTAGGAAACCATTGAAACATTTGTCTTTTTATAGCTGCAGATTTAACAGACAACTTTTTAAAAGTATGTGAACCCAGAAGTGAAAAGTTTTAATGCAATTTTTTTTTTTTATTTCATTCAACACACATGCTTTAACACTCTTTTGATTTATGGTCACAGTTGAAATATGTCAGTTTTGAATATTTCTGTCTTTTTGTTTTCTTCCTTTTTTACCAATTAGTTTGACATGTGCCCTTAGCATCAGGTTTAAATAGCCGAATCACTCATAGACAGTTGGAGAGTTGGGTTCAGAACATCCATCATTTTCATTTCTATATTCACAGGAACAAAGAGAGCAGAATATTTTACTGTAATACAAGTACAGATCAATTTTCCAGCTTAGTTTCCTGTAAGTAGTTGTGTAGTTTCCTGCACAGCTTAGTTAGCTGTGAGAGCTACACTGACAGTCATTAAAAACTTTGAGACCATAATTTTCGACATAATCTTCATTCTGGCACCCAAAACTGGATTTTTTTTTTTTTTTTTTTTGAATACCCCCCATTTTTCTCCCCTAATTTAGTCGTATCCAATTCCCACCCATAAACTTTTTGCCTTCCCTATCACACGACCACCACCGACCAGGGAAGGGCGTAAGAGACATGTGATGCTACTGCACACCTCTTTTCGAACTGCTGAGCATGCACATTTGGGGGCGGCCTAACACACTCGGAGGGAAAGCGCTATCCGACTCCTCGTCCGAATGAGCTCACAGACACCCATCCCTCCCTCCCGTGAGAGCTTGGCCAATTAGCTCCCATGGACTCCCGGTCATGGATGGCTGTGGCACAAAACTGGATTTTTGTCATATAATTTAGCATGTTGGCATTAAAAAACAACAAACAAAAGGGTTAAGAATAAATTATGCACATCAAAAACAACAAAACAAAGTGGTACCTGCCAAAATGAAAGTCACAACAGTCAATATCGGGTATGGGATGTGACGGACTAACGAAAGTTCCAGATATGTTTGGAATGATCCAAGTCAGGCAAAGGAAGGATGAACCAGTGGAGGTAGCGATTACACAAGTATAGGTTAAGGTTAAACAACTCAGCTGGGAGAGAGGCAGTGGTAGGCTGTTTGCGGTGATACAGGCAGTGATTTGCAACCGGATATAGCGATCCTGTTTGGGAGTCGTCACTCTCTCTCGCCTTGGACGTGGCCTGTCGTCAACTGACCCTGTCATGTTGTGGCGGTCAATCAGGTTTCTGATGGTGGGTTGTGTGCAGTCCATACGCCTCAATACCTCACTGTAGCTCAACCTGGCCTCCACCATACCCATTGCCCAGAGACACTGGTCACATGATAGACGTGGCATTATGACGTGCACTAGACTAACTATTAATGGACATTTTTGAGCCTTTATATAGGCTTTCCAAACCACTCCTCAAATTGTGCAGATACACATTGTGTTTTGCTCAAACTGCATTTGGTCCACTTTTGCAAAGTGACCTATACATGTGCAATGAAGCGTGACAAAAGGACAACTCATTATTTTCTCAAGTGCCCAAGTACTGTCATCAAAAAAGCCACAGGGTGTACTCCCAACCCACCCCAACTAGTACATATATACCGAAATTTCTCTCTCAAAGTTTTTAATGACTGTCAGTATAGTTGTAATATGAAATTGAAAACTGACATCTAATATCTATCAGATGCTTAAAAGTTAATCTTGATAATCTTAACTCTTACTAAAGAGCAGTGCATTATCAAGGTCGTGTCCATGACTTAATAAGAAGGATATACTCATGCTATAACAAACACACATGGCAGAAAACATCAGCCCCAGGCCCTCTTTCTATATTATTCTGTTTTCTCTGGCAAATAGTCTGATGTGAATTCCAAAAATAAAGCATTGCATAAATGTGTTTTTATTTTTTTAAACACGGGGAGGTGACGACTATTTATAACAGCCATGCAGTTCTATGTGAAAATAATCATCATTATCACTACTCAGGAAATGTTCCACCCCACAGGATTTATGAATTAATGAATGCAGTCCAAACAGTACCTCTTAGGGAGATTTGAAATGGGTTCAAGTTAAGTATCAGGCCATTTTTAAAGCTAAATGTTTAGTCTGGAGTTTGTTTCAACATGTACTGCTTCCACTTAGATAAAGAGGCATTCAGTTCTCACTTCAGTTGCTCACTCTCACAGTGCTAGTAATGCTACTATGCTGAATGTATAGTATTCCCCAAGCTTCCCCTTTTATATGGTCCATTAAGTATGCTAATATTGTAAAGCATTCCTAATGGGAACCATTTGTTTTTCAAGGCCTGCTTGTGAAAAGCTTCCTCTGCAGAGGTTACTTGCGCTCCTTTCAGCATGGGGCAAAAGACAAAGGATATGGTTTTTACCTACAAAAAGGGGGAATCATTGGGAAGTCTTTTTGTATTATTTATTTATATTTTTTACACACATGAAAAGTCCACAATTTTGACACCTGTCTGATGGACAGTAAAATATTTCCTTATTTCCTGATTCCCTTAAAAATATACTTTGCTTTGTAACTTTTCTTTCATGCTCAGTTGTGACTGCCATTGAGGTGAAATGGCTTCACAAAATTATACAATAGTTTCAGTGTTATTTTGTAAAAATGAGGGCTCAACCCTATCAGCAGTGAATAAAAAGATGAATAAAAAGATTTGGTTTCAGCATGTTTGACAGACATCTCATTATGGATGGTGACTCATTCCAGAAAAACTGAACTGCTGTTCATCCCAAAACACATAAAATATCAGCCATAACATTAAAAACATTATGACCATTGACAGGTGAAGTGAATAACATAGATTAGTATATACTAGGGCAGTGGTGGCCTGGTGGTGGGGTGCTGGATTACTGATCCCAAGGTTGGGGGTTCAAGCCTCACTATCAACAGGATGTCACTGCTGTGAATCCCAATGCAGCTAACTGAGTTATCAAAGGCCGGCCATGTCTCTCACTGTTTCCATTGCTGATTTTCATTAGGAGTAGGCTGCATAGCCAACAGTGTGTTTCTGCCCTACGATGGTCTGGCGAGCTGTCCAGGGTGTACTCTGAGATTGGCGCCAGCCTCCCCGCGACCCTAATTAAAATTAAAATCCTTTAACTGACCTTTAAATCCTTTAAAAAATCCTTTAAAAATTTTAGTTATTGTTCTTTTCTTCTTGTTGCTTTGATAGTTTATTATTTACATTTTGGACAGTCGTACTAAGCATTTCACTACATATTGTAATATGTATAATTTGTATGTGACAAATAAAATTTGAATTTGAATTTGAATTTGAATTAGGATTAAGCGGTTCAGAAAATGAATAGTATATGCTATAAGTGAATGGCATGATCTGCCGGAATTTAGCCGGCTGAAGCTAAACTGAACTGCCTCAGTGTCATGGTTAAAATTTGTAAATTTAAACTATAAAAATCAAATTTTCATTTATTTTCTTGTGTTTCCGATAGTATGTACCAAAACACCGCTATGGAGTTCAGTTTACATTCATTTTGTTACTTTTCTTTTGCTTCTAAACAGATACTGTTAGGAAAACAGCTGAGGCAGGGTCCAGTCTCCCTGTGACCCTAGAAGGTTTGGTGAATGAATAAATGAATGAGTGCATGAGTATGCACAATCTGATTGGTCGACAAGTGGTGTATATAAATAGCCTATCAAGACTGTGGCTGAAACAACTGGCAGCTTAGCCTTTAGCTAGTGCACAATGCGCTGTGAACTTAAAAGTCCCTAAGCATAATGACTTTGAGCCATCTCTAGTAAATCTGCTAAAACAGTTTTTATTTTTGATTGAAGTTTGCAGCTGACTATTTGTGGTGTTTGACTTTTAACTGTTCTAACATTCTAACTGTTTCACTACAAGCTCACCATTACATTATTCAAACTTGGACTGTTTAAGAAAAAAAACTCTTGCATGACTAGTTCATTTACTCGTCCCACAAAGAATAAAATAAACTTTAGGGGATGTGGTTTGATGGAGAATATTGTGAGGAATAAAACATGTCTTTGCCCGATTCTGAATTTGTGGAATGTTTGATTCGCTGAATGATTGCAGTGATAATGCATTGTGCACGTTGATATACAGCCAGAATGAAAAAATAACAGCGCCTGTAATTAATTTAAAACGATCACCATTATAGCATATAATAAATAGCGTATAATAAATTACTTACTGACCTTGTGCTTGGTTAATGAATAGTTTTTTATCTCATTACATTGACACCTGCCAAGGATTGTGTGTATTAGGCAGAAAGCAGGAAAAATGAGCAAGAACCAGAGGGCCTTTAACAAGGGCCACATATAGTAGGGATGGTTAAACGACTGGATCCATTCATCTCTAAAATGGCAGGCCTTTTGAGGTGTTCCAGGTTGTATGCTGGTCCAAGGAAGGACAGCCAGTGTAGTGGCAACAGTGTCATGGATTCCCAAGGCTCACTGATGCATGTGGGGAGCGAAGGCTAGTACATCTGGTCATAGTACATTCTCCCAATGAAGAGCTACTGTAACACAAACTGCTGAAACTGTTAATTCTGGCTACGATAGAAAGGTATCAGAGCACAAAACACATTGCTGCTTGTTGCTTATAGGTTGCCTCGTCAGAGACCAGTCATGTGATGTTAATATCATGGCTGACTGGTGTATCCCCTTAGACAAATATCAGGTCTCACCATCCGACACCATATGAAATCTTGGGGGAACCATGGACAATGAACTGCCCGTTTCCTGTCACAATGATAAATTGATGCGCTTGTGCTGATTTCTTCTTTACCTCATCAGAAGGATTCATCCATTTCTATCTACAGAGCCATTCAGGTGCTTGTTCAGTCTCTTGTCCTTTCAAGATTGGCTTAATGCAACTCAATCCTGACAGCTCTGCCTCTGAGCACCATTCGACCTTTACAACAGATCCAGAATGCATCTGCATGACCTGTTTTCAACCTACCCAATTGCTTCATGCCTGCACTGGCATTCTGTAGCAGCCAGCTAAGATTTAAAATACTGATGCATGCCTGTAAATCCAAAGAATCGACCAGTGTTCCAAATAAAAGCATCTACCAACTGTCTTTACTGTGAATGTAATGTAAATCAATAACTGCTGTTTATTCCCCAATATTATCTTTGAGCTTGTTAAAGATGTTGATTCATTTACCAAACAGTTTCACTTCTTAGTCTCTGTCTAGAACTACTAAAACAGTAAATACACAATATGACCATTTCCCCAGGAATATATTGCATAGAAAGTGCATAGTTAGACTTTGGCTCCTAGAAGAATCATGAATTTTTCACAACACACAGCAGAGTGGGATCAATTTGGGAAGCTGATAAATGGTTGTTTTCAGACCATCCCATCCATGTGTGATTAACAGTGTATCAAGGCATGGGGTTTTATCATGGCCTTGTGTAAATGTAACGTTTAAATAGGTGTGTTTTAGTATGCACTGGTGGTATGTCTGAATTATCCACAATGCATCTGTAAGAAGAGACATAAGTGCAGGGTAAAAACAGATGCCTCCATCCTATCTATTTATTAATCAATGAATCAATCAAGCAATAAACAGACAAATAAGAAAATTATTTATTATTGTTGTCGTTGTTGTTATTGTTATAATTATTATTACTATTATTATCTATCCATTTGCCGAACTGCTTAATCCTACTAGGGTCACAGGGAAGCCAAAGCCTATAACAGCCGACTCTAGGTAAAGGTGGGATAAATGAAGGGGGTAAGATGGAGACCAACAGATAAGTAGTACTGGAGCCCTTAACTCACAGGCTGACCAAAGTGGTTCACAGTGGAAGTAACTCACAGTGGATTATTTCAATGCATCAGACGTTTAGGTCACACATAGCTGGTTTACAATTGCTTGCTCTGTGACCTGTGACCACTGTTTCACTTATATGCCATGGCTGAATATTCAGTGCCAAGTGTCACCTGTCATTCACATCATGGAACATGGATAGGCTGTTTGACTTTAAGGCTAATCTGATAATGTTAAACTATGCCATTATATTTTACAGTATGAAGTAGACTGTATGTAGTATCCTCTAAGTTGGAGAAAAGTAGAGTTCACAAATGCATTTGATAATGTTAGTCTATTTACTCTTTCATCCAGTTAAAATCCTGAATAAGTGAATTTGATACAGTGTATGCATATTAGAGGGACATGGTGGCTCAGTGGTTTGCACTAGACTAGCGACTTATTCAGGGTGTATATCACCTCTCACCTGAAGACATCTGCAGTCTATGCTTATGTCATAAGGACTGATTATTCATGCTTATTCAGTCCAACTGGAATTGGATTTTTTATTTCTTATTAAACAACTGTATTGAGATTTTTAACTCAATTATCAACCAGATAATATTTCCTGTTTAAATCAGGGCGATACTGTGGTGTAGTGATTAACTTGTCTGCGTCACAGCAAGAAGATCCTAGGTTCAATTCCCGGGCTTAAATGTTTGCATGTGTTTACATGTTCTCCCCGTTCTGCCATGGGTACTCCAGTTTCTTCCTAGGTGTAAGTGTGGGTGTGAATTGTTGTATGCGTGCTGGCTGTTGTATGTCTGCGATGGTCTGGCAGGCTGTTCATGGTGTACCATGGCTTCTCCCAGTGTCAGGTGAGATAGTCTCCAGCCTCTCTGTTACCCAAGTGGGAGTAAGTGGTTCAGCAAATAAATGAGTGAGAGTGAGTCACAAATTATTGTTTAATGACAAAAATGGTAATTTCAGTGATAATATACATCACTCAGCAAAAGGCACATTTCGGGGAAATATGCAGTCATTTTATTTATTTATTTTTATCTGCGACCATTTTGGCACCGGTATTGTAATTGCCAGTGTTTGTTTGTGTGTCTGTCTGTCTGTTTATCTATTTATTTTTTGATATACTGTATTAATCCCACAAGGGAAATAATTTTCTCTGCATTTATCCCATCCAACGTGAGCACACACACACATAAACAGTGAGCGCACACACACTAGGAGCAGTGGGCTGCCACATACATTGGGGCACCCAAAGAGCAGTTGGGGGTTAGGTGCCTTTCTCAATGGCACTTCAGCCATGAACCAGCGACCTTTTGGTCTCAAAGCCACTTCTTTTACCATTAGGCTACGGCTGCTTGTTTGTCTGTAAACCAAAAGCCTAATCACCCTTGTGTAAGGGATTTTATAAAACTTAGTAGGGACATTTTCCCTACCTGAGCCCCAGAGATTATTGTATTTTGGAATGCTCGTGTCAAAGGCAAAGGTCAGAGCAAGGTCACAATGTTTTGAAGACACTTCTAACTCCTAAATAAGTGCTGTTAAACATGCCATTACTGTGGGACACTAAAAGGAACCCATTTATGGACTTTCAAATAATACCAATACATTTGACCCTGAGTAACCTTGAAAGGTTAAACCTCAGCCATCTCATAAATGTGACCCAACACAGAAAAGTGGGTATTAAGTTGGATTATTAAATACTTGTTGAACTTTAAACATCATTTTCTCCAAAGTTGTATGCTTAAAAGGCTGAAAATCCCTGGCAAGTTTTGGTTAGTTACTCCAAAACTAGCAACAGATGTTAAGAAATCTGGTATCATTTTGAAGCTTAGGATATCAGCTACAAAATGGTAACTAAGAACTTAAATTAATAATTTCTACTCACTTTGCTGTGATTGGTCACAGATCTTTTATGCAAGAGAGGTTTTTATATACTGTGATATATTATAAAACTTGTTGTAAAACACACACATAGGTAATTAAAACCAGTACCCATATAGGGCCGATTTGCTACATTATTCATGCTGTATGACAGCGCTCGCTTGGACTCTACGCGTGTCCCTCTAGTTTTTTTTTTTTGTTGTTCTTGTTTTTAAATCCGCAACTTTTTAGATGACAATGTCTGAGACAGAAGCAAGTATAATCTGAAGACTTATCACACGTTTTGGTGACAACTGAGAAGCTTGGAAAAAAAACCTTCAAGACAATTTCTTCTTAAAACTGTGCTTCTGTGAACATAAAAGAACTCATATGACTTTCAAGCCAGATGAGGATCACTCCACGTATTGATTTGATCTAGTTTAGTTACACTTGCCTGTATTTGTTATATATTTAGTAACCTTTGGAAAATATCATCTTTTTAAAAAGCATCTTCACTTTACAGACATCAGATGTACATTTGTTTACATGCATGTGTCTGGGCTGGGCTCCATCAGTAATTAATTATTCAATGTAAATATATAATTATTACTCACTTACTTATTTGCTGAATCGCTTAATCATACAAGGGTCACAGGGAGGTTGGAGTCTCAGCTGACACTGGTCGAAGGCGGGGAACACCCTGAACAGCTTGCCAGAACATTGCAGGGCAACAAACACACCCAACCATTCACACTCATACTCACAGTTAGCCTTAAATGCATGTCTTTTAGACTGTAGGGTAAAAACTGGAGAACCTAGAGGAAACACACAGGCACGGGAAGAACTTGCAAATTCCACAAAGATATGCAATAACTAT
>JAQMYF010000001.1:11978820-11991894 GCA_030014195.1 Neosilurus mollespiculum
AGTTGCATAATAATTCTGCACACTAATAGTTGCCTAATAATGGTGTACATATAGATATTCGCTTAAGAAAGCCAAAACTTTACTTTTACTACTTAAATGTTCAGGTTTAAGGGTTTGCTAACATTTTGGATTGACCAAGAGCACTGTATAGTGGTACAATAACAATTAATCCTCAAAAATACAACTTGCCTAAATAATTGTGCACACAGTGTGTATATATATAAAAAATCTTTTGACAATTTTTGACAGAAAAGTGTTCTGCAAGAAGATATTTAATTTATATTTATTGAAAAAGGTCTTTAGCACAGAAAACTTTGTGTTTTCCAGTTTCTCAACTGTAGAATTATTTTCTTTCAAGAGTGAGGAAAACAAAAAAAAACATGCTACTGTCTATTCATAGCTGCTGTAACATAAGTGATAAAGGGACCTAACTTCTCTCATAGACATTTCAAAACATTAAAAATGCAACTATAAAGAGTTAATGTCACTTTCTAATTTATTAAAATGTAATCTTTGGCAAATTGCTATGCTAAAAGAATGAAACATATATGCTGTTATAAGGTGTATTTCCATCTGCTTAATGTGCAGTTTGAAACTGTGAACTATAAACAAGCCAAGGAAATGTGAGAAATTAAAAACTTAAATCACAAAAGAAAACAGTTTATATACATGCAAGAGGTGTTTTTTCAGACAACACAACAAAGCAATATTTTGCAAAATTAAAATGGAATCACATTTTTAGTTTAAAGAGTACCCGTATTGGTCACCTTTGATACTTTTAGGCGATACAGACTCTTATTTTAACATAAATGACCATAAAAACCACAAAGGGGGCAGCTGTGGCCTAATGGTTAGACAAGAGGCTTTGGGACTGAAAGGTCGTTGGTTTGATTCCTGAAACAGCAGAAAAAATGTGTGGGGGTGGAGGAGTGAGCAGAACCTTCCCTTCCTCCACATTCATGGCTGAAGTGCCCTTGAGCAAGGCACCTAACCCCCAACTGCTCTCTGGGTGTTGCAATGTGTGGCTGCCCTCTGCCAGGTTGGAACAGCCAGTCAGAAAGTCAACGTCTCTGAGCATGCATAGAGTCGTAACACTCGCACGCACTTTAAACTCGGGCAAGGACTGATGTTAGCGGAAGGAACCGCTAATGTTATATGTGATGTTTTAAATAGCTAGTAACACTAATTCACCACAGGTGCCCTTTAAGTCACATGGTGTTAAGAATAATTCAGAAACATGGTCTTGGTCTTTTTTTGTCACTGTGTTTTATTGGAATGACTATTGTGAAAGGAGACAATACAGCTTTAATCACAAAACCTTACGGAAACAGTGGCCATTTGCTTTTGGGTTATGTCAACTTTTTATGTCATTTTTATTTTGCACATTGTAAACCCATTAGTAAGCACGTCTGCCTCACAGCAAGCAGGTCCTGGGTTTAAGTCCTGAGCTCAGGCGTTTCTGTGTGGAGTTGCATGTTTTCCGCGTGCCTGAATGGGTTTCCTCGAGGTACTCCGGGTTTTCTCCCACAGTCCAAAGACATGGTCATTAGGCTAATCATCTGTCCCAAATTTCCCCTGGGTGTGAGTGTGAGTATATTGTGTGTGTGTTGCCCTGCAATGGTCTGAGCTGTCCAGGCTGTACCCCGCCTTCGCCCAGTGTCGGCTGAGATAGGTTTCAACCTTCCCACGACACTAATACGATTGAGTGGCTCAGCAAATTCATGAGAAAATTAAACCCACTTGCAGAAAAATAATCCACTTCACGCCGGTAATTGCCTTCCTTAAAAACCCTCTACCCTACATCAGCATTGTGTGTGATTCCTAATTTATCATTTATTATTCAGCTATTACTCCAGCTGGTCCAGTGAGTGTATTTACTTTTGTGTGTGTAACCAATTATTGGTAGATACTGTATATACATAATGTATATGGATTTCCAAAAGTTTCACTTGTGCATGGATCTCAATCTCAAGTTATAGCAATTTATACACTCTGTTTACACTAAAAGTGAAACACAGGAGAACTGCATTTAAATATTTTTTCTTATTGTTCACAGGAGCATTGCTGATATTTTGAGAGCTGATATCCAGTAACACTCTGATTTAACACTAGATTAAGCTTTAGTAGTTACAAATAAAATGTAGCTAGCTATGCTTGATCAGTGGGCTTCATCTTTTCAAAATATATAAACAGATTTATCCAATTTGATATTCCTGAAAATCCTCTAATTTCAGAAAAATGTAAACTTTGCCGTTGTTAACTTCGAATGAAATACATTATTACACTTTTATATATGATACATTATGTCAAGTATAAATTGCTCGTTTTTATTAAAGGGGGAAAAATATATATATATATATATATACACACACACACATACATACACATATATTTATTTATTTGTTTGTTTGTTTGTTTGTTTGTTTGTTTGTTTGTTTATTTTAATTGTATGTTCATTCATTCATTTTCTAAACCGCTTAATACGAATTAGGGTCGAGGGGAGGCTGGCGCCCATCTCAGCCGACTCTGAGCGAGGGCAGAGTACACTCTGGACAGCTCGCCAGGCCATCGCAGGGCAGAAACACGCTGATGGCTATGCAGTCTACTCTTGACGAAAATCAGCAATGGTCACCACAGACAGTAAGATACATGGCCGGCATTTGATAACCCAGTTAGCTGCATTGGGGGGGACAGCAGTAACAACCCTTTGATAGTGGGACCTGAACCCCCAACCTTGGGATCAGTAATCCAGAACTGCCCCATTTATTGTATGTTATTGACATTAATAAAAAAAAAAAGATTAAAAAGAAAGAAAAGAAATGAGCCAAAAGAACCCCCATAAATTAAGGCAAATAAAATTATTTGTTCATGGATTCATAAAGGGAGGACAGGCGGTGTGTCTGCATATCGCAGCAAGCTGCAAACTAATGCCTCAGCTGACAGAAGAAGATTAAGGTCATGCTTATGAGGGTGAGGATGTTTAAAGACTGGTATGATTTTTTTCAGAGGATAAAAGCTGGCTTATAAATTGGTTCCATTTGCTACAGCACCTCCTTGTAACTCTGTGCAGCACTTGCAGCATATCGGCTGAGGTACTTATAACAGTTTTAAAATAGCAGTTTCCCTGTGCGACCTGCTCAGTGTGCATGATCACCTGACTACAGTGTAGAGCTTTTTTCTACTCTGCTTTCATGGCATACCACTTTCTTGTCACGTCCTTTAATTCACGCCTACTTCACCTTTCCTGTAATTTGTCTGGAGATTTTGACCTTTTCAAGTGCTGTTATGGTGATATATATGTTACTGGCATAGAAGTGAGTCAAAATAACTTTCACTTTGGCCTTTCCAGCTTGTGCTTGAACTTTTATGGATATGAATGTAATTTGCACTTTATGGGAGATTAACATACTGTACACATGCATTTTTAATAGTGTTTTTTTTCTAATAGTGTTTCAGAAACTTTTGTAAACCCAGCAGAAAACATTTTTACATCTAGCCTACAACTTCACGCATAACCTTACTGAAAGATTGACAAATGAGGGCTCCCGACATGGTGCACTACTATCATCCTGTAGATTGTGAGTTGGTTGGTGCACAGCCATCCACAGCCACGAGTTCATGGCAGCTGCTTAGTAGGGCTCTCACAGGAGGAAGGTATGGCATATGTTCACCTCCCTGTAATTTAAAATGATCACCAGCCAATCATTGGCATCTCTGAGCTCATGCATTCAAGGGAGCAGATAGTGCGTTCCCTCCAAGTTTGTTAGGCTGACTCTAAAGATAAATGCACATCAATTCGTAAAGGTGCAGGTGGCAGCATCATGTCATGGTTATCTTTGCCCCTTTCTGAATAGTGGTGGTGGCCATTATAGGGTGGATAGGGAGGCAATATTTGAAGGATGGGAACTGGCAATGACTAAATTGAGGAAGAAGAATGGGGAAAGACTGATAAATGAGGCCTAATGTGTGACATTTACTGTGTAAGAAAATCACTTTTGATTAGCAAAGTTTAAGCGGAGCACTTTAATGAAGCCCCATAGGCATGTAACATGACTCACTGTCTTGGGTCCATGCCTGTATTAATGCTCACGCAGAATAAAAAACACGCTCTAACTCAGGTAAGCAGACAAACTTTTGCCACACAAAAAAACACCAAAGATTAAATGGCGCACGGACTATGAACTCATTAAACGAATAATTAAACTAAAACATATTAAAAATGAATGCAGAAGACAGCTATTGGAAGGCGGTGAGAAGAAACTCCAGTGTTTATCTATACTGCTTTAACTCCAGAATATAATCAAGAAACACAAATAAAATTTATTTATTTATGCAGGAAACAAGGGGTTTACTTGTTAAAGTAGATTCAATATGGGTAAATTAAATATCTTTTTTTTTAGCTTAGGGTTTGACCTACTCAAAATCGTAACAATTTTTAGCACAAGCCTTGGTATAAGAAGCATCACCTGCCGAGCCATAGGCAAGATTGCTTTTAACATTTCGACATCTTACCAGTAGATATAGTAGAAAACTAAGCTGAAAATATGTAAAAGAACACTCAAATGCTCCGTCCTCTGCCATCTGATCGCTTCTCATATCAACAGAAGTATCCTGAAATAGTGGTTTTACCGCGCATGAATAGGTGAAAGTGTAGGACTCTTCATAACAGAAGAGAATGTTTTTTTCCTTAACAATAAAATAAACACTTTTTATCCATTTTTAGTTTATAAGTTGCATTGAACTGTATAAATAGAAAGTATAGAACAGTTGTTTAAGATCTACTTTACAATTTTGATGAAACATTAACTGGAGTTAACACAAAACATTTAGGGTATTTTATAAACTATTTGATTTAAGATTATTAAAGTGAACAAAACATGTGCACAGGAGGGTGGTTTTTATTTGCGAACGTTTAAATTGTAAAGCGGGCACCCCCTTAAAAGGTTTCAAACGCTGAAAAATTAAATACCAAAAAAGGATTTTTCCAATCAAGGAATATTTAAGGTATGCTAAAAGGCTCTGAAGTTTGTCTCCTGTAAATGCCTGGCATGGTGTGGGAGGCTGTCTGCAAACGTGATTTTACCAAACGATATATATATATATATTTAACGTCAAGTTACCAAACGATATATATTTCAGGCACTACTATGCCATTGCATCATTGGTAAGAATGCAGCTGAATAATGTAGTTCTGATCCTACAGAAAAGAACTAAACATGAGTTCTGTAATTTAAATATGTATGTGATTGTGTGGCGCACTCAGCAATGACAAAACGCAAGTAGTGTAGACTGTAGACTGTGTACCATGTGTAGAGAAGGGCAAAATACTTCCAAGTATATGTTTCCTGTCATGTATTTTGCACTTGCAACACTTTACAAATGTAACAAAAAATAACTAAAGCAATTTTTTCCAAAGATTTTGCTGTCACAGCTTCAGGAATGGTGTACCAAAGAAACGAAATACAAAACAAAGCCTCAGTTCACTATTGTTTTCATATTACTTAATTGCAATGGCAGAAAATGCCTTTTCAGGCATCTGTGTGCTTTCCGCCTTGTTTCCTCCAGAACTGTTTAACGCTGTTTGCTGAAATTAAAGTGGCTCCATAACTAACATGATATTCTAACTGAAGCAGGATTTGTAACACATTTCCAGTGTTAGGGAAAAAAATGATGGTTTGTCAAAGTATATTACATCTAATAGAATACATTGGACCACCTCACATTGTAATGTGATTTGTGACTTTTAATAGTTGCAGACTTCTTTGTTCATGTTCCTTGCTTTGTCTTTGTATGCATTTGAATATCGCTCCAACTAACTCTGTCTCCTCTGTATGGACAGATGCCGTTCATATGAGGACTGTTGTGGAACTCGCTGCTGTGTGCGTGCTCTGTCCATCCAGAGGCTCTGGTACTTCTGGTAAGAATTCTGAATATATATATATATATATATATATATATATATATATGTATGTATGTATGTATGTATGTATGTATAAATAATGTGTGTACGTGTGTGTCTGTGTACTAAATGTTCTTTACTAAATGTAAAGGTAAGTAGTATGCTGTGTGTTTAATCATATAAAACACCTGCAGGATGTCCAGTCTTGCTGCAGAAAAGTAAACAGCTCTGCTTCCTGCCTTCACAGATCAATACTTTGCCTTATAGGGCTGTATGTCACCTGCTGTGTGTGAACCTAAAGAACCTATTAATCTCCTCTATCTCTCACCTCCCCTGGGTATTCCCATGCTGAAAGATCTGTCCAGTTACTGGAAGGTTAAACACACATATTAAAAGGAAGGGTTTTGATCTGATGCCTTCAATAATAATGATTTTATATACAGCTACAAATCTTAGAGATTGCTTGACTCCTGTTATTGAACTGAGTTTACCATTTCATTTTTGTTGTTGTTGTTTAATGCTAATACTTATTATGGATCTTAAACCCAACCATGACACTGCCATGAATGGACCATGACTACGATATACTAAAAGACAGTGCTGCCAAGGTATTGTTGGAGTCATTTATGGTAGCCATGTTAAAGGAGCTGTGTCATGATTTTTACCCAAATTCACTTGCCCAAAAGTCATGTGTTTGTTAAAACCTTTCAACTTGAAAATGTAACTCTGGGTTTACACTAGGGCACGATGTCCCCGATCTCCACAATTTGAGAGAATCTGAAGGAGCGTGGGGGGACGTGGGATAAAATCATGATGATCTTGATGGAACTTGGTGGATTCGTAATGATCGCGGCGATCATGGCAAAATTTTTAACTTGTCAAAAGATCTGCCGCGATTATTACGATTTGACGGCAATCGTGATAGAATGTGTGAATCATAGTAGAGTGTAGTATTTAACAGACCTTAACCGTGCGCAACAGGCCATGATGTGTAATCGTAGGGCATCTTGATGAACTTCAAGTTTCATCTCTTGGATGCACCCTGCCTCATTTTTATACGCAAATTGTGCTCCAAGAGTGGTCATAAATCGTGGAGCTCCACGCTTTTTTGAATCGTGGACATCGCGGCCATCATGCCGCGTAAACCCAGGTCAAAGGAGTTTAAAGTTTATTAATCTGACATGGAGCGGATGGAAATGGACTTTTTGAAATTGTTGGGCTGAACAGTTTTCAAAGATCCTCTTGCAAACATCTAACAAATTTGTTGTACAATTTGTTGCGTGAAATTACCAGACACAGTAAGCTTCTAAAAATTTGATAGCCTTGAACAAACGCTGGCATAGTGGTAAGCACTTTTGCCTCATTGCATGAAGGTCCTGGGTTCGAGTCCTGGGCAAAGGTCCTTTATCTGCGTGGAGTTTGCACGTTCTCTCTGTGCTTGCGTGGGTTTTCACAGGGGGCTAATAGGCTGTTTTAAATTGCCCCTTGGTGTGAGTGTGAATGGTTGTATGTTTGTTGGCCCTGCGATGGTCTGGCAAGCTGTTCAGGATGTACCCTGCCTTCACCCAATGTCAGCTGTGATAGGCTCCAGCTTCCCTACAACCCAACTTAATTAATTAATTAGATTAAGTGGATTGGCAAATGATCGAGTGAACCTTGTACAAAGCCAAGTTCTCTAAAAATGACAAACTCTGAAAGATAATTTACTGTAAGTGTAGGGAGCAATGTTTCTCGGATGTTGTAAAAGCTTCAGATTTAATAATATACTCAGTAAATGGGTGCTTCAATGAAGTTAGAATAATGCACAGAGATGAATGGAATAGAATGTGCTCATGGTGGTGTTCCTCTCATTTCCGTTGACATTAGGCTGTTGCTGATGATGGGAGTGCTTTTCTGCTGCGGAGCTGGCTTTTTCATTCGCCGACGTATGTATCCGTCTCCTCTGAGCGAAGAGCCAGCCTTTAACGTGTCATTCACCAGACACCCTGTGAGCACACCAGGTGAGAAAGCCTACTTCCTGTTCAGTTTGCAATAAGGGCTATATGTTTATTTATCGTTTTTGTTTTGGTCATTAACTATGCCACACTTTATTTTGCTGTCAATGCAATTGCAAGATATTCCTGATAATGTACACACAAGCTCTCATAGATATTATGTGTTACCTCAGCTAATCATACCACTTAAACATTTCCCAACATACATAGGCTTAAAATAAAGCAGGGAGCCATGGCTCAGACAGTGAGGCAGACATTTATCATCAGTCCTATACACTGAGGTCCAGAGAGCCACAAGCTAGTTACAGGCATGAGATATTTCCTTATCAACTGCATCCCACCCCTGCAACTCTTCATCTCTTTTTTTCCTGTCCTACCCAGCATTTCTCCATCTCTCCATGCAGGACAAGCAGGAACTCTCAGATAAAGCTTGTGTGATTGTAAACAAATATGGCACCAGCATATGGCCACCACCAACTTCCTGCTGTTCGAAATAGATGAGGCAAACAATATTACTCAGCAACAGACTTCTCTAACTGCATGCATACACAATTCTGTACTCACCATGATGTAGTTTAAATAGTCAAATGATCAAAAGTCAGGCAAACTCTACAGTTTAATCTATCCGAAAGTACTCGTACATCCATTTGTTTCATAGAGCATTGTTACACTGCGCATTTGAATACTCGATTCTGATTGGTCAATTATGACAATAATGTAATTTATGGATATGGTCCACAACATTTATGGATGCAATATTTTACTTTTTTTTTTTAATAATTTTATTTTTTTATTAACAAAAAAAAAAAAAAATTTAATAAGTACTGTAGTGGTTAGCACATGCCTCACAGCAAAAACGTCCTGAGTTCGACTACCAGGCTTGGTGAGGGCATTTCTCTGTGGAGTTTTCACTTCCTGTGCTAGTGTGGGATTCCTCTGGGTACTCATGTTTCCTTCCACAATCCAAAGACATGCACATTAGGCTAACTGGCTGTCCAAATTGCCCCTAGGTGTGGATGTAAGTGTGAATGGTTGTGTGTGTTGGCCCACGATCCTAATAGTATTAAGCGGCAAATGATTAGCGAGAGCAAGTTTCCGTTATATATTGCGTAACTGAAGGTTTGTGCTTTTTCTTTAGTATCTTCAGTACTTCAGTACTTCAGGAAGCACTCTAATCTATCGTCTCCCACCACAAAGAAAATAGAATTGAAGTTTTAAATTAGAACAATTAAATATAAATGATGTTTAAAAGGAGAACGTCAGAGAAGTGATTCTACTGGGGGTTTAGTAAGTAAGTTACTGAATTTCTAGCACTAGTACAGTATAGCCTATGTGGGTGTACTGAAGAAAAATATAAAAGCGACATGTAAGATTTCCAAACACTTTTTATGTACGTATGGGTTAAACATTTTAAACTAAATATTAACACATATATAAGAACAAATAACGTGCAACAAAATTTACAAGAATCTGCAAATGTCTACCTGAATACCAGCTACAGACAGTAATAAACAAAAGTGGCCAGTGTTCAAACTTACACTTTCGGTAGCATGTTTAAACACCATTTGCATTCTGTAGTGCAGTGTATCTCCTTCACAATAAATGAGATTACTGATTGGGGCTTGCCCAATGTTGCATTTTTCCAAAAAAGCTGTGCAGAGCTCATAGGAATTCCTAGATACAATAACGCGGCCAGACATGAGGCCGAATGGCTGTGGTGCCAAACTGCTGAAACCAACTTCTAAGCTTACTGTTGAAAATTGTACATTTGCAGCTGCAGCAATTGGTGAATTGACATCCTAACTTGCAAAAGGCAGACAGCTTAGCTTGTGAAATCAGTGGCATTGTGATGTGTGATCAAACTGGAGGATTCGGGGAGGCCTTTGATTGCCCCCAACATAAGATGTGTCTGTGTATTTATGATACTGCTCAGGCAGTGTTTCAGCTGGACATATCTGTCTTTGGTGGATTATCTTGTATGGGAATTTACTCATTACTAAGTAGATGTAACCCAGGGGTCTCAAACTCAATTTACCAGGGGACCGCTGGAGGCAGAGTCTGGGTGAGGCTGGGCCGCATCAGGTTTTCCACAATTTTATTTCCCACATTTTTATTTTTTAACACAAAATAAGATGAAGAAATAAATAAACAAAGTAAGAATTAATAGGAAAATAAATAAAGCAATCAGTAATAAATAAATAAAACAGTAATAATAAAAATAATAATAATCTTAATAATAATTAGATTTCTCTGGTCAGCGACTATATGAGGTTTCTTCAGTATTCTATATCTGCTGTATTCAGATTCTAATGTCTGTATTAACAGTTCTTTAACCTTTTTCTGAAAATGAATTGTCCTGAACATGAATGGAACATTGAAGAACATAATCTGTTCTTATGAACATGGCTTTTCTTGCCTTGAAGTTTCAATCAAGCGTTTAGCCGACGCACGGAGAACGTCATTTCCACTTCCTTTTCCTTGTAACCGCAGCACGGCGGTCGGCGGATAAAAGCCCGGTAGCAGTCTCCTTCGTTATTATGTTCAATGTTCATGTCTTTCATGATGACATGATCACCATGGCATTTGTAGAAAGTACTGGGATAGCGAGTTCAAAAAAGGCGACTGCTCACGGACTGTTATCCGCCGTGCTGTCGTTTTTTTAAACCTATGTTGCATTATCGTTTAGAGACAAAATTGGGTCACTGGTTTACTGTGGCTTTTGTAACCTCACTATACGGATAAAGGGGGGGAATAACTGGGCTGTGTCATTATGGCACTTGTTCATGTGGAAAACTGAATTGCAGGGCGGTAACTAATTCTGTTCCTAACCTTGAACTCTTCATGCCTATTCTGTGGAACATAAAACATGGAAATCTCAATGTGTTCATTTTTTTAATTTGACTGTACAAGTACATTCAATTGTAGTACTTAGTTTTAGGTTTCACGGTGTTTCTACTAAACAGACTGAGTCTTATATTATTTTATACTGAGTCTGATTTGTGCTTAGTGACACCCTGTGGTTGTTCACCACCCTGTTCACTGCATCATTCACAACCCCGTTAATCCATGCATACATAAAATATATAAGAAACAAATACGGAAACAGTTTTTAAAGGAACTGAGCTAGGCACTAAAAACATAAGGGTAGTAATAATAAAAATAATAAAATATATTAATATATCAACCCATTCGTTAATTAGGAAGACTGACTTGTACAGTGTGCCAAATTATCCAATATGAATGTTTTATATTTAAACTGGGTTTTTACCCCTCAGCCGATTATGGTTGGAAGGGTATAGTTGTTGGCTTGGCGGACGGGCAGGCGGCAGGACAGTAATATTGTCCAGGCCACTTCCCGGCTCATGCACATGCCAGCTTTCTGAACATTTGCACAGGCAGTCCCTATGACCTAAACCTCTGCGTGAGGTAGCTAATTTGCATATGTGACCTTTGACCTAGACACAGTGACCTTGACCATATAAAGTTTGTTCGGAACACTGCTCGGCTCATACACGATAGCTTTTCGAACTTTTGCCTAGGCACTCCCTATGACCTAAACCTGTGTTTGGGGTAGCTAATTTGCATATGTGACCTTTGACCTTAGCACAGTGACCTTGAACATATAAAATTTGTCCGGGCCATTGCTTGGCTCATACACACGATAGCTTTCTTAACTTTTGCATAGGGACTCCCTATGACCTAAACCTGTGCATAGGATGGCTAATAAAATGTTGATTGTCCGAAACTGTTTGTATGGGGGATGGCTTTTTTCCTCCATGCACTTGAGGCATCCTGGCTGAGGGGTTACAACGTTCTATAGAACGGCTATTTTTAATTATGTATTATGTGCAATCCTTTATATCTAGTAGCTTCTTAGAATCCAGCAGAATGAAATGAACACCCCCAAAAAGTCTGGACTGTATTATACAGTGCTTTTTATTGATTTTAGCTCAGCATTAAAATAAACTACACAAAAAAAAAAAAAGAAAAAAAAAAGAAAAAAAAGAAAAAGAAAAAGAAAAAAAAAAGACAACACATTATAGTCTTCAGGGAATCCATCAGCAGGGAATGCACATACCTCAATAAAGATGACGTAACACCAGCCTAACCTATTTACCAGATCTATCAAGTCTGAACGACTATTTGAGTGTACTTTTGTGTACACAAAACTGTTACCCAGCTGAGCTAGTTCGTCTAGCTCGTGCCTACACCATCACTGCCTGCATCAAGACCCAGTACTGAATAGGTCATGTCGCCCAAGGCATGTGCTGTAGCACCTGAAGAGAGACTGAACACTGAACCTAACAATTCTAATTTACTGTTGTAAATAAAACTTGCACATCAAGAACAGTTTAGTTGTGAGTTCAGATTGATGTGCTTCGGTCTTACAACTGGTTTAGTGACATTGCACCAAAATTCTGGCATAAGACAAAAATGATTTCTTAAAATCTCTGACTGTGACTTCTGCTAGGATGCTCACTTAAAAGCTACCAAGAGAAGGACAACATAAGATTCTGAAAACTAGCAGCAACAAATATAGTAATTACAATAAAAACTAAACATAACAATGGACAAAAGATAGTCAGATAATATATGAATCTTTTATCAAGCACACAGTGAATGGTTTTGTTTATGCTACCCTGGTATGGCTTGTCTATTTTTTATATGTATTTATTTTTTAATTGCTTGTTGCTTGCATGCATCAACCTAGATCACACTAGTTGATACCATAAGCTGAACATACCAATTATTTTAAATTTCTGGTCTATCATTTATTAGAGGTTTGTATTCTATCATTTGACATGGATAAGTCAATTTCTCACCCAGCTTCGTATAGAATTCTAATCTTTTATTGGGTGATCCAACAAGTAATGAGCATTAAAGTATTGTGATTAGCAGAATAAAACCAGCTTAAGTACGTTACCCCTGTCACTAATTACTCATCCCCAACACTGTGCACTGATTACTTTGGACTAACAACACATTCTGAAACCTAAATCTAAAACCTTGATCCTCCATCATCTCACCCTTATGCACTATAATCAGCATTTTCCCTCAACATTGTACAAACAGCACTTTTTTCCAATATTCCACTATGGTGCAAATGCTACTACTTTTTCAGCAGGTTTTTTTTTTTTTTTTTTTTTGGGGGGGGGGGGGGGCACGACGACAAAATGTGTT
>JAQMYF010000001.1:11991904-12023069 GCA_030014195.1 Neosilurus mollespiculum
CCCCCCCCCCCCCCCCCCCCCCCCCCCCCCCCCCGACGACACAATGTCTTTGACTGTTATTTTAATTACATATGGACAATACCATGGCATAGTGGTTAACATGTTTTCCTAAACAGCAAGAAGGTGCTGGGTTCGCGTCTTGGGATCAGTGAAGTGTTTGAGGTGTTGTAAAAACACACAAATATGTGCGGAGTATGCATGTACTCCCTGTGCCTGCGTGGGGTTCTCCCAGGTACTACTTTCAAGGTCCAAAGACATGCACATTAGGCTAAGTGACTGTTCCAAATTGCCCCTAAACGTGAGTGTGAATTGTTGTGGTGTGTTGGCCCTGCGACTGGAATGGACTGACATTTTGTTCATGGTTAACCCTGCCTTTGCTCCGAGTTGGCTGAGGTAGGCGCCAGCCTCCCTGAAACATTAGTAAGATTAAACAGGTTGAAAAACAAATTAATGATTCATGTAATGATTTTAGCCAGCAGAAAGTTGTATAGTTATGTGAGTTGTGTTGGTCTGAGGTAGGTCGATCAGACTCATGAAATCCACAGACAATCACTCATTTGACAGCAGACTCCAAAAAGTTTCTTTCATCTACAATCTCTGTGGTTTGTCAGGATTTTATGCAGTCATTGGTGTAAACAGAGATCAGAAGAGGTGACAGTACAAAGCCTGTGGCACTCTGTTGCTAAGGTTGAATATCTTGTTTCTTGTTCATTCACTCACTTTCTAAGCTGCTTATTCCTAATTAGGGTCGCGGGGAGGCTAGCGCCTATCTCAGCCGACTCTGGGCGAGGGCAGAGTACACCTTAAACAGCTCCCCAGACCATTGCAGGGCCAACACTCACACAACCTTTTACTCATACCGAGGGGCGATTTGGAACAGCCAGTTAGCCTACTGTGCATGCTTTTTGACTGTGAAAGAAAACCGGAGTACCCGGAGAAAACCCACGCAAGCATGGGGAGAAGATGCAAACTCCACACGAAAATGCCCGAGCCCAGGTATCGATCCCAGGCCTTCTTGCTGTGAGGAGGACGTGCTAACCAACCTACTGACAAATTACAGCAGGAACAGCTGAGAAAATGTAGAAGCCTGTCTAGAAGCTTTAAGATGAGGCACTGATAAACCTGTAAAACAGTATCCTCACAAGCATTTCCAGGCAGATGAAATAGTATCTGTAAAAACAGCAGACTGATTGTTTCGTCCATAGATATTTAGGTTCACAGTTTAAGGCACGGTAAGTAAAATAGGCTCTGTGATCCCTTAATACAGGCATCAGTGCTATTTGGGTCTTGGGTAATAGATAGATTTAGGCATTGGCTAAAAGTGAAGATCCCATATGATCTCCTTTACTTGACAAGTTTTTTGTGGGAACTCTCAAACCCTATAAACATATCCTATGTGTATCAAGTTAAATTCATTTTATAATAACTTGTCTATAGAAGGGAATAAAAATGAGGCAATTGAACACACAATCTTAGTCTCGACGTAGTTAGTTGTTTATTTATTTCACGTCATTAACAATGAGGTCACATCTTGTGACCTGAGTATTTTACGCTGTTCTCTATATTACTCTTTTCCTTTTTAGAGATATAAAATTGTCAAAAAAAAATAACACATGGTTCCCATGTGTACACATACACTGGAAGGACGGGAAGTAGGAACGGACGTATGCTATAGGTTTATCTTGATGTTCCAAAAGCAACTCGATGGTTAGACTCTTTTTCCTTACCATTGTTGGGGTTTCAATTCACAGAAGTATTTAGACAATGTGCAATAATGCAAATGTTCAAAAGCAAGTCAGAGATGTAAGTGAAGTATGCTCATCATTGCTTCAGTGGTTCAGAGGATTTTGAATCAAAAAAGAGCTATTTTTTTTCTGTGTATTTCTAAGAGCCTCTGATTGATTACCTTTGATTATGGGTGGTGGAAGAGTGGATAGGAGCAAGATGGCACGATATCACATCATAGCCTGGTACTATGAAGATATTAAATATGCTCAGCTCAGCATCTTCTTAAAGCATTCTACTCCCAAGGGTAGAGTTTTCAAAAAAGATCTGTGTTAATTGCATGGTTGGCAGTGCAGATTTTAATGAGATATTTTGCCATTTAAAGGACACCACTAGCTCCAGTGGAAAACTAAAAGAACAAACAGAAAACAATAAATGTCTTAAGCAATTAACTACAGTAAGTGGAGTAGTGTGTAACTTTTTTTTCCCATCAACTGTTTTCTTCAAATCTTCATTAAAATTTAAGGCAGAAGATAATGGTTAATACACTATTGTGAAATAGTTTGTTCCAGCCTGCATTCTGTATATATACATACACACACACACACACACACACATATATATATATCTGTTTGCATTACAGTCATTCTTGGGAATACAAAATTCCTTACTATGTTCAAAGATCTTTTCAACTATTAGACAGCTCCACTTGTCCATTCTACCATTCTTTTAACCAGAGCCTTATTACAGTGCAGTCTTTGCGGCCCACTGCATAATTGGGATGCCTGAGGGATATGCAAAGGACAGCGCAGTATTTGTTTTTTATTTTACTGCAGCAGTGATCAAGCGTTCTCTCTTTCCTGGCATGTTATGTTAATTATCTGTTCTTCTGTACATCATATACAAACAACTGAGAATGGAAAATGAGAAAGGGCATCCAGAAGACAAAAGAGATACACCCAAGAGGAATATATGAGTTTATAATCTTAATATAAAAGCAAACAGCACTTTTTAACGATTAACCTCAAAACTCCTTTAAAACTAGTCCCTGATAATGCTAGAATAAGCTTGTTTAACCATGTCTCTGAGGAGCAGCCTGCAACTTCTGCAAAGTATAAAAAAGCCAAAATGCCTTTGCCAGATTTATTTAGAGATTTGTGTCAAAGTAAAAAAAAATTTTTTTTAAAAACTGTATTCATGAGGCTCTATGCAACTAGATACAATTGTGCTGGCAACCAACACTGAGGGCCCCGCTCTGGCTGAAGTACACGGACACTCAAGAATTTAAGACACTTGTGGGTATCTTTCAACTCACCAGAGGTAATTTGACATTTGATTGTGATCCGTGACCTTGACCTTGAAGCAAGTGGCCTGGCCAACCATATAGTAAATATGGCCTGGACAATCATTTTTCTTTCTAAGATGGTCAAAGTGACTTAATGTTGGTACATGACACCACCCCTTTCCAAGATGTATAAGTATGCTCGGCTTGGTGTATGTAAGTCTAAGCATAGGAAATACAGGCCGGACAAGCTTTTTCCTTATAAGTGTGAGTCAAAGGTCAAGGTCACATTGACCTAATGTTGGTATGCGACACACCGACTTAAGACTTTACAGAAGTCCACCCAGTTTAAGGCAGGCACTGCTGACAAATTAGAAGTTACAGTCCAGACAAGGATTAAGAGGGACGGACAGACTCACAGACAGACTGATCACCAGAGGGTGTTCGCATAGCTTGGCCCTAATAATCGTGCACAGTAGAGATAAAATTTAACTGGAAGGAAAGTGGGAAGCTTGATAACCCCTAATTGATAACACTCTGACCGTGCTGTATTTTTTAAAGGATGTCCGCAACCTTGCAGAGCACCATTCCCCATTATTTGTTAACATCACAACCTAGCTAGAAATTCTTTATTTCTACTGATCTTTTAATTGTGGCCCCTAAAGAACCAACAGCATGTTGAAAGCTCAATCCATAGCTACATGTATAGACACCAAAACATCAGGAATAAAGGTACACAAGTAGAAACACTGAAATAAGATTCTATTAGGAAAAGACAAAAAGGAGCATTTTTACACAAAAACTCATATTTGTGAATTACCATATTTTGTGAATGTTAGGTTTTCAACCCTTAATTGGGTGACAGTAATCTTAAAGGGCACTGTAAAACTCCTTCGAAAAGGAATTCCACATGTAGTGTGGCAAAGGATGTTGGATGTTCTTAGTCAGCTGTGTCTATTTTTTGCAGTAGGTATAAATAAAATGGGAAGAATATTTAAGGAAACCATGAAGAGAAACCAAGTAAGATGTCAAAGCATCAGTACAGCAAACCGAAAAGAATATGCTTTGAAATTAGAACAAGCACAAGAAAGCAAATGGTGGAAACAGGAGTAAATGTTTTTACATAACAGTGAGAAACTGACAGAATGAAACGGGATATACATTTTTTTTTAAGTCAAAACCGGCACCAACACCTAAACACAAACAGTCATGGAGTGTAGATGACTGAATGAAAGTGGTGATGAAAGACACGTCTACACTGGCCAAGCAGATGATACCGGAAGAAGTTCCAGTATCATCTGAGAAAGAACCACTAGTTTATAACACCACTAGTTTATAACATGGGATTATATGTCGGGTAAAGGAGCTGGGGAGATGGCAATTATTACATCAGCAGTCAGTGTGCACGTATACATTGAAAACCTCGACACTTTTCTCATTCCATCAGTAGATAATAGGTTTGTTGATAACTGACTATTTTTCCAGGATTATAATTATCCTAGCAAAAGAGAAAATACAATTTAAGCTTGTCTTTAGGAAATGCTGAAGAAAATCCATGACATGGCCAACAAACAGTCCAGAGCACAATCATGGTGGAATTTTTATTTTTTTTTAAATGATCCTTGTCAACGCTACGTCTTCCAAAGCTGATTTTGTCAACTCCTATTCATGAACACTGGAACCAGCGTGATAGAGAACATTGCTTTTCAAAAGTACTAATAATGATTCCAACTTTTTCCCCTTAACTCTGCGTGTTTCCACATTATTCCTCTAGTTGATGTGGAAAAAATGTCTTGAATTAAATATAATTAACTGTCATTAGTTTGTGGTGTGTTGCACAAAACCCAGAATGTTCCACTAGTAAACAAAAACATTGTTTCATAAACTGTGATCTATCTGTTTTGCAGTATAAAAACTGGGGTTGCTAGGGGTTAACCTGTAGTTGTCGCAACTTCTGTAAGTATATGAACTGAAATGGCCCTAGGACACGTTCCTATCTTGTCTCTGGCTGAATACAATGTAAATAAAACATCAGTAACTGGTGCAGAAGAGAGAACAGGTTGTTCTGTGTATACAAAGCTGTGCTATGATTTCTTGAAAATGTGTAGCTATGGATTGCTCACATTAGCCGTAGTATTATCAGTGGTAGTAGCATGTTGTTTATTTTGCATAATAATACTTCTTGTATATCTGTGTGTTTTTACAAGAAGTTCAATCTCTTATTTCCGTTGACAGTCTCTCAGCAGCCTGGTCTTCAGGGCTATGGTGACCCCAGCGTTGCCATGACAATGCCTCTAGCCCCTGCCTACCCAGGCCAGCCCAGCACAACTCACATGATGAGTTCGTACCCACCACCACCATCCTACTGCAACCACCCTCCACCATCTTACGACCAGGTCTTCAAGACCACAGAGAAGAAGTAGGTCCAAATGTTCACCATGGCAAAACAAACTCCAGCAGATCAACGATCTGAGTCAGGATGACCCGACGTGATGCTGCCCAGAACCTCTGGCGGCCTACAGCTCAAGTCTCAAGTAGTTTCAAGTGGCTTGTTTTAATTTTGTGTGCTTGTTTTATGATACAGCATTTTATGTTCATTGTTCAACATTTTAGAGGTGGACAACTGCTTTTATCTGACTGTGTATTTAAATAAAAAGAACATGAAGACTTTTCTGGATGGAGGGACATGCAGAACACGAACTGTATCTCAGTTCAAATATTAAAAGTTTTACAGTTCAGAATAAAGGAACCAGTGAACGCAAAAAGATGGACAATGGCACACTGTAAAGAAAAAGGCGGTTAATCCGACTGTGTCATGTTTTTACTGTTCTAGTTGTTCAGAAGACAATAACAGCTAGTTTTGAAGGACACCCTTGCTGAGCTTACTGCAGTGTCTGGGCAAGCTGGAAGCCTAGAAGCTTGGGACAGAGAAATCAGACCATCTTTTCTAGGGATTACTGCAAGGATTACTTTGAACAAGAGGGACTCTACAGGCACCAATAATTCCTGTGCCCTTGGGTTTCTTTTAAAACACCTCACAAGGCAGTTGAGCAGGTACAATGACGATAACCAAGCTGAAAGACCTTTTGCGATGATGATAACCAAGCCGAAACGACAGCACACCTTTCAATCCACTAGTCAAGCAGGTCAACACACGTCATTCATTCATTCTCACCATTATACAGCAGATTCCAATGACACCTGTAAGTCAAAGTCTGAATCTGATCACTTGATAGTGATATACCTGAAGAGGACAAGTCCAAGGTTAGCCCATTCGTGATATTAGGCATGCACCCATTTCTCTGCCATACACTGAGCCAACCTGAGCTCGGGCCACCTTGCTCATATGTAAGTGATCAAAACAGTTTCTTTGTGTTTTATTAATGTAGTTATTGGATTTGCCATCTCATCCTTCATTATAGAGGCAGTCTGGTGAGCCTGTGGAACTTGTTTCAAACACAAAATCATGTAAAAGTATCCAGCCGTGTCAGGGACCAAAAACCTTTGCTCAAAAGCACACTCTTGAAGGATGGAGATAAGAATTACATAGTGCACAATTTACTGTAGTAAGAACCTTTAGCAATTTATAGCATTTATGTTGGGGAAAAAAACTCCATAAAATGTAGGCAGAAACACAGCACCAAAATTGCAATAAATTATTGTTCTTGTTGTAGCTGTGTCAATTTTCTTTGACAAAAAGGTACAATGACAAAATAACTTAACCTTAAGGAATTAGCATTTGACTGGGATGAAAGGCACAGCACCAGGTTTAATATTAACATGTTCCTTAATGATGATATTCCTTGAAGCGCCATGTCATTCTTTTATCTATGTAAGAGAAACAGGACTTTTAATTTACCTTTTCAGGAAAAAAAGGATTTTAAGGGATTTCAAGTGAACTAGATGAAAAGTAGGAACATGAGTAGAAGAAATTAGGACAATTTTTTGGACAGGATGCTATTTGCTAGTTTTACTTGTGTTCATTATGTACATTTTAATGGCTGTTCTATGCAAAGTAAAGATTGGGTCAGTTATATGTACAACTTGCTTAGTTGTTGTAATAGGTCTGTGTTGTATCACTGTGTCAGACTTGGCTAAAAGACATGCAGATGACAGGAAACCAGGAAACGAGCTGTAAAAAGAAAGTTAGCAAAAAACAAAAGAATTTCCATCCTTTAACTAAAAAAAAAAAAAAAAGATAGGAAGATATACTGTTCCATCATACTTAATCCAATAAACATTCATTGACATGTCAATAACCAACAGTGTCATGCTTCATGTTAAAGAGAATTCGTGATTACAATACCAAAATTCGATTCTTTCATTAGGAATGTCCTATGATTTTGTTATTTTGAACATTTGTGCACATATTCCCCTCATCAATACACTCACTCACTCACTCACTCATTTGCTGATCAACTTAATCCTACTAGGGTCACAGGGAGGCTGGTGCCTATATCAACGAACACTGGGCGTAGGTGATGGTACAATGGCAGGGCAACACTCACACCTATGGCAATATGGAACAGCGAATTAGCCTAATGTGGATGTCTTTGGATTGTGGGAGAAAACCGGAGTGCCCAAAGAATACCCACACAAGCACAGGAAGAACTCCACACAGAAACACCCGAGTCCAGAAATCAAACCCAAGACCTTTCTACTGTAAGGCAGACATGCTAACCACTATGCCAACGTCATCAATACAGTGGGGTCCAAAAGTTTGAGAACATTGTAAAAATTATTTATTAAAAAACTCTGACTTTGGATCAAATCTGAGCTTTCGTACAAAGTAGTTAACATGGACAATATCACAAATTTGTTACATGAAAAAAAGTTACGTAGAAATTGTGAACATTACTGAGTAGTCAAATTATTGTGGTCTTACAATTTCTTGACCCCACTGTACCTTTAGTTTATCATAATTTTCCTACAAGGCAAACAGGCTAACTGATAATTAGACTAATTGCATCCATCTTCTTTAATAATTTTCTGAATTTCACTGCAAAAGGTTTAGCTGAGTTAACCTTAAAATTTGTGGAAATGTTCTTTAAAAAGGTCATTGTTTCCCAGCTGTCTTCAACAAATTTAGAGTACAAGTATATGCTTTTTTGTGAGGTTTGAAAACTTGGGAGTATCGCAACAACAAATTAGGACACTGATTTCCAGGCTTAAAACCAATTTGCAAAATTATCAAAGTACCAACAATCTGCCTGTGTGTTTAAAATCATACCTTCTGATGTCTTTGCTGCTCGGGAACCAAATGTATATAAGACTACGAAATTTTCAGGCAGTTAACTGAAAGAAACTATCATTCATCCATTCATTTTCTGAACTGCTTAATTCTAATTAAGGTCGCAGGGAGGCTGGTGCCCATCTCAGCCGACTATGGGCAAGGGCAGAGTACACCCTGGTCAGCTTGTATTTGTATAGTAACAGGTGGGGGTCCTTTGGGTTTTTTACACCCGAGCTTAGTGGCTCATCACTGCTGGAGATTAACCCCACAAGGTCAAGTCACATTCGGTGAGTGTGTCATAATAGAATGAGTACATTACATTTGTGGTGTCAAAAGTAATCATTTCACTACCCTTCTACTTCTACCTGTAACCTGACACTTTTCTGACCGCTATCTGCAATAAACAATTACAAAAATTTCATTAAAGTACCCCCTGTTTAAAAAGTAAAGTTTTCATTTACATTTAACTCAGCCTCATAGCATAAAATTTAGTCACAGGAAATAAAATCTTTGCGACTTGCAGTTACAAGTAGTGGTGCTTAATGTATGTTCACCATCATTCTCTATTTCAGGAATTGAGTAGGTAATTGATTTTAACTGAAAAAACAAGCATTGCTAGCAAATACCAAGAGTTCAAAGTTGACTAAGGACAACAGCTTTTAACTTAAAGTCAGAAAACTTCTTTTAATTAACCACAACCCTTCTTACAACCCGTCTACAATGGACTCTAGTTCGCAATTACTAAGCAATCTGCACAATGAAGCACCTGAACCTCACCAAGCTCAGTGACTTCCACATAGAACTGCAAACATTCACAGAATTGGGTTTGGACAAATTAAATGTTTTTTAATTTACTCACGATCATGTTTCACTGGACATCGCATTAAATGTAATACTTTTACAGACTTTTACAACCTCTGTTACCAAAAAGTTGTGACACTGCATAAAATGTAAATAAAAGCAGAATGCAAATATGATTTGCAAATCTCATAAACCCATATTTTATTAACAATAGAACACAGAAATCATATCAAATGTTGAAAGATAATTTACTATTTCATGAAAAATAATAAAGCTCATTTTGTATGTGATGGCAACAAAAGCCTGGAAAAGTAAGTGGTACTAAAACGAAACAGCTGAAGGAACATTTTGCAGGTAATATTGGTTAATAAGCAATAGGTCAGTAACATGACTTGGGATAAAAATAGTATCTGGGCAGAAGTTCTGCATCTACAAGTTGTAGAACGGTTTCAGAATAATGTTTCTCAACATAAAATTGCAAAGAGTTTAAATATCTCATGTAGAGAACATATAAACATCATATGATTTAGAGACCCTGAAGAAATCCCTATGTTTAAGGGCCAAGGCTGAAAATCATTAATGGGTGCCTGTGATCTTCGTGCCCTCAGGTGGAACTGCACTCAAAACACAGGCATGATTCTGTCATGGAAATCACTGCATGGGCTCAGGAACACTTCCAGAAATCAATGTCTGCCAACACTTGATTTACAAACCATTGCATTCTGTTCTTAAGAATCTCAACATTTGGTTGTATTTTACTAAGAAAGGGTGTTTTCTGTGCAACATTTCTAAACAGCTTGTTGTTTACTGAGGTGGTGTCTATTACTTTTTTGGCTTGACCACCTCCACGAATCAATTCTGTAAAATCTTTGGGCTCTTTTTCACCACCCTTACCATTCTCACTGTGCAGGAGGTCAGTAGACTCAGATATACAATTCCTGGCAAATTGCACCAGACTCTGCAAACTCGAGGGGCTGGACCTTGTTTCATGTTGGGGTTCTCCCCGATGAAAGGGTAGCCTCCCTCCGCCTACAGGTAGGAGGACGGGTCCTGACCGATTGTTTGTGCTTATGCACCAAATGACAGTTCGGAATACCCACCCTTTATGGAGTCCCTAGGGGGTGTGCTAGAGGGTCCTCCCCCTGGGGACTCCCTCATCATCCCGGGAGACTTCAACGCCCATGTGGGCAATGACAGTGTGACCTGGAAGGTACGGCCTCTCCGATCTGAACCCGAATGGTGTTTCGTTGTTGGACTGCTGTGCTCGTCATGGTTTGTCTATCACAAATGCCATGTTTGAACATAAGGGTGTCCATAAGTTCACTTAGCACTAGGACACCCTGGGCCACAGTTTGATGATCCACTTTGTAGTAGTGTCATCGGACTTGTGGCTGCATGTTCTGAACACTCGGGTGAAGAGAGGAGCTGAGCTGTCAACCGATCACCACCTGGTGGTGAGCTGGCTCCGATGGTGGGGGAGGCTGCCCTTCAGACCTGGGAGACCCAAGCGTGTAGTTAGGGTCTCCTGGAAATGTTTAGTGGAGTCTAATGTCAGAAGGGCCCTCACCTCCCACCTCTGCCAGAGATAAAACGACATCCCAATGGAGGCCGGGGACATAGAGTCCGAATGGGCCATGTTCCGTATCTCCATTATTGAGGCGGCAGCCTGGAGCTGTGGCCGGAAGGTCATCGGTGCCTGTCATGGGGGCAACCCCCGAAACAGGTGGTGGACACTTGCGGTGAGGGAGCCGTCAAGCTGATGAAGGAGGCCTATCGGGTCCTTTTGGCCTGCGAACCCGAGGCAGCGGACGGGTTACCAACAGGGCAAACGTGCTGCAGCCCGGGCTGTTACCAATGCAAAATCTTGGGTGTGCGAGGAGTTCGGTGAGGGCCTGGAAAAAGACTATCGGTTGCACTCGAAAAGGTTCTGGACCACCATCCTATGCCTCAGGAGGGGGAAGCAGTACTCCACAAACACTGTTTATTGTGGAAGTGGGGAGCTGCTCACCTCGATTGGGGAGGTTGTTGGGAGGTGGAAGGAATACTTCCTCCACCACCTCAATCCCACCAACACGCCCTCTGTGGAGGAGGAAGAGCCTGGGGATTCGAAAGGGGGTCTGCCCATCACTGGGGCAGAGGTTGCCAAGGTAGTTAAAAAGCTCATTGGTGGCCGGGCTTCAGGGGTGGACGAGATCCGCCCTGAATACCTCAAGGCTCTGGATGTTGTAGGATTGTCTTGGTTGACACGTCTCTGCAACATTGCCTGGTCATCGGGGGCCGTACCTCTGGTTTGGCAAACCGGGGTGGTACCAGAGAGTGTTTTTCAACTACACTCCCCAACCTACCCGGGAAAGTCTATTCGGGCGTACTGGAGAGGAGGATCCGACTGATGGTTGAACCTCGGATTCAGGAGTAACGATGTAGTTTTCGTCCCAGCCGCAGCACCCTCTTGACCAGCTCTACACACTCTACAGGATCCTGGAGGGGGCATGGGAGTTTGCCCAACCTGTGCACATGTGCTTTGTGGACTTGGAGAAGGCTTTCAACTGTGTCTCTCAGGCTATCGTGTGGCGTGTGCTCCGGGAATATGGTATATCAGACCCGTAGCTACGGGCTGTTCGGTCTCTGTAAAGATAAAGAGATAAAGATACAGAGATCTTTGTCAAGTGTTGCATGAACAATCAAAATCAGTTTAGCAGCAATTATAAAAAGTACACTAAAGACAACTAAGGTAACTACACTAAGCTATATATGTGCATATACCTACATACACATATCTAAATGTACACATACAGACACAAATACATACAGTAGTGTGCAGTGAAGATTATACACCACCACTTTTGTCTAAAAGGACACCTATTAAAAAGACGTAAAAAATTACATCTCTATAATTTTTGGTGAAAATGTATTGAACAATGCTATTGTAGGCAATGAGAACCAAAAAAATCATTCCGACAAGTATATTGAGTTAAAAGTATGGCTAAAAAACAAAAACACTGAAAATACCAATTTTTCAGAAAAATTTAAAGATGTCGCAAATTTTATTTTTTTGACTTTTGCATAGCATAAATGAACTTCAAACCATATGGAATGGTTTTTACTTCTTTTTATTAGGAGCCCTTTTAGAGAAAAAGTGGTGGTGTATAATCTTCACTGCACGCTACTGTACATATATCTTATATATGCAAACACATATACATCTATTCACATATTCACACAGACAGAAGGTACGGTATACTCTGTATTGCTGGAGCCAGAGCTTGATCTGCATTTGAACATGTCAAATTCGTTTCCAGTGGGGTTTGGACTCCACCAAGGCTGTCCTTTGTCACCAGTTCTGTTCATGATATTTATGGATAGAATTTATAGACACAGCCAAAGCGTTGAGGGGTTTTGGTTTGGGGGCCATAGGATCTCGTTTCTGCTTTTTGTGGATGCCGTTGTCCTTTTGGCTTCATCGAGTCGGGACCTCCAGCTCTCGCTGGAGCGTTTCGCTGTTGAATGTGAAGTGGTCGGGATAAGAATCAGCCCCTCCAAAGCTGAGGCCATGGTTCTCAGCCAGAAAAGGGTGGAATGCACCCTCCAGGTCTGGAATGAGGTCCTGCCCCAAGTGGAGGAGTTCAAGTATCTCGGGGTCTTGTTTATGAGTGAGGGAAGGATGGAACGGGAGATCGACAGGCGGATCGGTGCAGCCGCTGCTGTAAAGCTTGTATCAGTCCATCCTGGTGAAGAGGCAGCTTAGCCGGAAGGTTTATTTACGTTCCTACCCTCACCTATGGTCATAAGCTTTGGGTGACCAAAAGGACAAGACTGCGAATTCAAGCAGCTGAAATTAGCTTCCTTCGCAGGGTGGCGAGGCTCTCCCATAGAGATAGGGTGAGAAGTTCTGTCATTCGGGTGGAGCTCGGAGTAGAACTGCTGGTCCTCCACGTTGAGAGGAGCCAATTGAGGTGGCTCGGACATCTGATTAGAATGTCTCCCGAACACCTCCCTGGTGTGGTGTCTCTCAGGCATGTCCAACTGGAAAGACCCCGTAGCAGCTTAGGCTGCTGCCCCCACGACCCAACCCCGGAACAAGCAGAAGAAGATGAAGATGAAGATAATAATAAAGTTGTCAATAACTATATGACTAGGAATTTTGGAGATGCTGATGTGAGGGGGTGTTTATGTAGCATTTTTAAAGGAGTCTCCAGTGTCAACGATTTGTAATTGTTAGAGGTGAAGCTGTACTCAAGTAGTCAGGGCTTTTAACTTTCTCTTTAACACAAACAGTGACTGCTGGGTGATGCTTTACAAGATTACACTTAAACAGACACAAAGACAAAAGTATCATGTTTATCAATTCATAAAAAATGTAGGTAAATTGCAGTGGGATAAGAGGAATAAAACACTTTTTGCTAAAGGAAACTCAACGTCAGGCTGGTACCAACCTGTTGTATTTTGATATTTACATTGTATGTTGATCTTATTCCAGACAGATATGTTTCATTTGAAGAAACCCAATTTATTTTATCATTCTTGACATCATTGTCTCATGAAATGCTTTTTACTAGAAAGGTTTGGTTCATATTTCTCACACTGTCATTGTGTTATCAATCTCGACATCACAGTTTCACCATAGAGATACTAGCACTCCCGCCACTGTGAACGCTTAACCAAAATTATCGTTGTCAAAGATTTGGTTAAAGCGTACACTGGATCATTTCATCCACCCCATGCATAGTCAACAAAGACAGGACTGAAACACACAAAACAAAGACGAGGTCCACTGAGGAATAATTCAGTCAGAACACAAGCATGCAGAACAAAGGCCCAATTTCATGTGAATGCTAAGCCCTGGAAGCGAAAACACAGATCTCCTAGTATAGTGGATGAGAACAAACAGATAATTTTTACATTAGAAAATGATATAAAAACACCAAAGAAGGAGCAAACACTTGGAGGCTAAGGTGACTAAACTCAAGGTAGCTTGTCTTAAAGTTATAGGCAGAAGGTGGGGTGTTTTCTTTTTTTGCGTCTGCGTGAGTTCAGTGGTGCTGTTCAGTGCTGGAAGAGGCCGGAAAAGCTTTCACCACATCAAAACTGTTCAAAGTACAAGTCAGTGCTCTCAGAAACCCAGGTCAAAGTTCAAAGGCAGGAAGGCAGGAAGCCTCTGGCTGGGCGAGGTCTGAGAGGAAGTGAACCGCTCCAGCCATTCCTAAGAGAGAGGAAGACAAAGCCTTTGGTTTCACATTACAACTGTTTTGTCACATGACTAATTAAACCTCATACCAAAACTACACTGATGAACTGATTTGGCTTTAAGGCATTAAGGAAAAAATGTACTGATTATCTAATGCTGGAAGATGTATAAAGAAAATAGGTTGTCAGCTAGTAGAGATTTTCAAACATCTGTTTGTTTTTTTAATTTTAAGGTTGAGAAATACTACAAAGAGAACTGATGCATTTCAAACACTTTAAAATATGACTCTAAATCTGAATAATGATATGATCTAAATAATGATAAATATTCTACACACTCCACTTTTATTCTACACATAAGGCCACATGAGTGCTGCAGAACAGCAGCAGCTATGAAGAGACATATTAACTATAATGATGTTTTCTGGATTATGCTTCTCTTAATGAGTGAGGCCATCAGTGATGAGGCTTTCACCCTCAAAACGGCACATGTTTGTGTACACATAATAGCACATGTATGAAAATCCTAGGAAATCCATATCCTGGTGTTTGATATGAACATGTGACTACATGCTTTATCATACATAAACAACTAAAGGAGACAAAATATCTGTTAATACAATACAATATATATATAATTGTTATTATTATTATTATTATTATTATTATTATTAAAAGAAAGGGGAAAAAGTTAAAAGATGCTGTCTTGCTGTACTGCAGAATGTAAACAGGGCTACTGGGGATGCAAGATTCAAATAGAGACAACCCTGAGTGCAAGTAGCCCACTAGCTAATTAGATAACTGTAAGAATGGCCAGCGGTACAGGCACTGCTATTAAAGTGGCCCATGAGAACTTTTTTCTGCACTATAAATAAGCATTAAGTCACTACTCTATCATCCAGCACCCTAAATTAATACTGAAAGAACCCTGAAGGAGCAATACATGTGTGTGCATGTCTACTAGTAGCCTCTCTGAAACTATCGAAAGGAACCGCTCCACCAATGAGAGGACATTATGACTCCGACTCGGGAGCAGAAAAAGGATGTTACTATGGCAACAGTAAGGTGAGGCAGCAGATAAATGGTACTGGATGCCAACTCTTTGAGAGTGGAATAGAGTTTGATGGTAGACTGGCAGTTAGCCCAAAGTGCCACTGCGGTGCCATGTGGATGGATTCAGGGTCATGTAGCGCCTGCTTATCACAGCCTTAACAAGGGTAAAGTACAAGCTAATAGTTTGTGAAGAAGCAATCTCAACTCCAGCATGCCTGATGAGAAATCCAACTCACTGCTGTATATATAAAAATATAATGGCTTCAGAATGTTATTTGGAAAAAGTGTCGTAATAATGTTTTGTGTTTAAATTGAACTTGTCATGACGACGGGTTATTTGTGTGCATGCTATGTAGTCTGAAATCGAGAATAATACATTTTTTAGACCTCCTAGTCTTGCTATTCAACAGAAAGCTTCTTTTCATTTTACATTGACAAACACTCAATTACTGACCTTTTAAAAGGCTGATGTCAATGCCTCTTCCATTTTGGCTCGCTCTACTCTACCTAATGAATGTACAGAATGTCTTTTCACTGCATTCAACCCTCTAGTATAAAACCAAGGATTTCATCACTGATGATAGCTTAGCAGGCAGAAAGACATAAACCAGACAAAGGAGAGTTTACAGAAATCGCCGTCTGTCCATTATTTTCTCCCAGACAACAGCTAGGTCTAATTACAGATGATTCAAAGAAGGCATGTTTTTTTTTTTTTTTAAATGAGGAAGAAGACAGGCAGAAAGCCCAATGTTTTAGTAACTGCTCTTTGTTAAATGAAAACATCATTAAAATTGCAATAACTGTCTGGGTGGAACGAGCCTCAGTAATTACAGAAATCATTTCACTGACTCACTTTTTAGGGGACCGATATTTAAGGTTAGGTACTCTGAACAGAATTTCTGTGTGAGGTGCATGAAAGAAAGACACACACAAAAAAAAGTTACCTTCAAAAAGAGAATATGGCCGGTCTGGAATACGACAGCCATGCGTTCCGTAGTCTAGACACCACTCCGCATACTGAAAAACACACACACACGACACAAAACAAAATAGGATAACTAATAACCAGAACACTGCGTTTGTGAACATGCGGTTGGTATCACTACCAACCACAAGCTTTTCACTACAAATAACCCACTAAAAGCCAATCAAATTAGTCCCTAAGATCTATAACTAGAGAAATTCCCGAAGAAATCTTGAGATGTGGCTGCAACTGCTGCTTCCTCACAGATTACACAGCTGTGGCAAAACAGGTGGTGATAAAAAAGGTGGTGAAGAATCAAAGCATTTATGCTTGAACTGTAACCATTATTGTGGGGTTTAAGCCAAGCTCTATACCATGGCTATTCAATTAATTTTGAAAGAGGGTCAGGTCATGAAAACAATCCCAAATGAGGGGAGGAGAGCGGATACTTCAAAAGGAGATTGGCCTGCTAAAACAGTTCGTTCGGATCACCACGCCTATTTCTGTGACGAGAAATAAGACTTGGACATTATGTGCACCATTTTGGCGTATGTAGAAAACGTGTTTTGCTGTATTGTGGTGCGGTTACCACACCACAGTCATCACAATGAATCAAATGAAAGAGAGCAATAGTGGATCCCCCTGAAATATGTTTATAATTAATTCTATAACTTAATATTGCATCACAAATACATTAGTAAAAGTTAATTAACAAAATTTTGCATTAAAAGCAGCATTTTACATACAGAATTAAATCCGTGTTTGGCCTTGACCATTGGTGTTGGATGTACATCATCTACTACAAGACCCCGCAGTCGCTTTTTCCTCAGTATCAGCATGATCAGTCAGTTTGGACAATTTCTCCTGACACTGACACTGAAATGTCAAAGCATTTGCAAGCTTTCCCCCCACAACCCACACAAATATACAAGCTTACACTTGTTTGTGAAGCTATGGCTTTAAAATCATAACCAGTAAAGCTTTTTAATTTACTGACGTAAAATTTTTTGTAAGCTTTTACGCTGTTTATATAGTGTATGTACCTTGATTTTTTTTATTTTCTTCGCACAAACATCATGTGCATTCTTGTGTCAGCGATGCCATTTTGACCATGTAGTCACATGATCAAAAAAGTAGTTCCCAAATATGGCGTACACAATGTCCGAGTCTGTGTGTGTGTGTGTGTGTGTGTGTGTGTGTGTGTGTGTGTGTGTGTGTGTGTGTGTGTGTGGTGGTCTGAAAACCAATCCAACTGTAGTCAGCTGATATTTCCAGTAATTTAAGTTTTATACAACCCCTGGCAAAAATTATGGAATCAACACACCTTCCTTGAGGATGTTCATTCAGCTGTTTCACTTTGTAGTAAAAAAACAAATCACAGATTTGACAAAAACTTTTTTGGTTTAAAAGCTGTACATTTTCATTTTGCAAAATATAGCTAATCAACCTAATTAAATTATTTTTAATTAATGCCTTTTTTTAATCAATCCAAACCAATCAGTTTACTACTAGGGCAGTGGTGGCTCAGTAGTTCAAGTCTTAGCACCACCAAGCTGCCATTGTTGGGCCCTTGATCAAGGCCCTTAACCCTCAATTGCTCAGCTGTGTAAAAAGTATATGCAAGTAAGGGTGAAATGTGAAATAGGTGTGACACAGAGCCATCCAAAAAAATATTAACTTCATTTTTTTATTTTTTTTTTATTTTAATAATTATTTATAATTTTTTTTTTTACTTTTTAGAAGAATAGAGTAGCCAACTCAACGCACCAACTGAATACACATACATATCTGTACATATTTACATATTTATTCTATTACATATTCCATCTGCCTGTCTGGAGCCAAACAAAGAGGCAAAGTGTGTGCATGACTCGTTTTTGTGTTTTGTGCTGCAGGTGTGTCCATGAGGTGCAGGACACAGCTGGTCGTTGCCATAGAGATTAAGGTGGCAGCTAGTGACAGTTACACATACATTTTTAAGTGAAAAAGGCAATGGTGCATGTCTCACTTTTGGACTTATTTGAAAACCGTATTTCCCATTGCAATGAGGTTGACAGCATTTGAGAGCTAAGAATACTGTATTATAAATTATTTTGCTGTATTGTAAAAAGTGTTTAAAGAGTCCTGATTTAAACATTACCCTTAAAATGATTATTAAAAGCTCTATTTTGTATTAAGTTCTATAGAGGGATTCCTGGTACAGCTGTCAGTCAGAGACTTGCCATTTCACTTCTACAATTGCTGTTGAATCCTAAGTTACATGGTCAGAACCAGCACACATTTTCCTCCGTTTTTATGTAAAACCTATATTTTAATATAATTTTAATATTTAATTTAGTGTAAAGTGAAAATAATGGAAGTAGGAGTGAGTTAAAAAACCTTTTTCCAAGATAATCTTCTCTATTCTCACACTCTGAGATGACATCACGCACTCTAGCCCAGAACATGCCACGCAATAGACACCTATTATAAATACACAAACTGACTCTGAAATCCTTATGACACTTGAACAAAATTAAGAGAAAACTGTAAAAGGTAGCAAAAAGCCTTTTTGACCTTTAAAATGTCGATTTCAGTGTCTCCATTTTAAAGGTTCAACCAAGTTTCTATGGGAAAGTGTGGCTTCTTGGTGAGACGTCAAAGTGAGGTAAGTTTCATGATCGTTTGTTGACCTCTCCACATTCATTTCAATAGGATTTTTTGGAGTGGTTTTTGGCTAATTGTGTCGCTGTGGTAACGTGAAATGGCAATACAATTATTAGCACAGTTCATGGTGCCGAGACACACGTTTTGAAATATACATTGTGTGGATGCACTTTGCCAATCAGGCCACATTAAGTGCGACAGAAGAATAATAAAAGATAAAAAAAAAAAATAAAGAGCCTCATTTTTCTAGGGTGAACAGCAATATGTGTTTGCTCTATGCAGCCACATAATTACTCAAGAAATATCATAATGTATATTACAGAAGTGTAAAAATGTATATCTCAACTCTGCATCAATGAAGCAAGAGAAGTTTAGTGGCAAATTCTAAAATTAATAAAGCAAACAAAATGATTGCGCAGCTAAAAATATGCTAAGAAAATGTTACAGTTTGCAATTTGTGTTTGCTGGATGGAGAAAGAAACCTTAAAATAAAATTAAATTAAATTAAAAAATTGCTATTTAGTTTGACCTCCTTTGGTCTTTATAACAGTGAGTGTTGTTGCTGTTAATTTGTTTGTTTCTGTGAACACTGTGTTCCAAATTGTAACTTGTTCCCAAAGACTGTTTTTAGAGGAAACCTGTGCACAATCACAATTCATGAATCAATTTTTATATCCATATTATATCTGTGGGCATCACGGTGACATAGTGGTTAACACGTCTAATTCACAGCAAGAAGGTCCTGGGTTCGAGTCCCGGACTTGGCGTTCCTCTGGATACTCCGGTTTATTCCCACAGATCAAAGACATGCACATTAGGCTAATTGGCTGTTCCAAATTGCCCTTTGGTGTGAGTGTGAATGGCTGTGTGTGTGATGGTCTGGTGAGTTGTTCAGGGTATAAACTGCCTTAGCCCAGAGTCAGCTGAAATAGGTTCCATCCTCCCTACGACCCTAATAGGATAATATGAAATATCATATTTGTTTAAGTGGAATCAAATCTGTAATTTTGGCCAGTCCATTGTTTCTAATGTTTCAGATTGTGGTTTCTTTAAATACTGTAATCTTTAAACCATTTAGATAGATGTTTTGGATCATTGTCTTCTGAAATGTGAACCCACAGACAAAAACGATTTATAGTTCTCAGTTGTGACAGGTGGCCTGTTGCACCACAAACACCAAGGGGCACCCTCCTTCACAGTTGGATTGATTTGTGTGAAAGAATGCTAGATGAGTGTTTTAGAATCAGAGACCCACTCAGAAGTGGTAGCTAAAGTATAGAAACAAATATACAATTTCTAATCAACCAAAAACACAATACTGGGAGAAGTGGAGTGCTGTGAGGGGCAGTTAATCCAAGTCTATTTAGTCCACTTGTACACATTTTGTTTACCTCTCCAGGCTCGTTTATTCCTGCATGGAAGGTGGTGGTGACAATTGCGAGAATTCTGGGAGGGCTACCAAGCCCAACGAAAGTGACTCCATCAACCTTCCTATAATCGGGCCGTGCACGCACTACCTCATAAACCGAGTCACCCATGGAATTCTGGAAGGGCTACCGAGCCCAACCATATACTGGCTTTAGCATCCAGGCGGGAAAGCACAATTAGTGTTGCTGTTCAGCTCGCTTCACAGCAATAACTTATACATTTATGATATGTCCATTAGGGTTATGACTTTTTTCAGATATAAAGGGCTATGGTGGCAAATGATGAACTTTTGCCTAAAACTTACAAAAATGCCTTTTGTTTTGTCAAATTGTGAAAAAACTCCCACACCTAATGAGAAGTTGTATTATTGTTGATGTTGATGCATCAAAAAGAAATACTGCCGTTTACGAAGGTCTTTATTTGCAAATGAATATAGCATACATTAAACGTTATAAAAGGGTTTTAAATTTGTGAATTACTGTTTATGAACTTGCTGTCAAGGCATTTGTCAATTTTGCAAGTGCTGAGATGCTCTTCCATTAGCTTCATAGCTCGCTCGGCCACCATATTGAGCGAGGCACATCAAGCACTGATGAACATCAGGAAAATATTAAATTTTGAAAAAAGTAAAAAAAATCATAACTCTAATGTCCATCCCTGTTACTTATTCAAGTCTGACCTTGCGTTAAAGGCAGCATGGGTAATTTTGGAAAAACTAAAAGACTAGGCTCAAGTTTAAAAGTATTATTATTTCAGACTGAAGAAAATGATTGCATGGGCATTTTACAGCCCTGCGACTACCACAGAAGATTGATCCCCCCCCCCTTTTTTTCTTTTTATCATCATAGCATTTTATTTATTCATTGCTCTCAAGATGTAAAGAGAAGCTCAAGAAATACAACAAAAGCTGCTTATAAGAAAATGCCCACCCTGCCTTTTAAGACTTGTTTGTGTCTTCACATGAAAATCTTGCCTGAGTAAAAACAAATGCCTGGATAATTGGTGCAATCATACTGTTTGGACAAGGCAAGGCAATATTTTGCTTCACTTTTTGAGGAACAACTGATCTGCCTCTCATTTAAGCCCTTCGTTTCAACCTGAAGTCAGTACGAAAGCCAAGACTCAGATAAAAGGTAGTGATTCATTTGTGCTGGAAAACGACTTCAGCTGTAAAAGGCTTCTGTGATGATGTGGGAACAGCAGAGTCCATTATGCTTTCATTACTTGGCATTTTGGGTCGGCTGCAGTAATTATCAGCATTCTAGCAGGAATGTGGCTTTGCACTAGAAGAGGACACTCTGTATTCCCCTCTCAGCTCCTCCTCTGTCCCTAGGTGTGGAGACCAGTGAGGTTCTGCACTGAGCTGCATCATGCACAATGTTTTAGGGAAATATTTTAGCCTGGATGTAGATGCACACCAAATGTTGGCACAGTGTTGTGGTGAAAAATATAAAACATCTATTCATTCATTTTCTGAATCGCTTAATCCTAATTAGGGCTGCGGGAAAGCTGGTGCCCATCTTAGCCGACTCTGGGCGAGGGCGGGGTACACCCTGGAAAGCTCACCAGGCCATCGCAGGGCAGAAACACGCTGACTACTACCCAATGGCCTTCTCTATACGAACGGCAGCAATGATTCTTTACATGCCTCTCACTTTGATAACCCAGTTAGCTGCACTGGGTAAATCATAAAACAACCATATAAAAAATACTGTAGTACCCAGCACTCATCAGAAAATGTCCTCCAAATTAAAATAAATAAAAGAAAGAAATCAACAATACAGAGTCTACTGTAGGTGAAGAAATATATATTGTATTTAAAAACGACCATTTTTATATTTATAAAAATTAAAAAAGCAACAAGGTGTATGAAAAAGTAGAAAGCTAAAGTACTTTATAACTGTATTTTAATCGAGCTCTTGACAAACCAGCTTCAGTATGTTTTACTCTGTAGTACTTTCTACCTTTTCAAACATGAATGCGTAAAATGATAAACTAGTAATATTTAGCATCAGGGTAAGCACCTGTCTATATTCATCTAGCACATGATTACATTCTTCATTTCAGAGTCACTTCAATAACATGTCTTACTTGTTTTGGACACACACACGTCGTTGGTGTATAAACACCTGTGAGTATTCACATGTGCAAAACCTCATATTACTGCCAGACAAGAACAGAAGAGAGACCCAGTGTGATGTTCTGCTGTTGTTGCACAAGGTTTGATGCATTGTGCACGCTGAAATGCTTTTTCTGCTCACCACAGATGTAAAGAGTGATTCATCATCTGGTCGAGCTAGCTTGGACATTCATGAGTCTATCACGCCATCCATCGCGGTCCTGCATCAGGAACGGAAGGTCTTCAAGGCGGCATCCTTTGTCTCTACATAGCTGGTCAACGTATGCAGTTGCTGGGCTGTCCAGAGCAGCAAAGAGTGATTATATATGAGATACTATATCCTTCTTGGCACCTTGAACCAATCAGGCCATTTTCTTCTGTATGGTCTTATTGTTGTCTGTGTGTGAAATTCCCAGGTCTAGCACAATCAAAGTCAGAGATGTGACACTTTTTATATATATAATATGAATATATCCTGAAGCTCTTAAGTTGCATCTGTATGATTTACTGCACTTCTGCCACGTGATTGGCTGATAGGAGGATTTCACAAGTTGAAAAGGTGTTCCTAATTGAGTGGACAGTAAGTATATATTCCATAGTATATAAGTATATATAGAAGGTTTTCAATGCTAAGGGTTCAGTGTGACTGAGATGAATATGTCAGTTAATCGGCTTCCAGATGTGATCAACTGTAATTATCCTTATTATTTATGCATAAAAACGACTAATCCTAATGTATTCGAGTGCTTGGAAGTGTAACGATCAACTATGGGCGGCAGGGCCTGTCAAAAGATCTCAGGAACAAAGCTGTGAAGAGGCATTTATCATCTTATTTATTTATAGTCAGGAGCTTTATCAATCCCTCGAAGTATAATAAAGACTATAATCAAGAACTGAAAGTTGTTTGGTACTAATCGGACGTTTTCTGGATCAGACCATACCTTCAAACTGGATAGAAGAGTAAGGAAGAAACTCGTCAGAGAACCTACTTAGAGGCCGACTTTGACGCAGTCAGAGGAATTTCTAGCAAATATTGGTCATTGTGTGTACGTGACAACAGTATCACAAGTGCTCCTAAAATGTGGTTAGTATGGGAGGGTGGCAAGAAAAAAGCCAGCCCTCATGAAAAGCCAATTCAAGTCACCTTGGAGATTCCTGAAGCAAAACGGAAAAATGAGTTATGGTTAGTCTAAGTTGATTTTGCGGTGCTTTTTAATGTGTCCCATGTTACTGTGGCTACTTCTTTTATGGAATTAAATTTTTAATTCAAATTAGTCCTTTTCTCATTATAGTTGTGTAAAAGTTGAAAATGCATACTCTTTACTTATATCTTCTCACATTTACATAGGATTGCTATCAACCAGAATATACCACCACCAAAATGCAGTATTTTCCACAGTTTGCACAGAGAGGTGCAGAATAAGTTCAGAGTCAAAGTGGGAGAAAAGGAAAAAGCAGTGCATTGTGAAGGTGTGATTTCAATTTGGTGCTGGGGGAGAAAACATCAATCAAAATATCACACTTTTCTCATAGCTGTGCTGCCTCCCTTCATCCCTTGGTAGTGAGCAGAGCCACAAAAAATATATATATATATATATATATATAAATAATCCAGACAAAATTACAATACTGACCCATCAACATAAACATCAATCAAACTAAAGAGCTTTTGCTGTGCAGAACACCCACACAAACAATCTAATACCACGTTTTGCGGTATACCTTGCAGGCACGGTACAGGTACTTCTGATCCTGTGTAAGCTTGTATAAGGAGAGGAAAGCATAGCCGTTGCCGGCGGTGCCATGACAGATGCCGTAACCTTTGCGCAGTAAACCTCGCTGCCATATCACCTCGCCACACTCTGCTGCATCCTTCAGATACTTCTCGTCCTTAAACACCTGAGAACACACACAAACAAACACAAGCAACTGATCGTCAGCCACAAACAATTATTCATGCCAAGCATTAAAAAAGCCCTAATTTCATTTCACACTTGGTTATTATTTCACAAATAACACCACATGAGCTAAGAGGAAGCAAATATCACATGGCAGAAGAAAACTATTTTAGTCTGATCTCTTTCATGTGTACCCTGTCTGAGATAAGAATACAGAGCAGGAGATAGTGTATAATAGTTACTGTGAATATTACTTACCATTTACAGTTAAAATTCTGACAGGTGAACTTATATTTAGTGGTATAGCTCTTTGAGAATCATATTCTTTAGAATTATAGCTGCATTTCAAACACTACAATACCAAAAATATGTGACAACCTCACCAACACAACCATACTGTGGGAATAGAAAAAAAAATGATCTAACATATTCTGTTGCTTTGCAGCTTGAAATGAAGACACACACAAATAAAAAAAAATTTCCAGCTGTATTTACGCAATGCAAATTATAAAATCTTAGTGAAACATATAACAGTTCGGGAAAAAAAAACCTATATACACGGTGGAAGTAATTCCTTCTCCATTGCATACCAAGCTAATCGGCTTCTACATGTGATCAAATGTAATCAGCCTGATTATTTTAACACAAAAATGCCCAATCCTAGAGTATTCCATTGCTTTGAAGTGTAATTGAAAACAAACAACTATAGGTGGCAAGACACTGTCAAAAGATCTCAGGAACCAAGCTGTGGAGAGGCATAAATCAGGAGATGGATACAAAAAACATTTTAAAAGCATTATTAATCCCTCAAAGCATACTAAAGTATATAATTAAGAGGTGAAAGGAGTTTAATACTACTAGGACCATTCCCAAATCAGGCTTTTCCCCTAAACTTGATGAAAAGGCAAGAAAGAAACTGGTCAGAGAGGCTACCAAGAGGCCTACAGCAACTTTGAAGCAGTTATAGGAATTTTTGGCAAAGAGTGGTCATTGTGTGTATCTGACAATAATATCATAAGTACTTCTCAAATGTGGCTCGTATGGGAGTATGGCAAGAAAAAAGCCAGTCCTCAAGAAAAGCCACATCAAGTCACCTTGAAGATCACTGAGGCAAAATGGGAAAATGTGTTATGATCAGATGAGACAAAAATCAAACTATCTGACCTGAACACCAAATACCTGGTATTTTCTCGTGGAAAACTGATAAAGCATAAAAACTTAAATCATACTGAAAATATGTAGAATTACTTGAAGATTGCAATTAACCGATGGTCGCCATCCAATCTAAGTTTGAACAGTTCTTTTAATAAAAGTGAGCAAATATGGCACAGTCTAGGTAAGTTGGTAGAGACACATCCCAAGAAACTCATGGTTACAATCAAAGCAAAAAGGTGATTCCACAAAGTAACGACACGGGGTGATCCTTCAACCATCTTAGTGATTCTGTGTTTAATTTCTAAATTGCTGCTATTATATCATTCACTTGGCTAGCAAACACTGTGTAAATATAGCTGGGGAAAAAACATTTTGTGTGTGTGTGTGTTCATTTCAGGCTGCAACACAAGAAAATGTGAATATTTTGAAGTGGGGTGATACTTTCTATACCCACTGTATACACATGCTATTCCAGATTTAGTCCTGACTTTGCTCTTATTATAGCCGCCACTCTTCTAGGAAAGCTTTTCACTACATTTTGGAATATGGCTGTGGGGATGTGTTCATACAGCCACAAGAGCATTACTGAGGTCATGCACGGATACTAGCTGAGGAGTTCATACCCAAAAGTGTTCAGCAAGCTTGAAATCAGGAGCCTTGTCATCCTAGAACAGGTTTATTTCCAGTTAAGGGTACTGTGTAAAATGTTACAATATAGAAAGACATCCTGTACATCTGTGCACTTCCCACTTTGTGGCAACACATTGGGGAAGAAACACATATTGGTACAATGATCCAGAGTCCAGGAACAGTTTGCCATATACACCATATTCCTATATACAGTAAGAAGGTGGGGACAGTAAATCTTTTTACATGTGTACTTAAAAAGATCTGGTGTTTTGGAAATGAACAGACCTGGAGAGATGAAGCCGACAGTGGCCGAAGCCAAAGTACACCCTGAACAGAATGCCAATGCATCACAGGGCATAAACACACAACGTTTCACACTCACATCCACACCTAGGGTAAATTTGGAACAGCCAATTAGCCTAATGTGCACGTTTTTGGACTGTGGGAGAAACCCAGAGAAAACCCATGAAAGCACAGGGAGAACACACAAACTCCACACAGAAACGACGGATCTCTGGACACGAACCCAGGACCTTCTTGCGGTAAGGTGGACGGGCTAAACACAGCACCACCGTGCCGTCCTATATTCACTGAAATTACTTATTGTGCCAGTGTTTTGAACTTTTAAGCTACGTTCTCCAAAACAGCCACTAGAAGCATTGGTGAAAATACTTTATACTACTGATATAAGGATTCTGTAGATGCAGTCATAACACCCAAGCAAAATCAGCTTGACGAATTACCATTTTTTATTTTATACATTACCATATGGAACTTTGGAGCTCTGGTAAGATTCAGGAATAAATATAACATGAAAACCTAATAGAAGGATATGCCTATATTTTAAACCATTTTTATGTCTTATATTTAAACCTTATATGTCTTATATGTATATACATATACAGCTGACTCATGCCTTCAAGTGATGGCTGAATGGCGCAACCTAATTTATTAGAACTGCGGAATTAAACACGTTACTGAGGAAATGCAGTTTCCAAATATAGTACATGCTCGATTTCCCCTAACTGCCTTTAGGCACCATCAATTTTGTGTTTGGTATGAGAGAGCGAAAGCGAGAGAGAGAGAGAGAGAGAGAGAGAGAGAGAGAGAGAGAAAGAACAAGCAAGCAAATGGCCCATCTGTTCATAAGAATTGGAAAGGAACGCCAGAGAAGAGTTCTGTATTTATTTATATTAGCTGCGATAAAAACTCCATTTCAGTTGAAATTCTTCAGCATGCCAGATAAGACAAACTGTTTCGCTCAAGCAACATTACGCTCACTACGACAATGACAAATAAGTGTTATCAAAAGGTATGTATGAGATCACAGAGACAGTGATGTATAATACTGCATGCTGCTCATGTTAACCCTAACAAGCCGCATATATGCAAATTCATTTTCAGTTTGAATAGGAAGGCCTTGCCTTATACAAAAACAAAAATAAACAAACAAACAAAAAGAAAGTGGTTAGATTATAACTACAATTTAATAGGACGTATAACCATGTGGTGGAATGTTTCATGTGTAACACTTGACCACTAGATGGCACTGTGGGATTCTTAGAGGAATGAAGACTGTCAGGAGGAGTTGAAATACAGTGAGAGGTTTGTGAACTTCCTGAACTTGTGATTAAATCTACAGGTATAATATATCAGCTGTGGGAACTGAATGCGTTATTACATTACTGAGTCTGAATCGTGTTTGCTGCTGGTTGTTCATCTTGATGATCATCCTTTTTGCATACATCAATCATTTTTTGATAAACTCCCTGTGCCTATCACTGATATTCATGATCATGGCCGAAAATATTGCTGCTAAGCTCTTATACAAAATTTGGCTGAACCAAAAGGACAGATACGCGAACCTGTAAATCTGTACATCAGCAGTGTCAAAGTAATTTTCACTGAGGGCCACATCACTAAATTTAAAGGTCGAGATCGAGGGCCAAATAATCACTGAACATCTATTCTAAAAGGGCAACCATGAAACCTGTATGGCAAAATGATTTGTTTACAAATTGGTCTGCTTTTGCTTTATTCATTTTCCTTTTCCTACAACGCTTAGCAGCGACAAGCTAGCATGCAATCGTTCTTGAGTCATGAATGACTAGCTGTTAACTTGAAATGGGCTGCTGCCACCTAGTGGACGGATGATGAATTAGGTTTCATGGAAATGGTCGAGGCAAAGAATGTACGATAATCATATTCTAATCATAATCTAATTCTTTTAACTGGGACATCTTCAACTTAATTCAAAGTTCATTAAATGACAATTGGAAGGAATTTCAAAACCGTTCTAGAAGCTATCACTTGAATGCTGTCTATGAAAGAATAAATACACAATGTGTTCTTATGCGGCGGAACGGTGGCATAGTGTTTAGCAAGTCTGCCTTACAGCAAGTAGGTCCTGGGTTTGAGTCCTGGGCTGAGTCATTTCTGTGTGGAGTTTGTATGTTCTCTATGTGCTTTCGTGGGTTTCCTCGAGGTACTCTGGTTTCCTCCCACAGTACAAAGACATGCGCATTAGGATAATTAGCTGTTCAAAATTGTCCCTAAGTGTGGATGGGAGTGTGAATGGTTGTATGTGTGTTGGCCCACCAATGAGCTGTTCAGGGTGTACTCCGCCTGTGTTGGCTGTGGCTCCAGCCTCCCCATGGCCAAGGTAAGATGAAGCGGTTTGGCAGATGAGTGTGTTCTGTGTGTAGAGTATGTGGATGGATTGAGGATCTCCTTGCCACTCACCCTGTGTGCCATGATGAGCATGTGAACCACACCTGGTGCTCCGTGGCACCAGTGCACCAGTCTGTCTGTCTCATTGCTCAGGGATGATGGGTAGTTGCCTGAGCGGAACTTTTTGTGCCGAACATAATCTATACTTGGCCGGACCAACTCGGTCAGAACTTCAGGATGAACCTTGGCCGTGGGCTAGACAGAAACAGAGAGAAAGAGACAAATGATCTAACTACTGATGAGAAATGGTTTGATATGATGAAGCAGGGAGTTTCACAGTGGACGAGAAACATTGGGAACCAAGTCTGTACAGTCTAGTTTCATGAAGGAGGAGAGAATATCAGCAAATGTAATTCCTTAACCATGTCCAGCATTTTGCTGTTGATTTTTTCAAATGAATTATCCAGAGATTTAGCAGAAGATAAATATACAAATGAATACAAATATACACTATTTCCTTCAGTGAATAGGTGAAGAGAGTCTGATTTTGGAGGACACTGGAAAATTACTGGAGTCAGTTTATACAGAATTTTCGGTTTATATGTTCATTATTCAATTGCAATTACTAAAAAGTACCTGTGGTGAATTAGTGTTGCTAGCTATTTAAAATGATCACATTTGACTTTAGTGGATAAAATTACCCAATGTTGTGCTTTTTAGGGTAATTTATGTTAAAATAAGCATCTGTATCACTTAAGCGTATTAAATGATGATCAATACCGCTCCTGTTTGATTCATCTTTAATAACCACTTTATCTTGGGTTACAGTGAATCTGCATTCTGTCCCTAGAATACTCGATGCAAAACAATTTACCTTGAATGGGAAGCCAGTGCACGGGTGTGCACACACACACACACGCAGACTAGAGTAACCAATCGGTCGACCTGCATGTTGGTAAGGGAGGAAACTCGAGCTCAAGATCGAACCAGGGACCATGAAGCTGCACTAAGGTGAGTGGCTTTGATCCAACATACAACAGAGACAGTACATAACTAAGCAAGGTTCAAGGTTAAAACAGTGACAACATGGCACATGCTGGGATATGAACTCATAACATTCTGATTAGTAGCCTAAAGCCTTAAGCACCGAGCCACCACTTCCACACCCAAAATTCGATTTACTGTGCAGTCTAGCAGAAGTACACGCAGGCATTTGCTGACACAAAAACATCTCAGTTGGAACCACAGCCCTAACTCACTCCCGCTGTTCTGCAGAGCTTTTACTGATTTTGTTCTTCAGTGCTTGAGGGACGTACACATGGAACAGGCTCGGGTGTGATGCAATGCCGAAGGCTTCCTCTGAGTAATATGACATACTGCTGTGCGAGCCGTCGAAGGTGTGAGATGTTCAGTCAGTCTTGCCTGCACAGAGCAGCTGTGAGCCGTCTCACTGCACTGCCAGCACACTCTACACACAGAAAACAGCCGAGCAGTGTCGGCACAGCTGCTGCAGGATCACTGCTAACACACACCGATTCCAAAATTACTGACACTAATCAGGAACAAACTGAGTGAGGTCTAGTTGGGAATCACACTCTCAAAACTCTCATAGCAAAAACATTACAGTATAGCCACCATTAACCTCGGTTTATAACACTGTTAATACAGCGACTGCTGCAGTAACATGCACAAAACATGTATGGTGCTCTAAAGGCTGACCATTACGCCTTGACTTTGGGTCGTGGTCTGCCTATTGTTATACATTTGAGCTATACAAGCAAAAAGGCTGAATTCAAGCCAATCTTCTACAACACACACACCCTGTACCATCACAAAGACAGAACAATGCATTATTATGAGCAGTGGCGCATGTCCATCTGCGTCATCATTACGCACAGCCCTATTGCCTTAGCAACCATGAAAGAGCTCCACCCAGTCAGCTTACAGGCTCTCTGTGAAGTCTGTGTGTGTGTGGGTGTGAGTGTTTATATCAACCTTCCTCTAATTCAACTTATGGGTGGACATCCAAGCATAACAACTTAAGCCTCTGATAAATAATTCATTTCCTGGTTTGGATCCCATCCTAACGCAATTGGACGAGGGTTTCCGAGGTGTTATTTGTGAATAACAGGTATGCTTTGACTGCGAAGGCTACAAGTTGGTGGCAGCAGACAATTCATCAGTGTTCGCAAATGCTGAAGAAGCTGAAAATAAACCATTAGGAGAATAGATTGATTATTGGGTGAAACTGATAAAAAAACTCACACACACACACACACACACACACACACACACACACACATACATATATATATATATATATATATATACACACACACATACACACACACACAAATATATATATACATATATATTT
>JAQMYF010000001.1:12031802-12041962 GCA_030014195.1 Neosilurus mollespiculum
AGTTTTTAAAATTTACTTCTCATCATATACCAACATTCTTTTAAAATTATAGTATGTATTTTGTATTTTGCACTGGAAATTCCACAGGTCTTCTTTGTGCATAAAAGCAGGTAGTTAACCTTGCTAACAGAAGAGCCTCGAAAGTTTCAACAACAACACTATCAACTTCTGTGGCTGGTGCATGAACATTTCAATAATTTCCAAATGTATTTAAAACTATCAAGAATGTGCTTAAATATATACATTACACAAAGTTAACTTAAATTGCCCCTCAAACAGTCAGAACTTATTATGAAGCTATTACTATATCTAAGGTTATCCTTTGTAATGTACTGCCTGCTGAAACTATACATGGTTATACTACTTGTAGCATTTTAGCTACAGTGCAGATGAAAAAAATATATTTCTACATTTGTCATTTATATCACGAAACTCGAGGCACCTGGTCTGTCCCTGCACTGAGCCTTGAAATCGTTTAAAAAATTTTTTTAAAGAACTTAAACAACATTCCTACATCATGTTTGTGTGTCCCTGCTCTAAGCCTTGAAACTGTTGTTAAATTATTATAATAATATTATAAAAATAATACTATTGTTAAAATAAAACAAATCTAACGTTAATTTTAAATATGTGTATACTTTCCTACATAATGTTTGTGTGTGTGTGTGTGTGTGTGTGTGTGTGTGTGTTCGTGTGCGCGCGCACGCATGCATGTGTGGTTATTTGATACATGATTGTTATTCAAGGCACATTCAATCACAATTAATGTCTTAATACAATGCCATGTTTACATAAATTCATTACAGGATTTGTTTTTACATTATTTAGAGTATGTACAATTTTGTGTATGCAGCCAAATTATATTTCCTTTGCATGTTTTTAACTTTAACCACTAATAACCAGCCGTGTTTTTTCATAGCCAGTTATCTCTTCTATATGACCAGCTAAGCAGACATGTGACTCGTTCAGCAAACACTTATTGTTTGAGCATCCCGTGTTCTTAAAAAGAAACAATAGATAGTTAAAACAGACAAAAAAAAATCATGGTACTGTGCAATATAAACAATTCGTACTACTATTAAAATTAAAATGAATAAATTGAAGGGAGGAAGCGGCACATAATTCCTTTACACATAACACAAGTTGTAAATTTTCACATCCCCAGTTTTCGAAGACATTTTTGTAAAGTGCAATACTCACATTACCCCAGCCCTTTGGATTTTTTATTTATATATTTGAAGTATTAAGGTCAGTGCTTGGTAAATGTTCTCTTTCTAAGAGACTCTCAAAACTTAATAGGTTACCTACTGAGGGTTCATGCATTCCCAACTGATTAAAAGAAGCAGTCATTTCAAGAGAAATTTCTTGCTCTTGAACTTTAAAGTTCAGCTCCTTCATTACTATTAATGGTGGCATTCCAACAACATGTAACATCACTAAAGGGCACAGTGTTACAAATCAGGTAAAAAATTGCCCATGCACAGAGTTAAAGGTTATCTGAGACTCTTATCATGTTGGTGCCCGATACATAACAGAAACTGGTCATCGTTCTGCTCCATTATTTCATTCATGCACATTGCACCTAATCTCCACCTGAAATTAAAATCCATCTGTACTACCAGCCATTAGTCCTGGTCAAAACAAGGATATTACCAAATAAATTAATAAATAAATTACAAAACATTTTCTTTTTTGAACAGTCAGCAACAGTTTGTCATTTCTAGGTCTAGTTCATTTCGGTCAATACCAGTCAAATGTTTGGACACCTTCAGATAGGGGTGCCGGAAAAAAACTGATTCACGTCTGAATCGCAATTCTTATTTATTAGCATTATGAATCGATTAAAATTTTCAAGAATTGATTTTTAAGATCACGTGTTTCCGAGCATTTCCAACCTTACTCACAACACATACCGTTTGTCCACACACGGCCTCCGTCGTGAATTGTTCCAGTGAGTGGCGGGTACAGAACTAACGTGTTTCCCCGATAATAAGACCCACCCTTTCTTCTGCAGAACGGTCCAAAATAAGCCCTAACCCGAAAATAAGACCTAGCTCATTTTCTGTGAATGCACGTGCACTAGCACCATTTACAGCAGCGCCGCGGAGGAGAGACAGAAAAAGAGGAAGTTAAGAAAAAAAAAACGGTATACACTCACTCCCCTATCACTCACAGCGATCACCAGCCAATCATGGGCGTCTGTGAGGTCATTCGTACAAGGGGGCGGATAGCGCTTTACCTCCAAGTGTGTTAGGCCACCCCCAAATACACATGTGCTACAGTTCGAAAAGAGGCGGGCGGTAGCATCACGTCATGGAGGGGGCGTGTGCTTGCTTGCGCCCCTCCCTGATCGGTGGTGGTCGTGTGATAGAGAAGGCAAAAGTTGATGGGTGGGAATTGGAAAAGACTAAATTAGGGAGAAAAATGGGGGAAAATCCCCCAAAAAAAACAAAAAACAAACAAAAAAAAAAGTTAATTAAAATAAGACCTACCCCCAAAATAAGCCCTATGGTGTTTTTTGAACCGAAAAAAAAAGACAGTGTCTTATTATCAGGGAAACACAGTAGCTTTTAGCCTAGCTTTGACATGGATGAAGAAAAAGAAATACAGCCAGCGCCGTCTTCGCTGAAGGAAAATGCTTGCACTTCGGATTTTCCGGGTAAGAAGGAGCTTGACATGACATGCCGTGTGCAAAATAAAAGTCAAGTATTTTGGGAACACTTCAAATCCCCAAGCCCACATCTTACGCCATCACCTGGAGCTAAAAGAAATGGAGCAGCAGCACGACCAACTCCTGACCAACGCATACTCCATCACTTCACTAAACTCCCAACCGACTCTGAACAAGCAAAGCAGATCAGTACACCTACAAAACCAGCTGTCTAGTAATATCATTTCATTCTTATAGAAGAGTTGTTCCTAGCTTATAGAAGAATGTAGTTACTCGTGAAATTAGCACCCTGTGTTTGTAATGGTTATGAATCAAATATCGGTTTGAATCAAGAATCAATTCTGAATCGATTCGCCACCCCAAAAATCGGAATCGAATTGAATTGTTAGCTGTTGTTAGATTCACATCCCTACCTTCAGTAGACTTTTGACTGGTACTTTATGTAATAGCAGCTGTTCTAAACAACCGTTCAATCAGAAGGCTCAGTTTGTCCTTCGATGATTGATCATATTCAGGTCAACAGCTGACTTCATTTTATCGCCACATCAATGTTGCTGAGACTCGACCTGACCAAGTGAAGCAACAATGTCATTGAGATTACGTGCCGAGATCAAGGCTAAATGCACTCCAAGAAAATAATAGAGTGTGCAACTTTTTTTTTTTTTTGGCTGGCCAGTGTATTAAGTACACGGTATTAAATAACCCATTATACACATGTGTTTTTTTCCAAATGTTAGAAGCATGCGGCACCATGAGGACATGGTTTGTAAAGGCTGGTGTGGAGGAACCCAAGTGTCCTGCACAGAACACTAACCTCAACCCCACTGCACACCTTTAGTGTGAACAGGCAAACTGACTGAACCCCAAACCTCCTCACCTAACCTCAGCACCTGACCTCATTAATGCTCTTGTAGCTGATTAAACACATCCCTACAGCCGTGCTGCAAAATCTAGTGGAAATCCTATGCAGAAGAATGGATTATGGTTATTAGAATAGCGTTAGGGGCAGTGGTGGCCTGGTGGTAGGGTGCTGGGTTACTGATCACATGGTTGGGGGTTCAAGTCCCGATTTGGTACTGGAGGGGCACACATTGTACTTCAGAGGATCTTTCTTCTCTCCTCTTTTCTGTTTCCTCTCTATTTCCTCTTCTCTCAGTATTGTCTTTCTCAGTCTATTCTCTTGTTCCCCTTGTTTTCCCTTCTTATTTTTCCTCTCTTCTTTATAGTTCTGTTTTGTCTTTTCCCTCCTTCTTTTTCTTCCCCCATACATATCTCTTTACATTTCTTTTCATCTCATCATTTCTTCCCTTTTTCCCCTACCCTCTCATCTGTTCTGTTTTCTCTCCTCTTTATCCTTCCCTCTTTATTTTCTTTTTTTTTAACCTTTACTCTGCCCTCTTTTCATCTTTTTCCTCTTTTAGAATATACACTCCATGGTATCCTCTCGTACCTTAAGCACTAAAGGTACAACAGTCCCTGGTACCCCATAGTCTCTTTACACTTTTACCTTATTATGTCTTTCACTATATTGTGCCAGCTATACCAGACCCAAGGTCAAGAAAAAAATGGACTGGGTTCTCTATCTAATTTATTGTGAACCAATTTTATACCATAGTGCTGTTAATTCTCCAATCTGATTGGTCACAAAGATTGTTTATATATTTTCCTTATACCACAGCATGGTTGAATGCTCAGAAAGTGTGCATTATTTCCACAGAACAAAATGGCTCAGAAAGTAGTTCCAGCAGTAACATGAAGGACACATTAATATTAATGCACTCATTCTAATGTTAATGTGCATCTACAGGGATTTGGTGGATGCGCCACATAATGTAAGATTAATAATAAACCAATTTCTAAAAGTCTTGGTTTTAAGTGCTTTGTAACAGTCAAGGAGATTTGTCATAAAATGACAAGCAGTATTTTAAGAGAGGAAGAGACAGCGAGAAATAAAGAGAGAGAGAAGTTGATGAAGGGAATGACTGTTTATCACAGCTGTAAACGAAAGTCAGAATAGGAACAAACTTGTTTCATGGATATTCCATAGTATCAAATATTATTAACCAATGCAATTACACTGAATATGAATTAACATTCATAAACCATTTATTATATTCATATTTATAATTATGTCTTTAAGGAACTATGAAAACGTCTAGCTTTTAAGTTTTTCTGGACAGAAGTTGCAAATATCCTTTTGATATACATCTTTTGGGGGCAGTGGTAACTCAGTAATTAAGGCTCCGGCTTACTGATCCAAAAATTGGGGGTTTCAAACCAAAGTACCAATAAACTGCCTCTGTTGCACACTTCAGCAAGGCCCTTAACCATAAACTACTGAATTGCATTATTAAAAAAAAAAGGAAGTAAGCCGCTCTGGATAAGAGTGTCTGCTAAATTCCGTAAACGTATCTTTTTTCATTATTAAAAAGACACTAAACGTATCCTGGATCTGAATCTATTTATATTTATTCTCCAATAGGTCAGAGTAGGAGAGTGTTTAATATAAACCGTAAGGCCAATCCTAATAGAAAGTAAAACTATACTACTTATGCTTTGTCCAACATGGCTGTACAAAAACAAGCTCTCTAGTTACACTGTATGGGAAAGAGGGTAATGCAGTATTAGCCTGTGACCTCTGGTTGCCACAACATTTTATTTCCTGGGTTGCAATGCAGACTTTCTGCAAACATGACTTCCAATAAACACAAAGCACTCTTAAGAATTTCTGATACTTTTATGGTTCTCATTTCTGCGCTTTTTAGATATGTAAATGTTTTCCTAAAGCAGCAAATAAAATTGAAAGAAATGACTAAGCAAACAACTGCTGTGTAAAGATTTATTTGTAGAGAGCTGTGCAAAAAAAGCAGAGAGTACACCACATACCTGCAACTTATAAAAAATAAATAAATAAAAACGCAGCAGTTCAATTTCCATCAAATATGAACACCTCTTTTCTATTAATGAGCTGAAAAATCAGTAACCGTGCACAGTACCGAAGTATTCTTGGGAATTTTTATACCTTAGCCACTTCGGCACTGTTTAAAAGACCTTCAGTTAACAGCACCTTTACTTTCACACCTGCAAGACCAATTGTTTGCCCCTTTCTAGGTCAACACTTTCATATCCTCACAAAGCAGGGCAGTAAGTTATGTCTTGCCACAGAAATCTCAGACAATTCCCAAACTAGCTGTGCTTTTATCTAGCCCAGGTCCCAATCCACTAAGCCAAATATGTCAATGTGCCCCAGGTGTAGCTGAAACTGGAATAGATCAATTACGATAAACTCCTTGAGGTGTGTAAAACATAATTATCCACATCAACCCACATTTAGTTTAATTTGGGCCAAGTAATTACATTGTGGCATGGTGGTGTAGTGGTTAACATGTCTGCGTCACAGCAAGAAGGTCCTGGGTTCGTGTCCCAGGCTCGGGTGTTTCTGTGTCATGTTTGCATTTTCTCCCTGTGTTTGTGTGGGTTTCCTTCAAGTATTCTGATTTCCTCCCACAGTCCAAAGACATGCAGATTAGGCTAAATGGTGGCTTCAAAATTTAACCTAGGTGTGACTGTGAGTAGTTTTGTGTGTGTTGCCCTGTGCTGGTCTGGCAAGCTGTTCAGGGTGTGCCCTGCTTTCACTGTTGGCTGAGATGGGCTCCAGCCACCCGGCGAATAAAGTAGGATTAAGCGGTTCAGCAAATGAGTGAGTGACTGAGCACTTACATTGCAGTAATTCCCTTTCCTCTTTTTTCAACTAAACCATGTTGCTCAGTAAACTGGGTTCAAAGGTCAAATAAATAAAAATGGTGCTTACCTTAGCGATGGTGTTCTCGTCCACTGTTTCTGGGCCGATCTCTTTGTTGACATAGAGTAGGGCATACAGGTATCCAGCACGGCCGTACAGAAGCTCATCTGGAATCTCCGAGTCTGCACTGATGACTGAGCGCTGGAGCTGAAGCAGCCTGTAGAATCGTAGAATCAAAGGAAACAGAGAGGATCATCTTAAACTTATTACAAAGGTGTAAATATGCTTGCCACAGTACCAAATCTATTAACAATGGAAAGGAATGAAGAAGTCGTTTCAGTGATAAAACTGGATTTAAGCAGATGGCCTTCTCAGCAAGAGACCAATAAAACTGCCAACACACTACAGGGTGGTCTACAGGCTGAGAAAGGGGGAAAAACATGTTGGAACAGCAATACTGAGAGATGATGATTTGGCAGTCATATAAAGACAGGTGACAAACTAAAGAAGAAATAAAAGGGCAGTGGGAGCCATTTTACTAGCAATATTTGCTCTCGCTTATTTCCTTGGAGGGAATAGTCAATTAAAATTCTTCTGACAAATCAGCTTTGGCCAAGGGGTATGAGATACTCAACAAGAAATAGCTTTTCATTGATTTCCATTCATTTAAGGCTTCCCCTTTCATAAAATAACTTTACGTCTGCAATGTTCTGTCATTTTCCACGCCTCTTGTTATTTTCAAAATAAAATAAAAAACAACACTAAACAAACCAATACTGGCCAGCTACAGAACCCAACTTTATGGCTGGGTAATAAACTGCTGTGTCTATCTAAACGTTCAGCTGAACAAACAGCTCAATATAGGAGGCAGCCCAGGTTTATTATTATTAATATTATTATTTTTAAAAAGCACACAGTGTTTCGAATTGTTTGAGTACTCAAAGAGTGAACGGGCATATGACATGGAGAGGATGTAGGCTATGCATGTCACATCCACCACCCTTGTGCTGATAAACCCATAAAATATTAATATAGCTTTCTGAAAAACAGTAGGCTTTGGGATATACCTCAAAGGAATAAGTGTGCAAAGTTTAATGGGCATTGGCAAAGGATTTCTTAAGATATTGCCTAGAAATTGTCAGGTGTGAGAGAGGGAAAAAAAGGAGAAATGGAAAAACAAGTAAACCTATCTGGCCTAATGCCGTGGATGCCTTGCACTGGACAGAAGTCACTGTATTGTTTGGATAAGAAGCTTAGCTTTACACACAGTTCATTTAATAAATATAATGCCATTATAACCACTCAACGAACCAGACACCAATCAACATCAGTGACATGCAAACGCAGAAAGCAAGCTGGAAGAGTTTTTGGGGTGCAGCTACTACAGACAGTAAGGTAGCTACCCAGAGCTTTTTATGGTCTTGCATCTCTAAATTAAACGGAGCCTCTTCTGCATGTACAAACCAGCTTAATTGATCGCCATTCAAACTCTATGAAAGGGCCCCACCCACTCTTTTTACTGTCTATTCACATGATGGGCATGCTACAGGGCATGAGTGCACACCAAGAGGTTTGATGATGAAAATTATGCAACCAATCCAAATGTACTGACCTTCACACTCACCTGATCTTAACCCAACTGGAAAAATGTGAGTGAACTGTTAGATAGCATTCTCCATCACACATTATTTGGACACTGTTGATTTCTTTATCACCTGTGTATGTGTATATTACTGAAAAAGATCTGAATTTACATGATATGTAATCAGTCTCACACTGGGAGCTGCAGAGTTCTCACTGCCAGGGGAGTGCACTGAACAGCAATTCATCTGCCAACTTCCAGCAAACTCACACACACCTACACTCACTCACACACACACCAATCCAAAGTGAGGAATGCAGCATTGCCTGAGATATACAGCCTATGGTTCTATTACACCACCAGAAACCCACTCGGCAGGAAACTAGGAAGTGGTCATATTATGAGCCTGGAACTGGGTCAAAAAATTCTAAAGACTCCTGTAAAGGACTATCCTACAACAATGGCATATAAACATCGACATCTTCGCCATCCTAGAGAACAAGTGTCTCTGAATATGGATGAGTATACAACACAACAAATTATCCCCACACACTCCTGCCAACCCCAGACCATACTACCCCATGCTGCTTGCACCCATGCAAAAAACAAAAGGCCACGCTGGGGAAATGCACGCTAAGCCAGTCCTTGGACAGCAATCTGTAAATGCTTCGGTTTTAGCACCCTGCTGATCTGATAAAATTTGGAGAAGGTGTCATTTCATTGCATTACAGAAATAAAAGTTCTTTTCATAATCAGCTTTACAGTTCAGGGCTTTGAAAAATTACTGATAAATAAAAATAATTCAATTAAATACTGCACTGTAGAAGAAAGCCATTTATCAGCAAACCCCACAAGTGGAACTTAAGTCTACTTTCAAAACAAAATGTGTGATTGAATGTTTGTAGAAACATCATCGGTCTGTCTATGTGTTCATCCATCCATAAAGGCAGCCAATTAGCAATCCATTCAAGCCAGCCAGTCTTTCATTAGTCCATTCATTCATCCAACCCATCATTCAATAGTGCATCCATTCATCCACATGTCCATCCAACCACCAGCCAAGCAACCACCCATTCAGTTCCCATACAGTTCATTCATCCTTCCATCCATTCAGTCAGCCTTACATTCATCCATTAATCCAACCAACCATTCATTCGCCCATCCATTCATCCAAACCTTCAGCCTTACATTCATCTATTATTCATCCAACCAATCATTCATTAATGCATCCATCCAGACAGCCAACCAACCATCCATCATTCATCCCTCCATCTATTCAGTCAGTCAGCCAGATATAAATTTATCCATTCATTCTTGCAACCAACCACTGATTAATGCATCTATCCACCCACCCATCCATTTATTCAGACAGCCAACCAAACATCCATCATCCATTCATCCAGTCAGCCTTGTATTCATTAATTAATTCATCCAACCATAGATTCATAAATGTGTTGTTCATCCATCCATCGTCCATATCTACTTTATCTGGGTTACTGTGGTGGGAACCTTGAGTGTGAAGCAAGAATCCATGACACAGATGCCTGTCCAGTACACACATTTCCACATGCAAGAAGCTTAAAGGCAATTTAGAATCAATACTTAGGACCAATACACTAAACTGGCATACACGGGGGAGGGAAAGAAAACCCAGAAAAACCCACATGGACACAGGGAGAACATGTGAAACTCCACAGATGGAAACTGAAACAGATTAGAACCAAGGACCACAAAGCAGTGAGGAAACAATGCTACACTCTGCATCAATGTGACAAATACTTCACATCTGATTACGTAATGTTTTTGTACTCAACCCGGTGGACTTCAACACGCACCATGAAGCACCAGAGCCCACATCAATTCACAGTGCATGTCAGTACAAACTAGGTAGAAAAACCTACTAACCTTTCCACCTACAATGTCTAGAACAGGGGTCTCAAACTCGTGGCCCGCGGGCCAATTGCAGCCCGCAGGACGATAGTTTTTGGCCCCCACCTTAATATGAAAGTTTAATGTTAATGCAGCCCGAGAGTTTGATATGTCGCACCGATATTTGTGGGTCATTGTTTTTATTTGCATTGTATTCGCTTTGCCTCACACAATGAACATTACATATATTTCTATATTATGTAAAAAGGAGTCAAAACAAATGACATCAACAGCAG
>JAQMYF010000001.1:12074940-12093680 GCA_030014195.1 Neosilurus mollespiculum
ATTTATTCATTCATTCATTTTCTAAGCTGCCTAATCCTAATAAGGGTTGCAGGGAGGCCATCTCAGCCAACTCTGGGCGAAGGCGGGGTACACCCTGAACAGCTGGCCAGAGCATTGCAGGGCCAACACACATACAACCACTCACACTCACTCTCACACCTAGGAGCAGTTTGTAACAGCCAATTAGCCTACTGTGCATGTTTTTGGACATTGGAGGTAACCGGAATATCTGGAGGAAACCCACGCAAAAATGGGGAGAACATGCAAACTCCCCACAGAAACTCCAGGGCCTGGATGATCAAGTGTACAACAGACAATTTTTCCCGATGTCTATGAACATGCCCAGAAAAATTCATTTTTCTCAACTTTGCCAGCTCAAAGATGCTCTTATCTGTACAAATGTTCAGTTTGCTCAGTGACCTTGTTGCAGTTGCAGTACGGTTCTCCAAGAATCGTAAATGACTCACCCCTTGAAGAAGTACAGTAATTATGCTATCTAGGCAGAACAATAACAGCAGATAAAGTAAATACATTTATCTTACATGAATTCTTTGTGTGTGTGTGTGTTTGTGTGTACTGTTTGTATTGTTCATAAATGCTTAATTCTGATTGGTTAGAAGAGGATTATTAATTTTCTATAATAGCATCTCTGCAACAGGTGTCCTGCTACAAGTTAAATACCAGGTTTATATTAATGAATTATTCTAACACATTATTTGTTCTAAAGAGACACCCTTCTGTACATAGCTTATATAAACCATTACAACCCAGTATAGAAATGTGTTTATTTGGGGAGGATTTCTGCGAGATATTAATTAAGAAAGCCGAGAGTGTCAGTGCTTTCTAACACTCAAGAGCAGAAGCTGAAAGTCTTTTTTAACAAGAAAACGTCTTCAGGTTTCTTACTAACATGGCAGGCTGTATTTGTGTTCTTATTAAAATGAAGAAAGAGACCAAAGAGAGAGAGATTGAAAAGTAAGTTACACCGAAAGAACTGAGATTTTTGACAGAAGTTCCTCAACAGTAACTATCGCTGTAATGCCGTACTGTAAAACAGGCCACAGTATAATTAATGAAGACTGTAATCAACTTGTTATAAGAGGAATTAAACAACAGGATGCACTTTTATTGGAAAATAATTAACTTGAGGGTCTTACTTGATGTATTAAAAGCAATATGCAGCAACACAGTACTTTGTCTGTTTCACAGAGTCTTAAATTAGGTAGTAATCAGAGGGAGCTGGACACCGAGAGAGCAAGACAGAAGCAGTGTGGGGGTGGCTGTGGCTTGTATGATTCAGCTATCGATTTCCTCATTTTGTTATTGACTTCAGAAGTCAGCGGCTCCCCAGTGACTTTCTGCAGAAGACCGGCTGTGGAGGTGCCACAGGGTTCAACATCTCCCACAACCCACAGCTCAGCACTGCATGTCTTTTAAAACTAGGAAACACTGCATTATCTGTTAGTGGCCTTGTAAAGGAGAGCAGCGCTTCAGCCATGGCAGGGTCACACACTTACTACATATTTATAGTCAAGGAGTGGTCTTGGGTTAGGTGACCGACTCACACCTAGGGGCAATTTGGAACAACTAGTTAGCCTAATGTGCATGTCTTTGGACTGTGGGAGGAAAACAGAGTACCCGAAGGAAACCCACGCAAACACAGGGAGAACATGCAAATTCCACACAGAAACGGCCGAACCGGGGAATCGAACACAGAACCTTTTTGCTGAGAGACGTGCTAACCACTACACCAAAAATGTTTGTTATAAAATTAAAAACTTTTGAATAAACTATGTCATATTATGCATGACCGGTTATATCTAAGTGCTTTCTCAATATGCTGAATATCTCATTTCTTGTGTTTTGTGTCACTGTGACTGAGGACACAGAGGTCAGAGGTGATAGCACTCTCAGAAACAGACTGTAATCGACCTCTCTTCTTCTCATCTGCATTCTTCTTTCCTTCTCCATTTATTAGGCCTGTTCAAACTGTAGACGTGGGCTAAAGAAACCTTACTAAAGTTACACTTCTGTTGGTAAAAAGCTGATCTGAAGACTTTGAAGCAAACAATAGACATCAGAGGCTGAAATCAACGCCCGTCTCCTGCTTTCTGAGTCAGTGTCACAAATAGACACTGAGCACAAAGCAGCAACCCTGTGCTCGCCAGGTCAAGGAGGTCCTTACTTAAAAGCACTTTCATAAGCACGAATCTTTTATTAAGTGATGCTGAAGAATTGAAATAGCCCTAGAGATAAAAGTTTCAAGGTGGATGAAAATCTGTTTTGAGGACCAAAATATAAAAGTTCTGAAATTGCACTTAGGCAACCTCTACAATCCAAAGCAAAAACTTCTATTTTATGATTACTTCACATGTATTCATTTGCCTAGCTGCTTGATCCTACTAGGATCGCAGGGAGGTTGGAGCCTATCTCAGCCGAATCCAGGCAAAGGTGGGGTACGCCATGAACAGTTCTCCAATCCATTGTAGGGCAACGCACACATCTATTCAAACTCACTCTCACACCTAGTGGCCAGCTGAAAAAGCCAATTACCCTAATGTGCATGTCTTTGGGCTGTGGGAGGAAACTGGAGTACCCAGATGAAACCCAGGGACAAGCACAGGAATAACATGCAAACTCCACACAGAACTGCCTTCACTGCGCACACGACCCGAATCCAGGACCTTCTGGTGCTACCGTGCCACCCTACTCTTCATTTATGGAAATTCTGAGACAATTCAAAAGTGGATTTTTGAACAGGTCATTGGATCAGACTGCAGCACCAGTACTGCCATCTGTCGGCGGAAAATGGAACTACGTCTCAGTTTTTGATTTCTGCCCCATATCAATACATTCATTCATTTTCTGAACCGCTTAATCCTAATTAGAGTCACGGGGAGGCTGGAGCCCAGAGTCGGCAGAGTTCACCCTGGACAGCTCGCCAGGCCATCGCAGGGCAGAAACACGCTGAGGGCAATTCAGCCTACTCTTGACGAAAATCAGCAATGGTTCTTTTACATGCCTCTCACCACAGACAGTGAGAGACATGGCCTGCATTTGAAAATCCAGTTAGCTGCACTGGGGGGACAGCAGTGACAACTTGGTGATAGTGGGGCTTGAACCCCCAACCTTGGAATCCAGCACCCTACCACCAGGCCACCACTCCACCCCATATCAATGGTGAAGTGAATGTTGAGGGGACTTTTGACACAGAATTTCATAGCTCAAGGTCAGAATGACCAAAAGTCTGCTAGTTCTACTTGCTAAAGGTTTACCATAGACAAATTAAAGCATGGAATATTTAGGGAAATTCCATTCAGGGATTTTGTGTGGGAGTTGCTTGCCGGTAGTATCAGATATGACACTGTGGGCATCAGTGCTACTTTTCTGTACTAATGTGGCAATTTTCTCAGTAAGCTTACAGCTCTACTCTGCTCCAGGTTTTGTCCATATAAGAGGATTTACAGGCAAAGATTTTTTATCAAGGATATTAGACAAGTATCCACAGCCTTGTGTGTCTAATTTTTCTTGATTAAATAGCAATTATAAAGCAGATCTGCCCATTTTTTGAATATGCATCAGTGATTATTTACATTTTGACTCTGTGAGGAAACCGGAGTACCTTAAGGAAACCCACGCAACCAAGGGGAGAACATGCAAACTCCACACAGAAACGCCCGAGCCCGGGATTCGAACCCAGGCCTTCTTGCTGTGAGGCGGACATACTAACTACCACGCTGCCGTTCCGCCCAAATAATTTTAATTAAATGTAATTAATTTTCACAAACAGAGCAAACAAAAGGGAAAGTGCAAAGCAGACAGTGGTATCTATGATGGACTATGGGAAACAGGGATTCGTATATCAGGAAGACAATAATCTAAACTGTGTAAACATTAGCAATAGCAAAATCGGAATGATGGACTGGCCAAGTCAGAGTCCAGATTTGATTCCACTTGAACAAATATGGGATTTAATTATTTACATATTGATTACGCCGTTTTCCTTCAAGGACAGTCTCTGTGTGTAAACAATTTGGAAGAGGCCAATATAGTCAAATATATACTGTACACAGCCCTGCCATTAAAAAAAATTACATACTTATATTTTGCTTAAGCTTTGATTACATGTATCCACCATAGCGCTCAGTGGTTATAGCATGTCGACCTCACAGCAAGAAGGTCCAAGGTTTGAGTCCTGTGTGTTTCTGTGTGGAGTCTCCCGTGTTTGTGTGGGTTTCCTCCAGGTACCCGTTTTCTCCCACAGTCTAAAGACATGCACAACAGGTTAACTGGGTCTTCAAGATTGCCCCTAGGTGTGAGTGTAAATAGTTGTGTGTGTGTTGGCCCCGCAATGGACTGGTGAGATGTTCAGGGTGTACCCCTCCTTCGCCTGGAGTCAGCTGAACTAGGCTCCAGCCTCCCCACAACCCTAGTACAATAAAGTGGTTCAACAAATAAATTAATTAATAATTTGCCGTGGCATTGTTTTGGTAAACTTTTGCAATGTCACAACTTTTATTTGAAGAGTGGTGGACTCTGTGGTGCCAGTTCATGTGTGATGAACTCAGGCGCTCTGTCACAATTTGAGCTTGGATTTTATATTTGTGGCATCAGGGAAGAAAAATGTCAGTGACAGGCAAACCTGGTCATTCAATAAATCATCAGCTGTCTTGGTTTTATTGCCACATAATGTTGCTGAGGTTGGACCAGACGAACTGAAGCCCCAGATCATAATGCTTCCTCCAGAGGCTTGTACAGTAGGGACTATGCATAATGGGCGCATCACTTCATGCACTTCTCTAATTTAAAAAAAAAAAAAAAAAATTGTCTCTGATTTTTACTACAATTTACTTGTCGCCATTTCTCACCCCTCAAGTATTCCCCTTGTCACGCACAATCATCACCAACAAAGTAGGGTGAGAACAAGCTCAAGCCTCCTCCGAGGCACAAGAAAAAGCCCACCGCATTTTTTGAGCTGCTCTGCATGCAGATTCATGGTCAGCATAACACACTTCAGAGGAAAGCGCTATCTGCCCCTGGCATTATCAGCTCGCAAAAGCTTATGATTGGCTAGTAATATAATATAATTAGGCAATAGGAAAGCAAGTGTATGCTCTTCCTCCTTCCCTTAACAGAAAGGTATTTCCTAGTGTTTTATAAAGTTTTAAAGTACCCTGAAGCCCCCTGTGATCATTTTGATCACATATATACCACAGGTGTCAAACTCAAGGCCCACGGGCCAAATCCGGCCCATCAACTCATTTTTTGTGGCCCTCAAGAGCTTTCAAAGAATATGTTTATTGTACATTCTTTGCATCGACCATTACCATGACACCTAATTCTTCATCCTTTCAATAGGTGCCAGCAGTATTTCAATTAAACAGCTAGTTATTCATGACTCTAGACAGATTGCATGCTAGCTTGTCGCTGCTGACTGAGTGAATAAAGGAAAAGAGGACAAATGCTTAAACAAATCATTTTGCCATACAGGTTTCATGGTTGCCCTTTTAGAATAGATGTTCAGTGATTATTCAGCCCTCGATCAGCTTTAAGTTTAGTGATGTGGCCCTCAGTGAAAATTAGTCAGATGTATATGCTTTGTATAAAAATATACATAGGAATTGTGTATAATGATAATGATGTGTAATGATGATAATGATGTCCTGTAAGTACTGGGACAGTGCTGGCCTAACGCTTAGAGAAGCGGGTTTGGGACCAAAAGGTCGCTGGTTTGATTCCTGAGCCAGCAGGAAAAATGTGTGGTGGTGGGGGAGTTAGCAGCACCTTCTCTTCTTCCACATTCATGGCTGAAATGCTCTTGAGCAAGGCACCTAATCCCAAACTGCTCTCCAGGCACAGCAATGAGTGGCACTGCTCTTTACTCTTAGAGTGAAATAAATAATGCATGAGTACATTTCAGATGGAAAGATTTTAAATTTAAAGTGACCTTCTGTTTGAAGAATTAAAAGTGCAGGAGAAGATTCATGGTGCAGATCACTGATTTCATCAAGAGACTGAAGGAAAAGCATGTATGAGATCACACTGAAAATCTGTTAAATGTTTATCACTGGAAAGGAACAGAACATTGTAGAACTTTTATTTCATTAATTGAGGGTGGTCATGGAGGCGGGATGACAACAGATCAGCAGCTCGCCAGATCATCACCGGGCCGACACAGACACAACCATTCACAATTACAGTGTTAGAATTTAAAATATATATTTATTCATTTTTAAAAAAATGAAATGCACCTCCTTATGTTCAGTAGTTTCATGATGCATTTTTAGGTCATTATTTAAATAGAAGCAAATTTGTGACATTGACCATATTACTATATTATTAATTATATAACCCATGTGTCTTTTTCCTTCCATTGAAGCATGCTTTCAAACAACGCACTGATTAATTTCAGGTAAAAATGATCATCAGTTTTAACACAAACAGGTAGAGTGTGTATCAGATCGAGTGCACTTTGCTATTAAGGCAAAAAAAGGGATCATATTAAATTCAAACAAACTGAACTTCATCCACATTTTACTCAAATTACTGCTATAATACTATAAGGAATAAAAACATCTCTGAAAAATTCATGTGTGAGATGGCTTCAATTTATTATAGACAAACTGGGGGCAGTCATGGCCTAATACTTGGAGAAACAGGTTTAGGACAGAAAGGTTGCTGGTTTGATTCCCATACCAGCAGGAAAATGCGTGGTTGTGAGGGGAGTGAGCTGCACCTTCCCCCTCCTCCACCTTTATGGCTGAAGTGCCCTTGAGCACGGTGCCTATCCCCCAACTGCTCCCTGGGTGCCGCAGTGTGGCTGCCCACTGCTCCGTGTGTGTGTGTGTATATACTCACTTTGGATGAGTCTTGCCTTCACTTCCTGTTAGTTTCACTGGAGGTTTAGATGAACATCTGCTTTAATATGAATACCTAAATATTGACTTTAAGAAAAAGAAAGACTTTGCTTACTTATAGTTTACTTAAATATTAAGTGCTCACACTGGTGACTCCTTCCAGAAATGCAAAACACAAAACTTTTTGTGTTCATCAAGATTCCAGATGAGATTGCATCATATAAATCCATGTGGGTGATGTTACTTTAGAAGGAAATATGGTGCAGTGGTGGCTTAGTGGTTAAGGCGATGGGTTACTGATCCAAAGGTCAGCAGTTCAATCCCCACTATCACCACTGCTGGGCCCTTAAGCAAGGCCCTTAACCCTCAGTTGTATAAAAATGATGACTAAGTCGCTCTGGATAAGAGCGTCTGCCAAATGCTGTAAATGTAAATATGGATTAAAACTAATATAAAATTGTGATTACATTTTAATAATTTAAGTCCTGTTTTCTGCGATGGTCCGGCGTGCTGTTCAGGGTGTACTCTGACCTCGCCCAGAGTCGGCTGAGATGGGCGCCAGCCTCCCCACGACCCTAACTAGGATTAAGCAGTTCCGAAAATGAATGAATCGATGAATCCTGTTTTTAATGCTTCAGTTGGAGCCACAAATATTGGTGGACGACTACATAAAAATAAATGTTGGACAGCTAGATCCGAAGGCACTGTGAATAATATTGGAGTGTGTTGGTTACCTTGGGTTAACACTGGGGCGCAATGTCTACGATCTCCGGGATTCAAAAAAGCGTGAAGCTCCATGAATTATGCCCACTCTTGAAGCACGATTGGGTTATAAAAAGGAGGCAAGAGATGAAACTTCAAGGAATCGTGTTTCCAAGTTCATCAAGATCCCCTACGATGGTGCATCAAGGTCGGTTACACTCTGTTAAGCTCTACTACGATTCCCACGTATTATCACGATTGGCATCAAATCGTAAAACACTGTAATGATCATGTGATCATCACAAATTGCTCAAGATCATCATGATTCAATCCGACGACCCCCCATGATCATCACAATTCTCTCAAATTGTGGAGATCGCAGACATCATTCCCCCAGTGTAAACTCAGGATCAGCAAAGTGCTCAAATTTTCCACACACGTTCATTCTAGGGGGTTATGGATGGATTCATTTAAAAATACGCAGTAGGATTTCTAGGGGGTTGGGGTAGGGCTTGAAACCATCAAGTTCAGAGCCTGTTCCAGGAATGCTAGGCACATGGTGGAAGAATACACCCAGGATGGCATGCCAGTCTGTTGCAAGGCAATTATTCTTGCCTTTATTCAAGCTTAAGTGAAATTTAGTATAGTCCATCTGCATAACAAGTTTTCAGGAGTTATAAGGAAACCAGAAACCCCTGACAAAACGCAGGACTCAAATCAAACGCAGGACCCTGGAGTTGTGAGGGAGCAATGCTGCTGCTGCTACTACTACGTGAATAGCACTGCTTTCTTTCTTTCAAGCATTATGTAGAAAGAAGCAGAGAAGCAAGACCGTTCTATTATATAAAACTATCTGCAAAAACACAGAGTTTGGATCCCATGGAATAAATAAAAGTGATCACTCACTCACTCGCTGGACTCTCAGCCGACACTAGGCGAAGGCGGGGTACACCGTGAACAGCTCGTCAGACTATCGCAGGGCCAAAACATTTACACTCACACCTAGGGTCAATTTGGAACAGCCAGTTATCCTAATGTGCATGTGTTTTCACTGAGGGAGGAAACCAGAGTACCCAGAGAAAACCCATGCATGCATGGGGAGAGCATGCATACTCAAGAACATTTCTGAGCCTGGGAATCAAACCCTGGACTTTTCTTGCTATGAGGTGAATGTGCTAACCACTATGCCACCTTGCCGCCCGTGATCACTTGAGCTAAAATATTAGTTGTTGACACTTGTACACCAGGATCAAGAATGTTTTTTTTATGAATGTTGATCATTTCAACCAAGTATTGGATCAGATTCGAGCTCGAAAAACACAAAGAGATCAATATGAAATTTGAACTTTTTTATTATTCACACCCATTTCTAGTCCACTATGTTAGAATGGCACATCAGCGTCACTCCCCTACGTTCCTATGTTGTTCGTTTGTACTTCTGTACACACTATAAAAAGTCTATAAATAATGCTTTAAAAATCAAGTGGGCCACAAAGCCTTTATGAGAGCTCCCTCTGCCACCAAACACTACTGACCAGCTTGTACTTTGTTTTCTTTCTTTTTTTCTTTCTTTTTTTTTGTTTTAAATACAAAAAGGCCCATAATGCATTTTCTACACAATTGAGAAAGAGGCATTAAAATACATGGTTTGATAAAGCACTTATGAACTACAGAATAGAATGAGAAATAAAGTACAGATGATGGTTCCAAAAAAAAAAAAAAAAAAAGAACAGTTCATTTAGACACAAGAACAACGATGCCACGTAAAAGTACCACTGACACAAAATATGAATTCTTCAATTTAGCATTTCATAGAAACAAATTTGCAACCTTGAAGTAAACAAATAGAATATATACACTGAGGTAAAAATACATTGGTCTTTGAAGGAGGTATTTTTTTTTCCTCTGGATTACTTTCTGACCCATTTTTTTTTTTTTTAACTAATTAAGCCTTTCGCCTTTTTTCTTCTTTTAACAATTTCTTTAAAAACCAAAATGATGCAAATCAGTCACATGCACTGCATCATTCTACATGGAATACAAAACACAATATAGTCAAACTTAGGCACCAAATGAAACTTGATAAAGCTTTCTTCTGCCTTTCTATAATGTACACGCTCACACACACACACACACACACACACACACACACAATGAAAAAGCACCTTGGTTGGCTTTGCAGTCCCTTAGTGACCCAGACTCCTGCTTTCTACATACCGGTCCATTTCCTTCAAATCAAATCAGCCCCCCCCGTTTCATTACCTACTCACACGATTTTTGGTGTTACCGGGCCACCGTCCCTCCAGGATCTTTCTCACAGTGTCCGGATGTTGGCATAGATAAAGAATCGAACTGTAATAAATAACTTGGCCTTTGCCAGTAGAAAGCCTGAGGACTGTGTCGCCGTACACATTTGCATAACTCAATAACCCGTCTCTACACCCTCGTCGCCATACCCGTGCCCTTTACTGAAATTGAGCGATTCAGTGAGTCGTGCTCTAATTGGTGGCACACCAGTTGGTAGGAATGTTGAGTTTAAGGTTTACGTTCATGTCTGCTGCATGGAAAGATAATTAGCTTTCCAGAATATTCCACTTTTAAAAGAAAGGTATGGATTAAACTGAGGAAGGTTTTTGTGCAAATATCTGTGTATGGATGAATGAAAAGCTGCATAAAAAGCAAACACTAAAATTGCATTTTACCAGCAGACAACTGTGCAGGAGTCTGGGTCACATGGCAGGACCCCAAATGAAAACACTGTGGGTTGAAATCACCCGGGATGAGTGCATCCTCGTCCATGTTCGAGGATGCAGATGGGTTTGGAGGCACAGAAGTAAGTGACATCGAGAGCAGATGAGCGGGAGAGAGGTCGAGGAGCCTGTCTGAACAGCCCATGCTTTCCAACTGTACCTAAAATGATACCAAACATGGTAAAAAAAATCTCCTAGCTACAAGACAGTAAGAGAGCGGGAGCCTTAGAGAGAATCCTCTCGCTCTCATCCGCTCGTATGGAACCAGAGGTGCAGCGGTATGGATTTCCTGTTAAAAGTCAGAGCTGGTGTGATTTGACCTGTCAAGGCCAGGAGGATACCTGCATGTCACTGTGAGGAAATACCTGGATATGCATGTTTTTCGCATCTAAATAGGTCACTGCTGAATCCGTAAAGAAAAAAAGGCTGCTGGTGATTTAAGACAGAAATGTGTTGGACTACGGGAAAAAAAAAAAAAGAGCATTGGCCCAGTAACATCTGCAGTGGCACGATGAAATAAATTTCCCACAAAGTATGATTACACTCGCCTTCAATGGACCTTAGCGATAATAAATGACCGAAATCTCATCTTCTTCCCCTTTAGATGGTATGATATACTGTAATACCTTCTGGAGGGGATGTGCTCTATCCTTGACCATACTGGGTTCACTTTAAGTTCTTCAGCTGTCCAATATTTCTTAACCAATTGTATGTGCCACAGGGCCATCAAGCTAACAGACAAGTTACATACACCACTTAGATACTTATTTACAATGTACATATTTATACACAATTCCTCCATCATTCATCTACTACACTCAGGACGTGTCTCAGCATAAAAAAAGGACTTTGTTTTGGGGGTAAAAACGAAAAGTAACAGAAAAACTGTACTGGAGCAGAAAAGGGATATCTGTGTTATCTAACTGAAATAAAATGATTAATAATGAATCTAACAATAATAATAATAATATGGAAATACTCAACATGTGCAAATCGAGTAAAATCTGAAGAAAAAAGAGGAGTAATTACCCAGCATGCCTGCTGGCAAAAAGCATTTTCCGAATTTTAATTGGACACGTGTAAAGTAGTCCTCCATATTTTAAAAGCACTGTGGAATGACACCGATTTAAGGAATGGGCTTCGATCAAAAAGTTATTCTACTCAAATTTTGCACACTTAATTCCAAATCATTGTGAGAGCTCTACCCCTTCTTATGCTCCTGTACAGAGGCAGAAAAAAAAAACAGCAAATCTGCCGAAAAACACAATCAATCCAAATCCTTATACATTGAAAAGAAGCAACACAAATTAACATCCTTTTGCCACACTAATAAACATGCACAGTGTGTTGTGCCTAATGAAAATTAGCCTCCTCTCCCCCTTCCCAATGTTTTGGCTGAAGGGTATAAAAGCTTGTATATAATCAGTATAATCACAGTACAGGAATGCACTGTAAACATGCCATGCTATTCAGAGGCCATCTTGGCCACTGGGCGATAATTATGTTCTCTCTAAAGTGCTAAAAAAACAACAACAACCCAATAATCTGACAAATAAAACAGGCAAAATATGACTAGCATGTCAAGTACCATGCTTCATCCTGCACTACAGCCTTTAAATGGATACTTAAGAGAAAGCAGGCATTCCTCAGTCATCCAAATATTATATTTGATCAGCTGGATTATAACACAGCTCAGAAGGTGTTAATTTAATTGTTATTACAGAAACTTAACCAGGAGCCCTGGCTAGAAACTTGTAGTAATGTACACTGATCAGCCATAATATTAAAAACATCATAACTACTGATGGTGAAGTGAATAACATTGATTATCTCAACACTGGCACTTGCCCAAGAATGGGATATATTATATATTATATATATATATATGGACCAAGGAAGGGCAAACAGAAACCTGGCAAAAGTGTCATGGGTGCCCAAGACTTACTGCTGCACGTACTGTAGCACAAACTGCTGAAACTGTTCATGCTGGCTATGATAGAAAGGCATCAGAACACACGGTGTACTGCAGCTGGCTGTGTATGGGACTGCCTAGCTTCAGACCAGTCATGTGGTGTTAATGTTATGGCTAATCAGTGTATGTTATTATTTATACACAGTGTCTTGTACTTGTAGATGCTCCACATTGATGTGGTAAAGTTTTCTCTGTGTGTGTGTGTGTGTGTGTGTGTGTGTGTGTGTGTGTGGGTGTGTTAACTTTGTAACAGTCAAAAGTAACAAGATGTAACAAGAAAGTCTTCAGGTTTTCCCATTTGCTTCTTTTTACACGATCTACACCACAGGTGTCAAACTCAAGGCTCCTGGGCCAAATCCGGCCCACCAACTCATTTTATGTGGCCTGTGAGAGCTTTTAAAGTACACAGTGGCTAGCATGTTCTCCTCACAGCAACAAGATCCCTGGTTTGATTCCCAAGCCCGAGCCTCTCTGTATGGAGTTCGCATGTTCTCCCCGTGCATGTGTGGGATTCCTCCGGGTACTCCGGTTTCCTCCCGTCGTCCAAAAACATGCACAGTGGGCTAATTGGTGGTTCCAAATTGCCCCAAAGTATGAGTGTGAATGGTGTATGTGTGTTGGCCCTGCATTGGTCTGGAGAGCTTTTCAGGGTGTACCCCCTGGCAGAGTCGGCTCAGATGGGCGCCAGCATCCCCGCAACCCTAATTAGGAACAAGCGGCTTAGAAAATGAATGAATGTACGATTGATTATCGTAGATTCTTTGCATCAACTATTACCGTGAAATGTAATTCATCATCCATCCACTAGGTGGAGCCAACCTATTTCAAGTAGCCATTCAAGACTCAGGAAAGACTGCAAGCTAGCTTGTCACAATCAAGCACTGTCGTAAGTAAATAAAGGAATAGAGGACAAATGCATAAACAAATAATAGGCAATTCAAATTTCATTGTTGCCCTTTTTTGAAGAGATGGTGAGTGATTATTCGGACCTCGAAATTTAGTGATGACGCCCTCAGCGAAAATGAGTTTGACACCCGTGAACTACACAACTAACTTTGTGCAACATAATTTGTAACTACATACAGATTAAAAAAACCATGCTTGGGTAGTAATAAAACATTGTCACTATGGCAAATTGCTGTAATGTGAGAGGAATGGAACCAGGATGTGCAAGTAATGGAAAATTTCAGGGTCATTCACACCAACCCACTGGTTTTTTTTTTTCCCTACAAAGACACTTTAAAATGTAACACCATCACCCCTTTCTGACGGTAAACTTATTTGTGTGGCAAAAGGACGTCGTTCTACAGATCTAAAAACCAAAACTGACAGATTTGTTGCTACATTTAATCCTTCCAGTAAACAGAACTACACAGTAACCCTACTGTTTAAAGACAGTTATTGGAAACGTCACAATTTTTCTTTTTAATCTTTTTAAACAAAACAGGAACAACCAATGATATTGGTCCCTTAAGGCTTGCTCAATGGAGATTTGAAGCAGTGAACAGGATTTGTTTTTTAAATTTACATTCCACACACACACAAAGAATTGCCATAAAATGTTGGAAAATCTATGGCTTAGTAAAGATCTATTTGCTATATATGTAGATAAATGAATATAACACATCATCTCTGCAACACTGGGGGGGGGGGGGGGTACCGTTAGAAAGACATTTTTTTACACTGAAACTTAAGTAATGCTGATGTGTTCAACTTCAAACATTGTAATGAGTTCTTATTTAGTCAACTGCTCATAAGTTCTTTTTCATTTCAGCTTTTTTTTTTTTTTCATTCAGTCTCCTGAATTAAGCGCCAGTCTGTGAGAGTAGCTCAGTTTAAACAGGATCTGTGGGTTAGTTAGGAACAAAAAAAAAGAGTGCATTCAGGGAGAAAAAACCCCCAAAACAAATCAGGCCGACGTGGCCACATTAGGTCTCAGGGCATCTTCTTTCCAGATCACTGTGTCAGGGAGGAGCGAACATGCAACAGCCAATCCTCAGCTGCCATTCAGTGATCAGCTGTACTGGAGAAGAACTGAGGTCTGAACTGAAACATCCCTCTGTGCTGCATTGAAGATGATGATGAAAAGGATACAGATGATGTAAGACTGAAGAAATGGCACCAGCAAGTTGTGTGTGGTGGCCCCCTTGCTAACGTTCGCTGCATGTGCATAATTAAAACTCGTCTGTGAGTTTGCGACGGCGGCGCTCATGCTTGTTTCATACTTTCGTTTAGACCGACAGCGAAAGGTAAAGGGGCCGAGCCACGGCATGAGGGAACGTTGGTTTAAAGCAGTGGCACTTTCCGGTAACACCTGGCTTGGAGGGCACGGATGCCATTGTAGCTGTTGTAGTTGTTGTAAATAACTGTTGCCGTAGTAACAGAACATATCAAGATATAAAATATAGGATAGGATTTCTCTATATTGCATATGTTGCAGCATGTTTGCCAAGACTGAATGAGGTCATGTCCAGTTTGTTGGGAAAACAAAAAAACAAAGCAAAAAATAAGTTAGAAAAAAAACAAGTGTTGAGGAAAGAGAGAAAACACAAGGTGCAAATTCCCTGTAGAGATATGTTTCCAGCTAATCTCATCTCTCCAAGGCTAACAGGAGAAAAAAAAAGTACCTGACCATTAAACAACCTTCACTGGCTAAAGTCAATCATTCAAAGCTAAACAAACAAAAAAAAAAATTCCAAACAAGCCATCATTCTTAGTGCTCATGTCCTCCCTCTTGTTCTCTCCCTCGCACACGGAGGACGTAATGCAATAATCACAGATAATCAGAAGAATGAGCATGACCATTATAATAAACAGATATTTGGGGGAGGAAAACAAAACAGAACCTAAAATAATCATATGCCAAGGTGTGTAGCTCTCCTGGAGCGCAGCCCTACATTTTAATCCCCTCCTGCTGGCTTAGCTGGGAGAGTGTCTTCTTGATGCGCAGGGCAGTGAGGCGAGCAGCTCCGTTGGCGTACCAGCATTCTCGCATGATCTTCGCCATCACCCGCAGAGCCTGAACACCGCAAGACACAGAAACATCCGGTGAGATTCATAGGAACTGACAGCCTGAAAACATAAGCCCGACTCACAGTATATGGTTCAGAAATAATAACAATAATAATAATAATAATAATAATAATAATAATAATAATAATAATCTGTATAAAAGGCAGGTAAGGTCAAGTGTGAAAGTTTGAACTTCATTAGTACAAAAGCCTCATGATAAAAGAAATGAATTTTATAGCTGCGAAACCTTTGGTGTGTTAGTGACAATTATTGTGATACTGCTTATCATTAACACAGTAATTGTCAACAATGCATGTTAAGTGTACTCACTCATTCTCAGACATTTGCCCAGCCACTTAATCATGTTAGGGTTGCAGGGTTTTTTTTTTTTGGTTAAAAATCATTCTGAACTGTGAAAGTCCTGTGTTGAAGTAGAGTCAGCTGTTTGGTACTTCTCTACATCATAAAGTTTAATTATGTTAACACCCTCTAACCAGCCAACACCTCTGCTAGCCACTGGATTTTAGTGGGAGCCTGTGAAAGCAGGCTTATTTTCAAATATAGTATCATGGAAACTCATCAGACCACACCTAGCCCCACCCTTCAACTTCACCCCCACCCCACTGCCCATTTTGTAGCCTTTTTTAGGTTGGGGTGGAGTTATTCTAGAAAGCTTCTCCTTATTTCTTCTAAAGAACACTTTGCCAAAGTCTACATTTATAATCACCTAAACTTACAGAAAAAAAAAACATTACTACCAACTGTTTTAAAGAGCTTGAAGTTTCTAAAAGGAAAATGAGCTATCACACCGCTTATAAGAATTGATCTCTCTCATCACCTGTGCTAGAAATCCCTTATGACATTTAATCATGATTATCATTTGGATAAATTTCATATTTTATTAGGCCATTTTAACACTATAAAAATGAAGTGAAAAGTCTTTATAGTTTTCTTCCAGCACCCAGCTATCCGAAAACTAGACCAAAGAGTAATGTTCACTCTGAAAAGAAAGGGTTAAAAAAAAAGAAAGAAAAGAAACATTTTCACATTTCATTTTCCCAACAGAGGTATCGAACTATATTACAGACAGAAGTGAAATCGTACTGTTTTTCTTAAATCATTCGTGTAGTTAAAAGTTTGTCTCTCTCTTTTTTAATGTGATCTAAATATTCAGTGTCCCTTAATTATTCCGTCTGACTGGTTTAGAATCCTCTGAGCAGCTTGTACACCCCACCGCTGTACCTACGCAGGTTCTATTCCGAGAGTCGAGAAGCTTTTTTTTTAAAACTATTTTTTTGCTTTTGATTTTGACCTGCTGGCATTGTCATGGGCACTCATTTCATTTTTTAAATTATACTGTTAGATAAACTGTGAAACAGAGGTACATTTTTATCTTTCCACATATCTGTATTATTGCATTTAAAAATATATATATATTAAGCTAAGAGGATGGAAACAGTTTGGGATCTTTTGAGATATCCACAGGTAAAGTGAATATAAGAACAGATTCTACTCTGTTCTTGCCTGCAATCCCACTGAAACTGAAATAAATTATAAATTTTGTTGATATGAAGCGTACAGTGAGTGAGGCCTGTAGCACAGCCAAAGAACTGAGCGAATCAATACAGAACATGTTTGTTCTTTTGCACTTTGGTCGTCACCTGCAGGTTTCACTACATTTACTTATGAGGAAGCTTGTAATAACAATAATAATTAGTAATAACAATAACTTGGAATAACAATAGTACATTTTAATCTGCAAAGATGTGCATGATGTATGTAAGCTTTTATTAAGATCGGCTTTAAATTCCCTTTAAGTATATTTCTCCCAAATTATATAAATATAAATGCAAATGTAAGTGTATTTCAAAATTCTTCTGGAAAACTTGGGACATCGCTGTGTGTTGGTCTAACTGAAAATACCAGCAGGAGCAAGCTGAATGAGTGTCACCCGCCAGTGTAATAAGGCAGAACAGATACCAGAACCAGATATTTTCTACAACACTAGAAAACAAATTAGACTTGTTTGGCTTCAGACAATATAAAAAAAATTAAGTTTATATATTTATACAATAAGACAAAATTATACAAAATTATACACAATAAGCAATCGTTTTCTATGCTGTTTGTTTGCTGTTGGAAAAAATGCAAGGAAATGCTTCAACAGACATGCTGCAGCCTGTCAGAACACAGATTGCTCAGTTATTCCAGGAGACGAGCAATTTCGCTGTGGGACTGAAAGGAAAAAAGAACACTTAAGGTATGACTTATATTTTAAAAAAAAGAAAAGAAAAGAAAAAAAAAGACCACTGTCCTGATCACCGCTGAGCTGTGTGGAATTCTAAAGCTTTTACTCTATGACGTTACATCCACACTGCGGTCTTCCACAGACTCCATTTCCCGGCAATACACTGACTACAGTCATCATTGACCTGGCACAGACTCTAGTTCCCAATGCTCCTTGAAAGATCCGACTCACCAGCATACTGATTACCTCCACCAAGACTATAAAGAGAGTGTGCACACAAACTTGCATTGCAAAGCAACCGCTCAGCTCTCATTAGCCTGACTTGCCAAGCACTATTCCTGATTGTTATTCTGTTGCCAACTCCTCTTTGTGTACCCATTTCTGTTTATTGATCTACCGGTCTTGTTTTATTTGCTGATCTCTTTACCCTTTGCCTGTTTTCTGACCTCCAACTGTATACATCCCTTTGGATTTTTCTGACTATTAGTAAAGCATAGAATGACACACACATACACACACATATATATATATACACACATGTATGTATACAGGCAGCAAGGTGGTGTATTGGTTAGTGATTCCGCATGGGTTTGAGCCCTGTGCCCCTGATGTTCTGTCTTAGGGACCATTTACTGTTATTTACCTCGCCTTCAGTGAATAATTATTGTTAAATATACAGTGTGTGTGTGTGTGTGTGTGTGTGTGTGTGTGTGTGTAGCCATTTTTCTGGTAAACTGTGATGTTGGGATGCTGTCGCTCCCTCACTCTACATGCCTACCCAGGTCGGTTGACAGTGGAATGGCTGAGTGCCCAATGTTACAGGGTGCCCTTATGGCTGCCTTCCTTCTGGTTCACTCTTTTTAGTTATGCTGCCATAGTTAGTCATGCCCCTGACTGAAGTCCCTGCTTTCACCCAGCACTAATAAACTCTTCTTTTACCATTACGCTGTTATGAGCATACCCAACAACCGCCCCCTCTGTGTTTTTGCTGAGATACACATGTTTCTTCTGGGATGCCAGTGATCCTGATCCTCCCAATCCTTCTGCTTTCTGAGTCCTGTGGTCTGTTTTGGTGTGCTGATGCTGGCTAAAGCCCCTCGCTTCTGTTGATGAAGATCCATATGTGACCCAGTCTGGCAAAATGAGTCACAGTGACCAAAAATTCAAAATTGTGTTAGCCATACCATTTAAAAGAGGAG
>JAQMYF010000001.1:12102179-12119797 GCA_030014195.1 Neosilurus mollespiculum
GCTGCTTTGTGACAATGTCAATTGTAAAAAGCGCTATACAAATAAACTGACTTGACTTGACTTGACTTGACTTGACTATCTCTGTTGCTTATACGCTGCCATCATGTCACATTGGTGTTCGTTTTTTCTGTCAAGCACGAGTGATACCTGCTTGTTTAACCAGTTGATTTTGGCCTTCAATTAACTAATGTGTGAAGGAATATCAGCAGCCACGGCTGCCCTTTTGCTAAGAATGCACACCACTGAAGTGAATAAAAGCTTAGATCAAACTAGTTGGTGAGGTTTTCATAAAAAATATCCGGAAAGGTACAAAAGCAAAAATGTTTTTTCTCCATGAATGGCATTATTATTGTTGATGAAAATAAGTTTGGTGTGAAACGGTCCTTATAACCTTTCACTACTTTAGTTCCTCCCCTTAGTGGTAATAAAATTATAACACCCCACGATGTTGTAGTGATCTCTGTGTGAAAGCTTCAATAAAAGAAATATACTGTAGTCACCTGTCTGAGTGTTTATTAGGAATAAAATTATAAAAACTGTAAAAGAAAGGGCAGCCTAATGGTTAGAAGCGGGTTTGGGAACAAATGTGTGGGGATGTGGGAGTGAGCAGCACTTTCCCTTCCTCCACCTTCATGGCTGAAGTGCCCTTGAGCAAGGCACCTTACCCCTAACTGCTCTCCAGGTGCCACAATGTGTGGCAGCCCACTGCTCCGAGTGGTTGTGTGCTCACTCTGGATGGGTTAAATGCAGAAGCTAAATTTCCCTTGTGGGATTAATACAGTATATAAAAAAAAAAAAGAAGAAGAAAAAAAAAAAGTGGGTGTTGCTAAGTGTCACACAGTGTTACACCATATCTGGGAAATAGTTTCTTGTTTGTCTCAAGCATGGTGCAATACCTGGCCATAATGCACAAACCGTGGTCAAGTCAGAATGAGCTCCTTGGAGAGGTCATTAAAAAAACAGCCGTTTTCACTTTTCCCATTTTAGATGGAAGCCCCGGTGAAGCAAGAGTGTGTAAATGTAATCTCAGCTCTTCGCTGTCCCAGCAACCCTGACACAGCCATGGCTGAGACACCTGGGTATATCTGTTTGTGTGTGTGTGTGTAGGAGGCTGAATCGTAAACACATGCAGAATGCACCATCTGCTTACGTTACTCCACCAAACGCTGCAGACTAAATCACACCCCACAAACGCTGCAGGCAATCGGCCAGGTTTACAATGAACTCGTCTGGGAAGCAGAGCGGACGTGGCACGTTAGTCAATTTGACGCTCTCGAAAAAAACGACACCCAGGTCGAGCAGACGTTGATTAGATCATGGAATCGCATTATGGTGAATTAAGCCTAATGCAATTGTGTCTATTTTCTGTGTAATAAAAAGGACACTAATAAAGGTGGAGTGGAGGATGAGGCGACTGTGGGCTTGATGGATGACAAGCAATAGAGGAGGGAAATCTGAGAGCGCTCAAAACACTACAGTGTATCTGCTTCTCCCTGTTTTACACACACACACACACACACACACACACACATCTCTCCTGGGGGCTGCAGTTTGACTCATACATTTGCCTCTGATAACAGCAATAAACACACATGCAGGATTTTCACTTGTCAAAAAGCCACAAGGGTTGTTAGTAAAAGTGGAAGAGATGCGTCTCACAGCAAATCATCTCCTGCTGTGAAAGAAGGGGTGCGGCGACTAAGAAACGCTTGGTAAGTACAGTATGCAAGATCAACGGCGTACCTCACAGCTCTGCCATCTGTTGGGAATGTTGGGCCGTAATTTCTGCTCACACACCACCTTCCTCATTTCCTCCACTGACGGATCGGACTGCACCAGATCGTAGTACGGTAACTGATAGTCTTCGTGAATGCCTGAGGAAGGGGAGAAAAGAGCATTGTGCCATCACATTACGCTATAAATCCAGTTTTTCCTTATTTATGTTAAAAGGCTGAGTTAGAAGTTCTCTTCATTACATGTGGTTTGTTATGTAGAGCTAAAAGGTAATTAAAGCCACAGAGAGGGAAATTTTTTGTTATCTAATGCACTACCAAAGGGAGGAACAAGACATGTTTTCCACTGAATACCTCCAATTGAGCATCTGCTTGCAATTTCCCAGAAGACTAAGCCCATGGCGTAGATATCCGCTCGCTTGAATGACTCAAAATGTTTCATATTTATTGAATCGTCGAGGACCTCGGGGGCCATGTACCTGTTGGGAGACAGTTTGGGTATTTTAATTAGAACGTACACACAGAGAGGAAAAACACAAATATTAATATTCCAGCTCTATAACGACAGCAAACTCTGCAGAAAGCACCTAATTAAAAATAAAAAAGTTCCTAAGACCATTTTAAAATAAATTGCTGTTTAAAACACTGGAACAGAGAGACCACTGCAATTCCAGAGACACCGTGTTCCTGTAAAGAATTACGTTATTAAGAGTTACGTAAAGGATAATCATCAATGAGCTGATTAGTATTGCAAAATCAACTCTGATAGGTGGATCGGGTCTTATATCATTCTAAAGGGGTTTATTTTGCAATTATGACTGGCTCGCTGTACATTATCACACTTATTACACAGATACTTACAAATATTGATTTAAAAACTAATTGAATGATTTTATTGTCCTCTGCTAATGATGCACTCCATAGCAATCGTCTGTCCGTTTGTTATATTTATCTATGATGCAGAGTTGAGCATTCAAATGAGTTGTGTAAACACCCAGATTATTGGATGGTTTGTATCACTCTGCTTGTCCGAGTTCAATACATAAAATTTAAATTCTACCAATAGTAAATTACATCCAAACAGTTGCTACAGATACTACAGGCTGTCAGCTAGTCAGTCTTAACAATACCATGGCACCGGTAGGCTACACAACACACCACACAATAGTAAAGTCTTCCTAAACCTTGCTTTGCGCACAGGGGTATCATCATGCTTTAACATGTTCGGGTCTCTTAGTTCTAATGAAGAGAAATTATTAATCTAAACCTTTCAAGGCACCTTAGTCAACTTTGGGCTGTTAATATTGTAGCATCACTTTAGAGAAGACACATATTTGGCCCTGAAGGTCAGGTGTCCACAAACTATTGGCCATATGGTGTAATATTGACAATCTAGACACTACAAAATACTTTCTGCAAATGCATGCTTGCAAAACAAATCACGGCCGGAAGGAGTGGGGTTTGATATAAGCTAAGAGTAAGACTCGGCTTGAGTTTCCCTGCCAGGAAGGAAAGGAGTCGGCTCAGCTAATCTCTCAAAATAAAGAGCAGGGTGAAGTCATGGCTTTGAGCCTGATTAACCCAGACACACTCCAGAGCCGAAAAAGGCGGGGTCTAGACCTTGAAAACAAATAGTGCCCGCCTTCTGAACTGCCAGGAAGTGACGAGTGAGAGCCATAACTCTGAGCGACACTCTCTCAGGAACCGACCTCAGTAAATGTCTTGATACGACTGGCGAGCTGTCCTGCATATCACACCATTACATTCAGTCACGGTGTCCTCTTGACTTCTAACTGAAGTTAGCATTTACAGAGGCTACCCTCACAAAGCGGCCTCACCGTGTGCCAGCTCGCTGAAGTGAGTGAGAATGGCGCTCAGCAGTGGTGTGGATCTGACAAGCAGGCAAACTGTTCTTCTGGCTCCTCGGAAGAGTCAGGACTTAACACCACACAAAACACTCCACACGATGCCATGCGCCCTGGATGACACGCTGCCACTCTCTCACACTCGGCAGCAGTCATTTAATGCCCAGGAGACAAGAAGCCAAATTGTGGTTCATTCTCCAAACTCTGAAAGTACGTCGTCTTTTGAATTACCGCCTCCCACGGGTTCATTACAGCAATTTTTCTATGTGACTTAACAGTGAAAGAATAACAGCACTTCAAATCAAGGCTCATCTGCAATTGTGCTAATTTTCAGTGAGGTCATGTTTAAAAAAATGTCGTCCATTCAAAACAGTGAAAAAAAAACTCAACTTTGGTTCTTCTCTGAGAGCAGTGAGCGTCGGGACGTGTGTGTGTGTGTGTGTAGTGGAGAAACAGCATATTTGTACGAGCTGTGTGTTACTGCACAGTGACTCACACATCAGCTGTCTCCTCCTTGCCTGCACACTGTTCACTCTCTTCATTCACTACCCACTGCTAGAAAAGAAACTGGAAACCACTGAGACATAAAGTGGCTTCATATTGAGGTAATAAGCGTGTTTGGATGGCATTATCTACACCCAAGTGCAAGAGTTACATATGAGCTATCAAAACAGCCACAGGTGGACGAGCTGTTTCTTTCAAAAGCTTTCAGACTTCGAAGTACATTTCTCAGAAAAAGGCACTCTGTGTATTTCAAAAGTGTACAAGTACAGAATCCTGGGGATGCAGTCCTACAGGACTACTGTTGATTAGATTCCAATAACAGCAGGACCTGCAATGGTACATAACCCAGCAAAAAAAAAAAAAAAAAAAAAAAAAAACACCACTGTGCTGGACCGCTTCAGCCTTAATTACAAGTCTTCTCCAGCACATCCCAAAGATTTCCATAGGGTTAAGGTCAGGACTCTGGGGTGCATTTCACATATGTGAAAATGATCCCTCATGCTCCCTGAACCACTCTTTCATTATTTGACACACCATTTTATATCCGTGTCATCAGGGGAGAAAAAGTCCATTGATGTGATAACCTGCTCATCCAGTACATTCAGCTCATCGGCCAACTTCATTTTATTACCACATTAACGTTGCTGAGCCTCGACCTGACCAACTGGAGCAACAATACCATGGAAGTTATACACTCAAGACTAAATGTGATCCAACGAAATATTAGACTATAGGATTGTTTTTGGCCTGGCAGTGTACAATCCTGTTAGACCAGAGTAATCTTCCGACGACTATAATTTCTTTTTGTGTGTAATAATGAGCGTCGCATTTTTCCAAACATCCAGGTTACAGAGCTCATAGTTGGGGAATAAAACACAACAAAACATGCTGAAGTGGATTATTTACCTCCAACAGCACGGCCTCAAGTGTGCTATTCTTTTTATACTTCCTCTGAGATCTTTAACTTATTAATCATAATTTAATAGCTATCGCTTATCACTTATAGCAGCTCTCAGCAGTCACTGCCTCCCTTCTTCCTAATATTATAACAACATTTTACTCTAATAATGTAATATTCTATTTCATAACTATTTCTTCATTTTTTTTTAATATTTATTTTATTAATTCCACATTAGGCGCTGCATTTAACCAATCTGAATCAGTGAACGCACACACACGAGCAGTGGAGGTTAGATGTCTTGCTCAAGGGCACTTTAGCCATGGATATATAGGGAGGGGAAGCTCTGTTATCTCACTCCCCCAACCGTCAACGCATCTTTCCTGCCAGTCCAGGCGCCTGACCTGACAACCTTTCAAACCCAAACCTGCTTCACTAACCTTGAGGCCACAGTGCACTCACTGTCCATCATTTTATTATAGGTCTCTGGTTATGTAGCACACTTACCTTACAAGTTTCTGCAAACTAGCAGCTGCTATATAAAGAGGAATTATATTTTTACCAATCACCAGTATTATGACAGTTCATGTTTTCATATACAAATGATTAATCTTCCATTCAGAACCAACATAAATGATGCTTTTAAAGAAATCCAGCAACGCCTTCTGATTTCAATAAACTCTATTCAATAATGCTGCCGTACATCGACATTGGCTATGGGAGAATGTCGGCAAGACAGGTTTGATTAGGTTCTCCATAATGTTACAGCAGCCGGGCGGCACGTTGGCGTAGTGGTTAGCATGTCCGCCTCACTGCAAAAAGACCATGGGTTTGAGTCCTGGGATCAGGCAATTCTGTGTGGCGTTTGCATGTTCTCCCTGTGTTTGTGCGCGTTACTCCAGTTTCCTGGGTACTCCAGTTTCCTCCCATAGTCCAAAGACATGCACATTAGTTGAATAGGCTGTTCCAAATTGCCGAAGGTTTGAGTGTGTGAATGGTTGTGGGTGCTGGTCTGCTAACGGTCTGGCAAGCTCTATGTGCGATATCATTAATGCTTTCAACATAGAATTTTGTTTATGTTTATTTCATAAGATGAAGGCCAAGAGGTTCAAGCAGGTGACAATATTCATTCAAAAAATGTAGAAGACTGCATTTTACACAGCTACACCAAAGTGCTCATTCACAACAGCACGACCACATTACCGGGCATGCGAGGCTTCAGGGAAATTAATATTCGAGTAAGAAAACGCCATACAAAAATTTTTTTGTCACAGGCACTGATTCTGAATGCCATCCCCCAAAAAATACAAAATAAAAAAAACTATGCAATATGGCATTTGCACATTTGAAGGCAATAAAGCACCTTATTCAAACTTTGTTGCCCTCATGAAGTCTGCATGAGCATTAAGATGGAGCAGGCAGTCAGATTATTGTCTGGGTTTAAAAAAGGAAAAAAATAAACCATAAATATTAATACTTAGTTTAGTTTGCTTTTCTAATGTTTCCTAAATAAATGCAAATAAATAACAATTACGGAGCGGTATGATGTACTGGTTAGCATGTCTGCCTCACAGCAAGAAGGTCCTGGGTTTGTGTCCTGGGCTCGAGTATTTCTGTGTGGAGTTTCTCCTTGTGCTTGTGTCGGTTTCCTCTGGGTACTCCTGTTTTCTCTTACAGTCCAAAGATATGCAAATAGGCTGACTGCCTGTTGCAAATTGCCCATAGGTGAAAGTATGAGTGTGAATGCTTGTGTGTGTGTTGCCCTGTGATGGACAGGGTGTACGCCGCCTTCGCCCAGTGCAACCCTAGTAGGAATAAGCAGTTGAAAAAATTAATGAAAATGAGAGTAAATGACGATTATTCACCTGAAGCTCAGTGGATATTGCTGTATGTTCTATAAACTATTCAGCAATTTCAACCTTGCCTTCAGAGAATGATTGATATTTATCTTTTAATTAAAAAGATTACACATTATGGCACAATGATTTTTTTGTTGTTTTCTGAAACCACAGGGGCAAACCACTGACAAATAGCTGCAACTCGCTTGCAAAGCCTTCAGGGGAATAAATATTCGAGTAAGAAATCAACCCGAGCGTTCATATTACCTTTTGGTGCCCACTCGGTGGTTGGGGGCGATATCGATGGTGTCTGTGGCCGAGTCATGGCGCACGGCCAAACCAAGGTCTGCGATGCAGCAGGTGCCGTTCTTCTTCACCAGAATGTTCTTGGACTTCAGATCTCGGTGAGCGATAGCTGGTTTGCCTGCAGTGAAATGTAAGGTTAGTTTCAGCGCTCGTTTTATAAATGGGCAAGAAAAAGTATGTCTGCTCATTGACTTGATGAGAATGGCTTGATGAAAAAGTAATGCAGGGCTGCAGGCGAAAACAAAAAAGGGTGGCCTTGAAGCGCAGAGCACGACTGATTCGATGCTTCAGTGGTGCAATGCAGCTATCGAGCATAAAGATTTACAGCAGCCTGCAAATATGCACACACACATCTAACAAACAAATAAAACGACAACAAAGACAAAAAGGCATGAAGACACGCATAACACACACGCCAAACACAAAGAGGAAGATTTTTCATTAGCACCCAAAGACCTGGCACACCTGCTCCATTTTATAATGAAAATGTGGCGTATAGTGTGTACATGATGCGAGTGGGTGTGTGGGTGTGTATGAGGCATAGCTAGCAATTGCAATCAGGAACTCCACTATCAAGTGGAGTAGCATCATTACTGACACTGGTATCAATTATCACTCCCATACCATGCTACATACACCCTGCACTGATGAACTAGATGAACATCAATCTATGATAATGATCATATTTCTCATTACCAATGGCAATCTTAGCAATCCTTATACTAGCAGGCTGCAAAGGGTGCTCTGGACAACTAACGCCTGGTAGTCATATACCTCCGCGAGCTACACCATCAAAACTGATGAGTTGATCCTCGAGTCAGAGTGGATATAAATGCCTAACAAACAAATCCCTCGAAGCATTTCCAAAATATCTCATTCAAAAAATGAGGTTGCAGTGACACGTACCTATGTCCTTTAAAATCTACTCAGTTCAGCCTTGAGTCAAGGTGGCTATTTGTGCAAGGTTTGAAGAAAATCCTTCAAAGCATTCTTGAGATATAGCGTTCACAAGTACGGCCTGGACAGACAACCTGACAACTGGACAGACAACCTGTTCGCCAGCGCAGACGCATAAATATCAGGAGGCAGAACAGCACAGGTGACCTGATAAAACTTCACTTTTACCTTGCAGTAGCCTAGCAGTCCAATCATCACGATCCCACATAAAGGGGGCAAGCTCGGCGGTGTTTGCCGCCCCTATGTCTCCCTTCAGAGTGTCTAAGAAAGATGTTTGAGGTCGCCTAGGACAGCAAAAGCCATACGTCACCTCCCAGAGTACCAGGAGGCATGCGAGGAGCCCGTGATGTCGGTAACAGTGCCCTATGGTAACAGTGCCAAGTCTTCGTCAAGCAACCTTGTATGATACTCTTGTGATCCTCTTGGGAGGTTTTCATAAAGATCTTCCCTAAAAACATGATCTTGCCAGTTTATGCAATACGCGGTACATATAATATGAGTGTGAGAGCCGTCCAAGGACTTCTGAAGAGGGGTGTTTAGTGCCCAGCTCTCGCTTCTGTATAGCAGTATAGATTCCACATAAAACTTCACACTGTCATTTAAACATGATGTTTAACAGACAGCAGGAAGGTGGCAGAGGTGGGCATGCAGAGTATTATTAGTGGTTGTGAACATCAGAAAAGAGGACAAAGTGCCATGAATTCTGAACATGGAGTAGTAAAAAAAATAATAATAATAAATTAAGCATGTAGAGGGCACTTCAACTCTGTGAGCACTGAGCTCCAAGTCACCTACACTCGCGTTTCAAGATACATTTCACGGCATCTTGTGTTTATTCATTACCTTTTATTAAATATCCACTTTGGACAAGGGAGGAAGAACAATTCTGGACATGATCCAGATCAAATTCTGGATCAAGTAATTTTTAAAGGATTCTTGAACATTATGAGATAAAACAGATTTTTGGAAATGTCATATTAGCAGCCCAGCAGGGGGTGCAATGTACTTTTTTCTTTTTTTTTGTGTTGAAAAAGGTAATGTATGGATTTTCATGAGATTCTGACCAGAGGTGGGACATGGCGGATATCTGGTCTTGTATTTATTTTGTTTTAGATGACACTTGCTAATACAGCTCTGAGCGCTCTTATCAGTCTGTGTTAAAGATGGTGTTTAAACTCAGCATGAGGAGCAGTTCATTGCTGGCAGCACACAGCAGCAACAAAGTAGCTGCCTGAATGAGCCAGGACATTTTACACCGAATGTGGGACTGAGATGGATCTTTAAAAGTGAAGTGCTGACAGAGACGCCTCTGCTTTTCACCAACAATTCCACATTGCTTACAGCTTCGATCCTGTGTTTACCCACCGGTCGGCCTAACAGCACTCCTCTTTTCAGTCTAATAGCTAACGATCGGGGTGTTTTCGGCTGTCCACGAATTCAGGTGCAGCGCTGCAGTTCTGCTCTAATGATAGACACAAGTCTACATCCAGGGTAAAGCAATTTCAGTTCTGCTATTATTCCCAGTTTTAAAGTCGTTCAACCTCACATCGCCAGAAAAATAAAAAAGAGAGATCTCTTACACTTCACTGAAAAAATACATACATATACTTAAAAATTTGCTGGTCAGACAAAAGCCGTACAAATTGTACTTTTTTTCCCCGATATTGTGATTTTCTTTCTGGACACACTTTTGCTGCACATTTTTCACACTCTGCCAAACATGAACTCTGTCCTTAAAGGGCCGATTGTTCTATAATAAAGTTGCGTCATGGAGAATTAGTTTTCCTTTGCGGCATGGTAATAAGGAATGCCGGAACAAAAAAGCAAACTCTGCTATAACGGATGCACAAATAGCCCACTTTTATATCAAAAAACAGCTTTGTCCTAGCTTGCAAATCAGTCTGTCTCAGATCAGTCTTCTCACGATTTCCTCTCATGAAAACAACGCTGGAGAAGGAGGGACTAATTACTAGTAACGATTACTTTGGCTTCAAGTCACAGACAAATCGTGCTGTCTGGCTGAATATGAAGCAACAGCTCGGATAAAGAGAGCAGCTTAATTAACATCTGTTAAACACCCCAAACACACACACACACCTATATAGACTGAGCATCTTACAAGGAAGGATAGTGTTAACCAAATCACCCCTTGTCTTTGGGTGCTCTGTGAAGGCTGAGGAAATCATCTGCAGCTGTCTCAAGATCATTAATGATATCTATATGCAGCCCTGGAATCCACTCAACTCAAGCAGTACAGCATATAAAGACTCAGATGACGGCCCAGGACTGTAGCGTGTGTCTAGCCAGAGGGCTGGATGAGTTTAAGTTGTCTAGTCTGTGATGATTAAATGATCTGCTGCAGATATCTTAACTAATGTGCCTGAATGGAGAAATGAAAAAAAGAAAGAAATGAAGCTGTACTTTAAAAAAAAAAAAAAACTAAAGTGGAAGTAAAAATCTGGCCCTACATTCTCACACACACACACACACACACACACACACACACACACACACACACACACACACACACACACACACACACACACAGACATGAACAGAGACAGACACCCTAAGGAATACTTCTCAGTTTCAGTATGTGCTAAATAAATGGTTTCATTAGTTTTGGCAGACTCGCAGACACTCCTGCTCCAACCCATAGCGTGTGTGAGTGAGACGCAGCCTACGGTCACACCAGGGGAACAGAAAACACATACACTATCTGGAACAGCCAGGTAGTTATCTTCAAACACATTTTTAGTCATATGCATATGTACAAATGCATACACATCGTGTATATATATACATTTTTCTATTATATAAAATTTATTATTACTATATATATATATATATATATATATAAAACACACACAACACAGTCAGTGAGCTGGTGCTGAGCCGCTACCTTGTGTTCCGACGATCTCCATGTGCAGATGAGCCAGGCCGCTAGCGGTGGACAGTGACAGCTTGATCATGCCCTCCACCGTCACTGTGTATCTGTTCAAGTAGTCAAACAGGGAGCCGTGCTCGTGGTAATCTGACACCAGCCACAGCTGGGTCCATGTTCCATTATCTAAGAGAGGAAAATAAGTAACCAAGGCAGAGTGAGACTACACTGTATATGTATTACCTTTTACTCCATTCAGTTTGATGAAAGTTGATTTGTACAGTGCTTTTAACAGTAAAGGCGGACACAAAGCAACTGTACAGGAATTCCGGTTTTGATCTAGAGTCATAATGAGCAAGCAGGAGGCAGGGAAAAAAGCTCTCTGAGACAGAATGTTTAAAAGGGAATACATGCTTTTCAGGGTAACACTGTAGCTTGTAGCTTGTTACTGAGAAATTATAAATGCATTTCCTGTGACGGAGAACTTAAAAGAACATATTCATGATTTATACAGCACTCACACTATAAATTAATTCAGTCAATTTTAAATCTCCCCACATAAATCATTAAGACTTTTCCTTTAAATTAAGTCTTAAATTATTACTAGTCTTAGAATATGAGGAGTGTCTGATTTACAGGTTCCTCTGAACAGCTGTAACTACCACTACAACTATTACTATCATTATTACTACTACTATTATTATTATTATTATTATTATTATTATTATTTCAATTATTATTACTACTAATACTATTATTATTATTATTATTACTATTATCATCATTATTACTACTACTACTACTATTATTATTATTACTATTATCATTATAACTACTATTATTATTATTACTATTATCATCATTATTGCTACTATTATTATTATTATTATTATTATTATTATTTCTATTATCATCATTACTACTACTACTATTATTACTATTATCATCATTATAACTATTACTATTATTATTATTATTATTATTATCATCATCATTATTGCTACTATTATTATTATTATTATTTCTATTATCATCATTATTACTACTACTATTATTATTATTATTATTATTATTATTATCATCATTATCATTATTTTTAAACTAGAACTTAAGTTACCAACTCATAATAATCTTAATGAGAATGTGTGTGCTTTTTCTTTCTTTAGCCTAAATATACCATGACTCCTACATCTCCACTGTTTTTTATTGCCCCACTAAGGGCAACACATCTCTCCCTTCTGTCTGAAATGTAAGAAAGCCAGGGTTTGCCGTTTACATTTTTGATGTCATCATGAGAAAAATGAGCAAACCGCTGTGGGTGTGTTTTATTCGTGTAATTTCATTTTGACTGTCACTGCTTAACATTAAGACATACTAATGAGTCTCAGATGAATGTTGCAAGCAGGAAACTTTTTTTGTTTCAGTTCACCTCATTATCCTAAGGCATGTATAAAATGAAAATAACCCATAATACACACAAAAAAATATTATTTGAAATGAACACATTGTTATTCCACTCGTGTTGTAACTGTGCAATGATGCAGATTAAACAGAGAGCAGATTACACTGGGGATGAGTGGACTAAGTGTGGGTGCAATAGAATAATGGGTCGAGTAAATAAGACCTCCATGCAATTCCAGATGGCTGGTGAAATCTCAGAACAGCTTTTCTGACTCGAAGCACTGCCCTTTTCCTATAAAAACACACTTACTCTTTAACACACTCACACACGGAGGCTTTCATTCTTCTCAACATTCACATTACAACTTTAAGACAAATCCTGTACAAGAGTAGTGGTATGATTTTCAGTCAACACTATTCTCAGGTTTGGGGGGACATCCCATATTTAAAACCTGTTCTTACAGTAGACGAGACGAGACATGATGTCAAAACTAATAAACATTCTGGTTCACTCATACTTAAACACACATGAAACGAAGCAGACCAAAAACATCCTTCATCTTCTTACAGAGCTAACGCAACGCTGTTCAGATGTCTCTTATTTGCAGCCACAGGACAACACTAGTACAACTAACCAAAATATATATATATAATATATATATATAACTCTATACATAAATTCTGGCAAACAGCCAACACGATTTAAAGGAATTGAGGTGCTGTAAGGGTTTTGTCATTTAATTTGCTAGTTTGCTAGTTATTATCACTTTTCTATGTGCTAATAAGAATCTGACTTAAATCTACTAAGTGTGGTGTAGTTGCTACACGTCCGGCTCACACTGAGAAGGTCCACGGTTCGAGTCCCAGACTCAGAAAGGGCATTTCTGTGTGCAGTTTGGAGGAACGAGACAAGGGTGGCCGCTATCTCCCTTGATTTTTGCTTTAGCAGTCGAACCCCCTGCCGGGAAAATCCGTTTGGGCCCTTCAATTTATGGTTATAATACACAAAAATCTATAAATAAAATTTAATTATATGCTGTGACGATGTTTTGTTATTTATCTCTCAGCCACAAGTCGCAAATTTTTTCCCCACCAAAGTTAGACTACATGTTGTTCTGTGTGTGATTTTCAAAATTAAATTTGTGTTCTGTGTGTGACAAATAAAATTTGAATTTGTATTTGACCTTCTACGGTTATAGGACAAACTGGAATAAAAGCGAGCTAATGTCCGGAATGCATGTACAGAATATTGCCTGGTTACAGAACCTCCCTTTTAGTACATCTCCAGACAAATTCACATATTTAGGAATTCAAATCACAAAGAGCTACTCCTCTTTATTTAAGGAGAATTTCGCAGCACTGTTGTCTAAATAATATACAGTTTTGCAAGACCATGCCAACATCATTACTGGACAGAGCTAATGCTATTAAAATTATTATTTTTTTTTTTTGTATTTATTCCAGAACATTACAATGTTTCTTCCCAAATCCTTCTTTTAAAAAATAGATTCAATTGTGCTCCCTTTTCTGTGAGAAACACCTTTGCGAATCTAAAATAGAAGGGGGCTTGGCACTCCCGAATTTTTTTTATCGTATTATTGGGCTTCACAAATTAGGGTTATGGCATACTGGCTGGATGACACAGCAACCCCACGGAACTGGCTTGAATTAGAACAAGAGGCATGCCAGCCTTATTCTATAGAGAATTCCATCCTTTTAGCACCTTACACTATAGAGAAATCTTTATACAGTTCCAATGTAGTGATCCATAGTACAGTGTGCATTTGGAAACAAATTAAGTCACACTTTAAGAAACCTATAATTTACCCATCACTGGAAACCCTACCTTTCCACCATCCATTCTGGATAATACTTTCAACCTCTGGAAGAACATAGGCATCCACACAATAGGAGATTTATACATTACAGGCATATTTGCATCTTTTTTAAAGTTACAGAGTAAACATAATCTACCAGGAAGTAGTTTCTTTAGATATTTGCAATTAAGAGACTATGTAAGAACACATCTGTAAAATTTCATGACTTTCACAGGCTCTTGTCTTGATGGACACCTCCAGGCCATATCTTGCTCAGGAAAATCGATACCTCATATATATGACTCCTTACAATCTATCAGTCCAGTGAATTCCACTCTAAGAAAAAACTAAATGTGACAGATGCTTTGTAGCAGACGACACGTTGCTTCACACCTTTGCGCTATGTCCCAAGGTTAAGATCTTTTGGTTTAATGTCTTCCGTTTAATATCAAAAATGCTTCATATAAAGTTAGAGCCTAAACCACTCACTATTATTCTAGGAATGTCAGATGATGTTAAAAAAAATAAACAACTCCCAGCAATGCTTCCTCTGCTATAGTCTAATCATTGTAAAGAAGTTACTTCTCATGCATTGGAGAAACAAAGCAGCACCCACCTCAAGGATGTGGCTTAGTGACCTTACTAATACTGGCCATTTAGAAAGAATAAGATATACTCTTTTGGATAGACTCCCATATTCTGAAAAAATTCAGTCACCTCTCATTCATTATCTCACTCCTCACAGCGGAAATTAAATTTTCCCCTTTATTCCAATAAAGTACTGACTAGACGGAAAGGAAAGGGGGTCGGGGTGGGGGTGGGGTAGGGGGCATTTATTTACCTTGGTTTTCATTTTAGTTTCTTTTTTTTTTTCATTTGTGTTCTGTACCTTACATTTATGTTTGTTATTTCATCTACTATTGTTATATGTTCTAAGAAAACAAAAAGAGGGCACTATGACCTTGCTGCACTTAAGTCTGTATAGAAATACATTGCTCACATAGATGTGTACGAGGAAAATATATAACAGTACAATGGTGTGCTCTAATAAAAAAAATATTTGAAAATCAATTCTGTGTGCAGTTTGCATGTTCACCCTGTGCTTGTGTGGGTTTTCTCCAGATACTTTTGGTTTCCTCCCACGGTCCACAGACATGCACATTAGCATAATTAGCCGTTCCAAATTGCCGAAGGTGTGAAGGTAAGTATAAATGGTTGCGTGTATCGGCCCTGCAATGGTCTGGTGAGCTGTTCAGCATGTACCCCGCCTTCGCCTAGAGTTGGCTGGGATGGGCTCTAGCCTCCCTGTGACCCTAATAAATAATAAAAAGTCTACTAGTTTCCATTTGTAAATTTAAAAATATTGTTAAAAAATAAATATCACTGAATGATTCAGTTTTTAAGCGCCAATGTTACAACAATCTGGCATCAGTTGATCACATGACACTGAGGCATGTGAAATTGTGTGCACTATGTCATTGTCTAGTTGCTCCCCAGTACTATAGCTTTGGAGGAGTGAACACTGCAGACACACTGAAGACAGCGTCAAAAAGACAGGATGCTAAACACTACTGTACACTATGAAAGTGGTCTAATCACCAGCGTTACCACTAACACACACGCAACCGTTCACACTCACACTTGGGTGCAATTTGGAACAGCCAATTTACTCTCTCATACTCGCTCATCTGCCGAACTGCTTAATCCTATTAGGGTCGTGGGGAGGTGGAAACCTGTCTCAGCCAACACTGAGCGAAGACGGGGTACACCCTGAACAGCTCGCCGGACCATCACAGTGCACAGACGCAAAATTTAGGACAATTTTGATTAACTGCTCATCAGGAATTCTTGAAAGTTGGATTTTTAGTAAGTTATAAGTGGAGACAAACTTCATTATTAAACTGAAATAAAGTCACGCAGATACTTCTCACGCAGTAAAGTTATTTGCTTTGCTCCCAAATCAGACAACACTTACAGTTAATGTATAGCTAGTACAAGAAATAGAACATATGTAGATGAAAAGGAAACCATCAGGACAGTTAGAATTAATGATTGCTATTAATTGTCCGTATACCTAGTCATGGTTCATCAAATTACTTGAATAACAGTTCCATAAACATCATGTACAAGAGACTAGAGATATGGCTGTGATTAATGCTTGTAATCAATCAATATCAATATTCAGAGCCACTGCAGTTAAACCATAAACAGTCGTGGTATTTTGACAATCAGTATACCAGTAACCTTTCAGTAATATCTGAATTGAAACCATCACTTTCTCCCTTCTCTGTTTTTTTTCAGGCTGTTTTCCCTTTTAGGGTTCCTACGCATATTCCTAGGCAACCAGACCATTTTGACAATATTTATCCATGCTGCAGCATTAAACAGTTTTTGAGATCTAAGCTGGACAGATGTATATTTTGAAGCTCTTCAAAGCAGCCCCACATGCAACCTTCTCATCAAAGAGCGCCACAGCAGCTTCATTATCGAAAGCCCTCCGGTCCAGCCTGGAACAGAAAGATAGAGCTTTGGCTGGAGGTGCCACCTTGACGTACTGACCTTTATTATCGGCTGCGATGAAGCCCAGGATGTTCTCATGACGCAACATGACCGTCTGATAGATCTCCGCCTCACGGAACCAGGAGCGCTCCTCTCGTGAGGAGAAGATCTTCACTGCCACTTCCTCTCCTCTCCACTTTCCTCTCCACACCTCTCCAAAGCGGCCTTTCCCGATGCTCTCCTGCAGGATGATGGTCCTGGCAATGGTCCTCTGCACCAGCAGTGGGAGACCTGACACACAAAGAGAGAAAGTGAACGGCAGGAAACCAGTAATGCATGTCTATATGTACACCCAGCGCTTATACAGCTAATACTGACCCCAATGGCTGGATACTTGTGAGTCAGATTCAGAAAAACAGGCTACTAGGACGTACGTGGGGTATGTTATCCACAAATGCATACTGTAACAGTATAATCAGGGCATGCTCAGCCATCAGCAGCCGACAGTCCTGTCAGATTTTTGATTTCAGTTTTATAGGTGATATCTGACAAGGTAGGCACTAAGGATAACTTTTGGTTACACTCTTTATTTAAAGCATACCTACAACACATTCATAATCACTCACTCACCGAATTGTTAACTGAACTGCTTAATCCTATTAATCCTATCCTTAACCTATCTCAGCTGACATTGGGCGAAGGCGGGGTACACCCTGAACAGCTTGCCAGATCATTGCAGTGCAACACACAATCAACCATTCAGGGCTCCCAAGTGGCGCATCGACAAGGTGCGTGACTATCAACCCAGAGATCGCAAGTTCGAATCCGGGTGGATGCCGTCCGTGACCGGAAGTCCATGGGAGCTAATTGGCCGAGCTCTCACGGGAGGGAGGGATGGCATACGCTCACTTCCCTG
>JAQMYF010000001.1:12127947-12143125 GCA_030014195.1 Neosilurus mollespiculum
GATTATAGAACCCCCTCATGTACAAAAGCATATGCGTGCACGTGCCCATACACACACACACACACACACACACACACACATATATATATATATACATCTAAGATAAAAGCTAAGGCTAGACAGCCATTTTTTACAGTTTAAATAAAGTGGAATAAAAGTATTTGATAGTAACAAGGTATTTTTTTTTTATTGAACAGGCTTACAGCTTTCCAGCTTATTCTGTGCTGACGGGCTCTCCTGTAAAGTATTTTTAGTAAGAACCCTTTTTTTTTTTTTTTTAAATCTGACTACCATATTTCTGAAAAGCCAGAGGATAGAATAAAGCCATTTCTATCACATATGACTAATAGCATGTTTAGCTAATGCGTGAAATGAAAGCGAATCAACAGGGTATGCATTATAGAGGTACTTCACAATTAAATGTGTTTTTTGAGCTGTAATCTAAAAAATTATATGACTATGATATAATGTCTGTGAAACTGTGCTAATTTTCAAATACATGCTGATTATGATTCATTATCCCCCTCCCCAATTCCCCCACCACCCCAGTCACATTTTATAAAGAATTTTTACAATAAAATGGGTGAAGTTCAATATAATCAATTCATTTAAACTACAGCAGGATTCATAATGCTATTAGAGTTGTTCTTATAGGAAAGGAAATCAACCGCTTCTAACCAGTGATTTAGGAATTCAACTGCGTTAGGGTATGAATACATTTTTAAACCAAAGTGTACTGAATTCTGGATGTCTATAATAAATTTACCTTTCTTACTCAGATACACATATTCACTGAAGTATCATATCTTGATTGGCTTCATACATTTACATTTACAGCATTTGGCAGACGCTCTTATCCAGAACGACTTACAATTATCATTTTTATACAACTGAGCAATTGAGGGTTAAGGGCCTTGCTCAAGGGCCCAACAGTGGTGATAGTGGGGATTGAACCGCTGACCTTCGGATCAGTACTTTACCATCAGTTGATGTTGAGATGCACCTGGTTTCAATTAGCTGGGTTCAATACTCGTACCCACAGTATCTCTTGTAGGGTCCCTGCCATATTGTTTTTTTTCCCCCCAGTTTCTTAAAGCATAATATAATATGTGTATATTATATGGCAAAGTGAAATAAATATTATAATGTAATATCATAATTAATTAATAATTCATTTAAATTTAATATGTAATACATTAATATTGAATAAATAAATTAATAAATACATTTATTTAAATTTTGAGTTGGCTGTGTGTGTGTGTGTGTGTGTGTGTGTGTGTGTGTGTGTGTGTGTGTGTGTGTGATGAATTGGTAAACTGTTCATTGTGTACCCTGCCTTCATACAGAGTCGGATAAAATAGGTCCCACCCTCCCAGTGACCCTAGTGGGATTAAGCATTTTGGGAAATTAATGGATAGATTTAGTTGAAGTAATTTCGAGTACTATTTCACTACTTAAACCTTGCAAGTCACTTCCAGAAAAAATAAATCCCAATTTCACATTAAGCGTGAGATCTTAAAAACAACACAAACTGAGTCAAGCTTCAAAAAGTCCTGGGTGTGCTTTTGTTGCTGAGCCATGCTGTTCAGCGTTGTACAACCGGCATGGACCGGTGTGCGTTGTCTCTGAATACATCAGTGCAGACAAAACACACAGGCACACAAGAAAACCAGACACAACACAAAGGCAAACAAACAGAGTGAAAGAAGATTTTGTTATGTACATCGGTCTCGTGCTATACTGAGCAGAGCGGACTACAGAATTAAAGTTTATTATTAATCACACAATGCTTTAGTTCTCACTTCTGATGAGATCTCGAGGAGAGCTTAATGTGGTGCCGTGTGAACGCTTGCAGAGGAAATGCTACTTTTTTTTATTCGCACGGCTCGCTCCAATCTAATACTGCCTGAGACAAAGTGACAAGTGAAGGTGCTGAGCATAGCAAGCCTCTCTCACACACACACGCACACACACACACACTATCGTACTCTCCACTAAAATCTTTCAATGCTTTATTACTACATGTATATACCTGATCCTAGCCTAAGGAAATTTTTGGTTTTTTTTTTTTTTTTCAGTTTTACAAACAAACGGCGTATTTTGTGGGTGAAAGGGATCCTCTTGGGGCCGTTCCAAAATATTCAGTCAAACACAATACAACAGCACACTTGCACTCTCACACAGAGATACGCGCGCATAGCAACGATTTCAAAGAAACCTACGGACAGGCAGAGACACAGACAGAAATACTAGTCCGGTAAACAAAAGCATGACAGAAAGACAGGTAGTCGCGCATGTCGACCAGTAATTACAGGAGAGATTATCAGACAACAAAAAAGCTGCGTCTGTGTGACGCTTGACCTCGGGTGGAAAGAGATGCTAAGCGTGTGAAGAGAGAAAGGTGTAAAGGGTGCGCACCGGAGCCCGATCCGGATGTAGTCATGTCGTAGATGAGGTCTTTGAGCGTGGTGCCCACGGTGATGAACGGGTGATCCATTGACGGGTCTTCCTCGTTAGGCACACGGTGGTGTATGACCGAGCGGCTGTGGCACACGTAGAACACAGTGACCAGCACAAAGCAAAGCAGGCAAACGGGCCCAGCGATGGCAGCCGCTAGAGCTACAGGACCCAATGGTTGAGGCTTCAGGGGTGGCACTAAGAGAGAGAGAGAGAGAGAGAGAGAGAGAGAGAGAGAGAGATAAAGGTTAGCATTTTTATTATTACAAGTTATTATTAGCTCTTCAAATAAACACATGAGCCTTTTTTCAATAAAATGATTTGGCAATATTGAGTTTGTTATAGTCAATCCATTGACCTGTCACTGAACATCAAGGTGCGAACATGGCTAAAAGAAAATCTGCAGGCAGTGAGTGGGAGGACAAGAAGAAGAAAAGAAAACAACAGAAACTTACCACACTTTACCTTGTGAATGTTGTTAGTGGTTTTTATTTAAGGTGGCTGCCAAGCAACAATAAAAACGCTTGTTTGAAAAAAAAAGCCAAAGCTCATGAATCTTACAAGTCAAAGTTCACCTCAGTAAAAATGGCACAAACAGAACAAAACCTCTACCCAACGCAAAAAGTCGTGAGTTATGTTTCCTGCCGGTGGATTGAAAAGTCACTTTGTACAGATAGCTCCTGTATTGTTGTCACAAGAGGTTGAAAATATTAAATGCTAAGGCTAACTCATTCAGGTACTCAGAGACACCGAGTGAGAGATCAACACGTCAAGTCACTCCAGTTTCACTCATTTGCTGAGCCACTTAATCCTACTACTATGGTCACGGATAGGCTGTGCCTATCTCTGCCGACACTGGGAGAAGGCTGGGTATGCCCAAAACAGCTTGCGAGACCATCAGAGGGCAACATACTCAACCATTTTCACTCACAACCGCACCTACGGTCAATTTGGAACAGACGGTCAGCCTAATGCGCATGTATTTGGACTGTAGGAGGAAACTGGAGTACACAGAGGAAACTGGAGTACGCAGAGGAAACCCACGCAAGCACGAGGAGAATATACAAACTCCACACAAAAGCGCCCAAGCCCAGGAATCCAATCCAAGACCTTCTTGTTGTAAGGCAGACGTTCTAACCACTACGCCGCCGCGCTGCCCATGGATACAATTATAATTCTAAAATGTACCTATATTGGGTGAACCAGAGGTGATAGAACTTTTGTAACTTCATTCAGTAATAATTTGTCACAGGTCATCTAACATGACTTCCTTTTCTCATATATTCCCATGGCAGAACGATCCATTAGAACCCATAGGAGCGCAGCTTCACTGGAATCCTATGACACTCAGAATACACGCTACTTCCAGGGCAGGAAACATAGAGGTTTACTGAACAAATGCTTCAAAACATTATTTCCAGAGAAGCTGAGTTTCTTGCTGGATCTCCCTTCAGGACACTGGGCTGCTGCATGCCGACTGGAGGAACTGTCGAACTGGACCTCTACGTCTGCAGAAGTCGTTCTGAAACAAACTGCTGCTCATAGTCTGTTTTTGCTAGCAATAACGCCTACTATTTTTCATAAGGAAATAAAAACATAAATAGAGCTTAGTAAAGTTCACTAGCTAGCTAGCAATGCGAGAGACTCAGAATTTTAAAAAATTCTTAAATTATTAAAAAAATGAACGGTAGACTGATTGGGGGTTCCAAATTGCCCCTCGGTGTGTGAGTGAGTGTGAATGGTTGTGTGTGTTGGCCCTGCAATGGCCTGGAGAGCTGTTCAGGGTGTACGCCTTCACCCAGAGTCGGCTGAAATGAGCAACATCCTCCCCGCGACCCTAATTAGGATTATGCAGCTTAGAAAACGAATGAATGAATGAATTAAGCTGCAGCCTGTAGAATTACCTGTAGAATCATATGTACGGAATGATATTCACTATTTCAGCAATTCAGGCACAAGGACGTGTTTGCGCTTTCGTCAATGATGCCCTTGAACAAAAATGATCTAGGGACAATTAGTGAAGGCCAGAATAAGGTTTTTTTTTTATAAAGGTCACAGAGACGTATAATTTCTGTTGATTGTAATGAAAAATGTAGTGAAGCGCCGCGAGGGAATGACGACGTTAATATAGAGGTGTACGGAACAAAACATCCCTTTAATCAAAATCAGATAAATTATCTTTGGAAAAATAAGTGTATTCCTTTATACAGTTTAAAAACAACAAACCCCCCCACCCCCCACAAAGATATACACTCACTCATTTACTCATTTTGCAGAACCATTTAATCCTGTTAGGGTCATAGAGAGGGTGGAGCCTATCTTAGTTGACTCTGGGCAAGGGTGGGGTACAGGCTGAACAGCCTGCCAGACCATTGCAGGGCCAATGCACATTTGGAACAGCCAGTTAACTTAATGTGCATGTCTTTGGACTGTGGGAGGAAACCGGAGTACACAGAGGAAACCCACACAAACAAGGGGTGAACATGCAAATCTCTCACAGAAACACCTGAACCAGGATCCAGGATCTTCTTGCTGTGAGGCGGACGCGCTAACCACTTTGCCACTGTGCCACCCAAAGATATGCAGAAAGTTTTTTTCTATAAGAAACAAAAATAAGGACATGAGGATCCTGTGATTGCTCACAGTTCTTCAAAAAGAATGAATCCATCCATTGCTTTTAAGGACACATGTGAGTCATGATTCATCCCTGACTGTCTTTCCTTGTGACTACGTCGTCCTCTACGATTAGGGCTGAACATCCAGTTATCCAAAACCAGATCTTACAGATGGCTGCCTAGACTCCGAGGCGGTGAGATTAAAAAGTTTCGAAACATCGTCCCAGACTTTGGGTGTGATAAACATTACTGAGAAACAGAACAAAACCGGAAATGATGACTGGCTCTGCAAACATCGTGACAGCTTCTGGAAAATAAACCAGTCTGGGGTATGAGGAAGCGTTTCCCAGCACAGCGCACATGGCCGCCAAGTGCACCAAATACCGTGTCTGAGTTTACATATACAGAACTGAGCATGTCGCCAAGATGTCTTCACTCCCACATCTCAAACCTTTTCTATTTAATTAGTAATGCAAAAACAGCTGAGTTTACATGAACTTTCTTTAAATCAGGTGGCAGATTCTGAATTTAAAAAAGCACCAGTTTTAAAAGTTAATGTTTTTAATTAAGACGTCTTGGAGAAAAAAGAACAACGTTTATGCTACAAAATATCTGTAATTTAAACACTAGTTTCCATGGAGGAACGGTTCTTGGCAGCTACCATGTTGGTCATTGTGTCAAGGCTCGAACACACACACACACACACACACACACACACACACACACACACACACACACACACACACTATTTTTAAGTAATATTATCATAAACCTATTTAAATACATTGAATATGATGAAGGCAGCATGGTGGTGTAGCGGTTAGCACGTCTGAATCCCGGACTCGGCGAGGGCATTTCTGTGTGGGGTTTGCATGCTCTTCCCTGTATTTGTGTGGGTTTTCTCTGGGTACTCCGGTTTCCTCCCACAGCCCAAAGACATGCACATTAGGCTAATTAGCTGTCTCAAATTGCCCCTTGGGTCTGAGTGTGAATGATTGTGTTTGAGTTGGCCCTGCAATTGGCTGGTGAGCTGTTCAGAGTGTACCACGACTCTGTCCAGAGTTGGCTGAGATAGGCTTCAGCCTCCCCCCAACCCTAGGGGTTCAGCAATTAAAAGAATGAATGAGAGGATGAATATTCCCGAGTATTCTATTTCTCCTGATGACATTTCTTCATTTGTGATGGGTTTTTTTTTTTTTCTTGGCTTGTAACACCAATTATTGCAGGGAACATCTGTCCACATAAGTCACATCTGGTCAATTGGGAAGTGTCAGATTAATGAACATACTTAGAACAAAATTAGACAAATGTGGCACACTTTTCAATGAACATTTGCTTCTAAACGCTATATCACAGAGTGAACGTTTGTGACACACTTTGTGTTGACACACACACACACACACACACACACATTCATACATACAGCCATGGAAAAAAACTGAGAGAAATATCCATTAAAAGTGGTCTCTTAATTTTTTCGATGGCTGTATGCGTGTGTGTATATATAAATATATTCCCTTTAAACCTCAAGTATTTATACTTCATCCATCTTGTCTTTCAGGAAGATGGACATGAAGACCCTTCTGCTTCTGTATTCTGGCATTGGCCTGATGGGAGTGAACTTTCTCTGTCTGTCTGAACAGCTGAGTCACTGTCAGTCTTCAAACAAAGACGAAAGTCTGAACTCTTTTTTAAGCACTTAAACAAACTCTTCCAAAGAAATCTCCATTTGGCCTGTTTTGCTCTCTAACAATGGTATAAGCTGATAGTATTATACCAGCATGAGCGTATGGGCTTGAAGGAGTCTGAGAGGTACTTTGCTAAAATGCTGTTTTTGCAGCAGGTGATCGATCGCAGTAATAACTTAATAACAGATTTCTAAAGGAGAATGAGAAAGTGTGTGTGTGTGTGTGTGTGTGTGTGTGTGTGTGTGTGTGTGTGCGCGCGCGCGTGCACACACGTGTTGGGGGGGGGCAGTAAATTCAGTTAAAACCCCATGTGATGCAAATGCTTTTTTTTACATTGCCACACTCAGTTATAGAGTGGCGAACGCGCCAGTGACTCGGGTCAGTTGGCTCCTGAACTAAAAGACCATTAAAAAATCCATGCACTTTTAATTCTGACCTTTACGAGTGAAAGAGAAATGCAAAAAAATTACCAACACTCCATTTAAAGACCACCTGGTGATTAATTTGTTTAACCAATCTGAAAGCATAAAAAAAAAAAAAAGAAAGAAAAAGAAAAGAAAAAAAGAGGCAAAAACTGCAATGTACCCACTATGGCTTCCGACTACATCTCTCGGGTTTGGGTTCATTCACGGTGACTCCTGAAAGTTTACTTGCTGTACAAGATCTTCAGAGTAATAACAAGTATAAATATAACTACAAGCGACACTCAGCTGGGTCCGAACACCCTTGTAGTGCTATACTCACGTGATAACAGTTCAATGCTAATTGTGTGAAATCTGATTGGCTAAAGGCAAACATCTCTAAGTAATTGGATAAAAATTTTATATCCTGTTACAGATTAAGAGAGAGCTGAAGCACACAAGATTTTAGCTGAATCATTTTTTGGGTAGGGTTTAACATGCCTGCCTCACAAAAAGAAGGTCCTGGGTTCGAGTCCTGGGCTTGGCAAGGGCATTCCTTGTGTGGGTTCCCTCCAGGTTCTCCGGTTTCCTCCCCCAGTCCAAAGACATTCACATTATGCAAACTGGCTTTTCCAAATTGCCCCTAGGTGTGAACGTAAGTGTGAATGGTTGTGAGTGTTGGCACGGCAACCAGACTGAATTATCTTGGTTTGTGAGAAACCGCAGTTTGAACTTGACCTCCTTTCATTGGCCAAGCCATGATTTTGGTAGAGGTCCTCAGAAATATGTAATGAGCATGTCTCTCAAGACACTCAAATCCACATTACCATATTACCAATAATAGTATTTCATTCATTCATTCATTTATTCATTCATTTTCTGAACCGCTTAATCCTAATTAGGGTCGCGGGCAGGCTGGCGCCCATCTCAACCAACTCTGGGCGAGGGCAGAGTACACCCTGGACAGCTCGCCAGGCCATCACAGAGCAGAAACACGCTGACGGCTATGCAGCCTACTCTTGTCGAAAATCAGCAATGGTTCTTTTACATGCCTCTCACCACAGACAGTGAGAGACTTGGCCGGCCTTTGATAACCCAGTTAGCTGCTCTGGGGGGACAGCAGTGACAACCTGTTGATAGTGGGGCTTGAACCCCCACCCTCAGGATCAGTAATCCAGCACCTTACCACCAGGCCACCACTGCCCTAATAGTATTTCAGTTATTTGTAAAAACCAAAGCTGTTTCCATAGTATTGATTGACATGTGGCAGCCATATTGTCAAGGTGTTTTTTAAAGTACTGAGTTTCACACTTTGCTGAGTAGCTCAAAACCAAAGTTGTGAAGATAGGCCAAAAATTTTAAGAAAAAAGGGGGGGGGGGATTAGTGGGCGGGGCTTTTGCTTGTCTAGGAGCACAGACTACTACATTTCCTGCTTGCATGACTTACGGCTTGGCCTGCACGACTCAAACATCGTCATAAAAACATTATGTGCTTGATCTCCTAAAAGTAAGCACTGGTATAATTATTAGATCTGAAAGTTTGATACATGGTGTGTGTCCTAACCTGGTAAGATGCTTATGGTGTGGTTCTTGTTGCACCAATCCGTGTTGCAGCACATGGGGTAGATGCCTGTGCTGTCCTTGCCAGACTGTGCGCAGATGAAGGGCCGGTCGCGTGGGATCAGCTCATTTTCATCGACACACATGCTCTCATTTTTAATCCCACTGGCCGTCTTCTGGATGGCGAAGTAGCACAGACCATCTGTGGTACACGTCGAGTTCAGGCAGCGTTGACAGTAGCATTGTAAAGCTGTAAACACACAAAACAGAAGTTTAGCTCACTTTAAAACTTCCTACACAAACACACTTATTCTCATCTCTTTAGCCCTGCTGATAAAATGCTTTTTTTTTGTTGCATTTGAATTACAATAAAAGCATAATTAAACACGCACAAATAACACACTTCTCAGCAAAAGACCAAAAAAGAAAAAAAAAAAGTCACAATTTTCGAATGCAGTCTAATTGCTTGTTAAAAAAATAAAAATAACGACACCCACAAACACTGGGACTGTGCTCTTTCACTGATTCCAGAAGGGACAATCATCAACACATTGAGCTCTCGTAATGCGGAAAACTGTCATACCATGCCATGTCACACAAACTCACACTTAACTTGAACACATAATCACACTTCATTTTGGCATCGGTCACACACTTTCATCTTCGCTGTGAATCTAGATACTGAGCAGTTCAAGGACCCGACAGATACAAATGCTGCTGAAGTGAATACCGGGAGTATTCACCAAATACTCAGGTTAAACCTTGAAAGATAATCACACTCCTAAAAGAGAAACGCATCGGGATAATGGATATACTAAAGAGAATGTACGTGGACAGATAACGTGAATACCAGGACCACACCCACACCCACATCCCTCTAAATGCATGAAAGTTGTCTCACAAAAGCACAATAATGCCCTCTGTCTCGAATTAAACCTGAACTTACACTCAAAGGTATTTACTAATCCAGAAAATCCACCAGACTGCCTGCTGTGAAAAATAAAACTGTTTTATGCCACATCAAGGCAACATGATAGGCTTTTCTTGAGACAGTGTCTATACGGGTAGACAAATCAGATTTGAAGATTTGTGTCTGGACCACAATAATATCTTTTTTTAACAAAAAGAAAGAAAACTTAGAAGCTTAGCTGTTAACGTCGACTGATTGTTGTTGTTTTTTTAATCATGCATTCCATGGAATGCACTAACGTTCATGACTAGCTAACTAACATGCTAAACTTTGTGATTTTACGTCAGCTAGAATATTTACTTAGGTTTCCAGGCAACCAGGCAGCGCTCTAGAGATTTCACTTGCCCAGTAGGTTCGCTAATGGATTTATTTGTCCACCCCTGGTGTAACTCAGTGCCTGAGCCACGTGTTCCCATCAAATCCACAGCAAGGTGACCGTCTGCTTGAGTGCTGAAGCTTTCTGACAATGTCACCATCAGGGACGTGGATGAGGAACAAGTCTTAAAGAGCTACAGTGGAGAAGAAATACAAAAGACGACATGGACAAAGAAAGACACAGAAGTAGTAGGGGGTCAAAACACCAAAGCTAAACAGGCCTGATGGAGTGCAATACGTGCAAGGAAGTAAATAAAGAAAAGAAAAAAACAAGCAAAAATAAAAAATAAAAATAGAGGGGCACTTATAGAGTGCAAGGTGCCTCCGCTGTGCAGCATGGACAAGGTAACAAGTAGACCCTATATGGGTACTGGCTTTAATTACGAAATGCTCCATAGTACGTGAATGTCACAAAATTAGCAATAAAATGTCTCTCATGTAAAGGATAAAGCTGGCTGTGGTTTCACCTTTCAAGGTCACTCAAGGTCAAAGGTAACCGTCTCAATTGAAAGTGCATGTATGGTTTTCTATTAGTGGTCCAAAGTAACAGCATGTCCACCAGCACTCTTTTTGAAGTTATTAGCGCTACATCTACTTCGTGACCTTGCTCTGACCTCAACCTTTACCCATGACAGTCCAAACTTCAATCATTTCTGGGACTCAGGTAGTTCAGTGTCCACACCAAGTTTGGTAAAAATCCATGTACGGTTGAGGTGGGGATTTATGTAAACAAACAAACCCCTGTGATTAGTCTTGTTGGGTGGCAGTAATCAGCCACAATGGACAGGTTTTTTTTTTTTTTTTTTTTTTTTTAAACAGCACATTTTAATTTGCCTATACAGACCTACATGTATTTGTGATATTAGTTCCTCTAAATGATATGACGAGGACAGAATGTCTGTGCATGTGTGCAGTTCTTCACGACAGGCATTGGGAAACAGTTGTCTGCTTCAATTATGGGTCTGATGTGTTGTCAGAGAAAATGACTAGTCTGAAAGAAGGAACGACAAACAAGTGATAAGCATTTTTCAAGGCACGGAAATTTAGAGCTGGTCTGGTGAAATGACTCACACAGAATGGGGGGAAAAAGGAAAAATAAGAGGTGGAAAAAAATCCCAAGGGAAGGTCTCTGTAATGATCTCTAGAGAGCTGCGGTTTATTCCCTTGATGCTGTACTGCCTCGAGCCACTGAAGCACTGCCGTGGTTTATGCAAGTTCCTGAGCCAAGAAATTCACTCCACGACTTGAGTAATGAACTCGAGCGACAAAGTGACTTAAAAAAGTGAGGTAGGGCGAAAAAACGCCAGAAAATAAATTGTATCCTACTGAAACTGACATGGCTGAAAATTCAATCAAGCTGCTTGTGATCTATGATTAATGAAGGTTTTTCGCGAGTGTCAGTAACACAGGAGTGTTTCAGTGAGTCATGCGCTCGAGAAAGTCGAGTGAATTAACCAAAGCCGAAAATAATTGCAGTCACTGGCGGATTCCATTTGCAGGACTCTTGCATCAGATGCTGTACTAGCGAATGGCCAGGCTGAGGCAAGTCCCATACACACACAGGTAAAAGACGAGAGAAATCTCACCGATGGGATTCGTTCTGCAGGTCTATTCATAGCCAGGCCTGATTCTGAGAGTCAAAATGGGATCATAGACTTTCTCTTTCCTCAAATGTATAGCAGACTGTGAAAAACCAAAAAAAAAAAAAAAAGGGAAAAAAAAGAAAAAAAAAAGAAAAAAAATAGAAATGGTTTCAGGTTTTGTACCACATGGTGCTTTCTCCCTATACCATACCTACAATCCTTCTCTAGGTCTACTTTGTTTCTTTCCTAATGATGTCCTCCTTGACTCGCTTTGACACCTGTTCGAACTGTATATGAATAGGTGCTATGAGCTTCCGAATAGAAATTCATTGTTTGGGATCATCTCCAGATCTTTTATCACCTCCAGAAAATAACAAGGACGCAGATCGTAGCCTGGCTGTGAAACGGCTTACAAGTCAATTGTGCTACTGCCTGTGAAAATGGACGCACCGTAAAAAATGGCAGGTAATTCTTGAAAACTGTTGATTCAATATTTTTTGACAGAACCTTTCAATCCCATCTTGATTACCTTATTTCAAAAATCCATTGTGGATTATACAGGCAGGATACAGGCTAAATTTTCAAAAGTGTGTCATTGTTTAAATATATATGCACCTGCCTGTATATAACTAAAAAACTGTATAGGATCAGGGCAAGAAACATAGTATATACATATAATACAGTACATATACATAATGGGGAGATATTTAAAAAAAAAAAAAAGGAATATACTGTATTTACATACTGTTATAGCTGAGCGGTGTATATATAATATATAGTCCACTGATCCTGAGGTTTATTTTTAAAAATTTTTAACTTATTCATACATTCTCCCAAGTTGGAAAGCACAGCAGTCAGCACTCGCGCCTTACAGCAACAAGGTCCTGTTTGAGCCCCGTGGTTGGCGACGGTACTGTGTGTGGAGTTTGAACGCTTTCCCTGTGCTTGTGGGAGTTTCCTCCGGGTGCTCTGGTTTCCAGTTTCACAGCCCAAAGACATGCACATCAGGCTAATCGGCTACTCTGTATTGCCCCTAGGTGTGAAAGACTGTTTGTGTTAGTCTGGCGAGCTGCTCAGGTTATACCCCACCTATTGTCCAGAGCCAGCTGGGATTAGCTCAAGCCTCCCTGCACCTTCTCCCCAAACAGGATAAGAGGCACGGATAATAAATGACCTTGAGAGGTGGATAACATCTATTACCTATATAAATAAAATAAAATGTTTCGAAAGGTGAAACGATTTACATACAGAGGCCAGTACTGACTGAAGGAAGTGGGCAGTGAAAAAAACAGGAAGTGCTGATGCTAATGATAACCTGGTACTCAAACTGGGACCTGCACTCAAATTAATACGTGTACTGAAAATAAAAAGCAGAGTGTTTAAACTTAATGCAAAATAAACAAAAGGTAATGAGTCCGAGATCCAAAATTGATTCTGTGATTTATTTTTATCCTAAACCAGCCGCCTGTATAATTAAACAGCTTTTTCTTAACCGACTGCGTGTTCATGAGGTCTCTAAACACAAGCCTGAAATTAAAAATGCTTTGCAAAATGTTATAACGGTGAATAATGGTGTTTCCTCAGCCAGTCCTGGGCACAAAAGAAGGAAATAAACCAGCTGAGGAATAATGTACCATATATGCGCTGGAGCTGAGGACAGGAAGCAGAGAAAGTAATCATCATTACCTGAACAGAATGTATACATGTAAGGCTCTTTATACTGCGTGTTCCCCGGGAGACGGACTGTATTCTGAATTTTTTTTTTTTTTTTTTTTTTTTTTTTTTTTTTTTTTAAAAAAAAAATATTTTTTTTTTTTTTTTTGCTCTTATCTTCTTGTTTTGTTGAAATACATCAAATCTACTCATTTTAGGGGAACTACGCTGAGCCACTTTGTGCATGTCGATGTGTGTGTCAGTGGTAATGTGCTCTGGAGACACTCGTGCTGACGTTCATTTCACTGAGTCACCTTTAAATGCAAAACAAGTGTGTAGTGGTAAAGACTACGGCACGGAGAATAAACCGACCCCTCCGCGGGGATCATAAGGGGGCAGGCCGCTAAGTGGGTAAAATACACTATATGACCAAATGTATGTGGACTCCTGCTAATCATACCCATACGTGCTTACTAAACACCCTATTCCCATCCCATTTAGCACATTTTAATTGACATAATATGCCCCAGTCTTCTGGGAAGGCTTTTACTCTGGAGCACTGGCAATGAAGGATAAAGTCAGACGATTGTCTGCGAGCGCCTGGAGAAAAATCCTGCACGGCTGAGTAAAATTTACACACACGGAGATCAGGGGCCGGCTTCCCAGCTCTCCCACAATGCCCTGTCCTCTTACTCCCTCTGCTCTCCTCTCTACATGTAGCATCTCCTGTCCTCTCATATTTTCTGCTCTTCCTGTCAAATCTACATGCTGAAGCTCTTTCAACATTTCTCCCCTAGTTCTTGCCCTGGCGTTCATTTACCCACATCATGAGTCAGCCTGAACATAAAATTGTGTGTGTGTGTGTGTGTGTGTAAGAGACACTCTTATTCAAAGAAGAAGCTATCAAAAATATTAATAACCTAGACGCTACAATATATTAATATCAGCACCCACTTTTAATTTATTGTGAGAAATGCATTGGGGCAAATATTTTATGCAAAAGTAATAGATTTTTAAAACCTTTTCTCACTGAATACTTCAGAACATTCTCAGCTCACTGATATCTTACTTCACTTTTAGGGAGTATAAAATATTAGGCTGCTTTTCAATTCAGGTCAGGTGCATAATTTTTTAGCATATACTACATTGTGCTCCCTGTGCTTGCATGGGTTTCCTCCAGGTACTCCACTTTCCACCCACAGTCTAAAAAAACACTAATTGGCTGTTCCAAATTACCCCTAGGTGTGAGTGTGGATGGTTGTGTGTGTGCTGACTAGTGCTGAAAGTTCCTGTAATAGACTATCGAGTTGTTCAGGGTGTACCCCTCTTTCACCCAGTGTCGGCTGAGATAGGCTCCAGCCTCCCCACAACCCAAGGATGAAGCGTTTACCAAATGGATGCATGAATTCATTTCAAGTAATGTCACTGTACATTTTTATCCATTAATTTCAAATAATGTTTTTAAGCATTAAGTAAAAATTTCCCCCAAAGTTCTAAAATTTTTTTATTTATTTTGCGTAGAAGAAGTGTACCAATGTTCTACTACATAGATAATTCATCATGCATTTCATTCTGTGCACATATTCCAGTAATTAATGAGTGTCTGGTTCCTCCAGAGCTACTGTTCTTTGGGTCGTGACCCAAAATGGGCCTTAGACCTGTTTTTATTGAGAACCAATTGGAAGAAAAAAATGCTAAACAGGGATGTGATATGTGAATTCGTTTCTCTAATTAAAACAGAAGAAGTGCTTTCTTTTTCGGAAAGCTGGTCAGTTCAGCTCCGATGCTAAAAGCAGGGCTCTCACTCTCTCTCTCACACACACACACACACACACACACACACTCCAAGAACTGGATTAGACTAAAACAACTGAAC
>JAQMYF010000001.1:12192648-12208759 GCA_030014195.1 Neosilurus mollespiculum
ATATATATATATATATATATATATATATATATATAGAGAGAGAGAGAGAGAGAGAGAGAGAGAGAGAGAGAGAGCAATTGATGTAAGCTGACCCATGCAATATTACTCCATGTGTCCATTACTCATGGACACAATAGCGTTCACTCAGGGTTTGCTGAACGTGGTGCTTTATGTGTCTCTCCATTATTGCTCCAGTCCCTTTTGCATATATTCATCAGGATTGGACAAAGGACGTGACCTCCTGAAACTTAGAGCTCCCCAACACCCATCTACAATGACAGAGATTGATGAAGGTCTATTGTTCAAGCTAGGTCTCAGGCTCAGAAGGTTTACATACTGAGCTGCAGCCTCATCCAATTCCACCTTAAGACTTGTGCCTAAAATATAGTGTATTGATTAAAGGGGGAAGGAGACTTCATAAGGAAGAAGCCGATTCCTGTACATATTGCAACAACTTGTGTTTGTCTATCTGTGGACTGTGCACTATTAGGACAGCAACATGAACACAAACAGCAGCACAAGGCTAATGGAGGTTCATCACTGGAGGTCATGCAGGGCTGCTTAGTATACTGTACGAAAACGAAGGCCGGTCAGCACCATCTTGGGAACTAACAAAATGTAAAAAACCTACATACGAAGCAGAGTTCCTTAAGGCGGTTGGGGAGGGTCACAATTTTCTGCTCGATTTATTATGGAAAATTGTAAATAAAACAACGGAGCGTATTTGGGATGTTGCTTTATTACGTTAGAACAGTCTTATTTGTATATTATGTGTTATTGTGTAACTAATACATACTTAGCAGGTTTTTAGCCTGTAGTAATGAAGCTACACCATAATTATAACTACATACACACAATTTTTTATTTTTAAATCTGGTTAAATTCAAACTTCGTAGTAAAGAGAATTTTTAAACAAAAAAAGTAGTTTTTAATAGATATAGGCATATCCGAGTTTAACTTGCTAGTCCAAAAGCAGCTTGGCATATACCTCGTAGACCTATATTACACTATATACAGATAACTAAACACACAGGCAGGTATTGATTTACCTATTGCTACAGCAATGTGTGCAGAGGGTCAGCAGGGACCTCTGTATAAATCCCTGGTGTCAGTGTTTCTTAAATATATATATATAAAATATAGTTTTACTTATATTTCTTTTAAAATTGATGTCAGAGATAAATATATATTTATAAGTCGGATAATAAATCATTTCTTATTTGAAGATGTACTGATAAAAAGTCAAAGCACAATGAATTCCAGAATTTTATTTATAATTAATAATATATTATGATATTCGACTTGTAAGGTCCCAGAATGGCGCCTGATGAGCTTCGCCGAAATTCACTCTTTGCGCGGTCTACCTTATAAATGGTGTGTGGGTCAAAAAGCTTGTCAAGAGGACGATTATACATGCTTCTGTGGCATTTTTTCTTCTTTTATTTCATTGTGTAGCCAGGCAAAGAGGATAAAAAGTTAAGAAAGTAGTGTGATTCAATAAGAAACCATAGTATTTCACACTATTTTAACATGATTTCTGCTATGCACACCTTACAATCATTATGTGAAAGTTCAGAGCAGGAAACTGAGCACAAGCTCTTCATTTGTTTTCTAAATTTGTCCAGAAACATGTGACAGTAATTGTTTTTTTTAGATGTTAGTGCAGCTCACTCCCCCACATTTTTCCTGCTGGGAAATTTCCCAAAATTGTGATCCGTCTGGGAAAACTCGACAAAAGTCGTAAAAGCACTTGATGCTAGTGCATGCTAGTGTAGATACAGAGACACAGCAAAAGTAAATAGACACCCCTCATCACAGAGTTTTATCTGTGAAACTAATTTCATTATTTTTTCCTTCTTCTCATTCAAAATGTATTAATATATACTTTTTTAAAATTAAGATTACAGTATATAATTTGTTTATAGCAACTAGATTTGCCCTGTTCAGAGTATACCCGCCTTTCACCCAGTGTCAGCTGAGATAGGCTCCAGCCCCTAGTAAAATTAAGCAATTCGACAAATGAATGAGCGAGAGGGTGAGCTACTGTATGCCACAAACACTACAAGCAAAAGAGTTGTCTGATTTTCAAAGAGGGTGTATTGTGGGTAAATCTGAGGGCGGACTTAGCCAGCATCAGATTGCACAAAACCTTGGGATTCCTCTTGCCCCAGTCAACAGAGTGATTGTACAATTCACCAGCAAAGGCAAAGAATCAACAGCATCCCACTCAAGTCAACCTGGGCCTTCTGACAGGGGTCTTCGGAGTGTCAAGCGGACTGTTTAAAAATAATCTCCGTTGTAACTGACGTCGCAGAGAAACTCCAAGTGAAATGGAATACTGTTGTAAGGGATCTCCATCAAATTGGCCACTATGTATACATATGTATAAAGTATAGTAAAGTAAGGAAGAAAGTCTAAGAAACTGAAAACTGGTTTCTTTGACTGCTAGAAGACTTACCTGTGCTTACTTCTACCAAAGAGGGACCCATTGTTGTTTGATATTTGCTTGGTGAACTACTTTTATACAGTGTGCTCATGTACTGGACTCCAAATCCATCCACACTGTGTATCCAGGTCAGATTCCTGAGACTGATGCGAGCATAGCATGAGCGCTGTGGCCAGGGTCAGATATTAGTGTTTATTTCTCTGAACACTTTGACAAACTGTTGATTATTCCAGGTAGATGATGATACCTTTTGACTTTAAACATCAGCTTATGTAAACTAGAAAATTCCAATATCTCATAGAACACTGGAGATAATCAGCTGAATTTTGGAGAAGTTTCTTGTGCTGCAGACTTCTCAAATGTTTTTTTTTTCCAGACAGGGTTACAAATGAAGGGCAATATGTCTAACTGTAAATGCTGTAGAAAAGTTATTAAAGCTAGAAATCTTTAGCAGAAGAAATCTAATATAATTACAATTATCTGGTCATACAACACCTGTTTTTCTCTTGTATGTGCCTTCATGGCTGCATGTTTTGATTCTTCAGAATGTTGCTGCTTTTTACAAGATTCTTAGGCCAACTTCACCATTTGACTCCAGGAAACCATAGCAAAGAGGTTGAAAACCATTGCAAGCACTGTTGGAAATTTATTTCATTCTGCTTGTTAGCGAAATCCAAATTATTTTGCTTCATATCTCCCGTGTAGCGTAGTTATTTAAGCACAACGTGGTACCATCCATATTGAATATTTGCCTGGAACGCTTTTTGGCCTTCAGAAGCCTTCCATATTCTACCCTATTGAACAATCTATTATCACGAGTCACGACTGTCTTCAAACAGATCCGGCCTATCTCACTAACTCTGTCTATGTCGAAGTTAGCTGAGGACTTTTTTGGGTGCAAGTACCCTGCAATACTGAAAATAATTGACCCAAGCCAGTTTGGCACCATCCCAAAGTTGTCCTAGAGATGGAACTGGGTCTGCTGTGATGGTTGGGTGACTCAATCCTCTCGCTTCAGATCTCTTGTGGCGTGGCCTGCTGGGTTTGCGACTTTCTCTTCAGCAGATGGCATTGAGCTGTTCTCAGAGTGGGCTTTGGTACCCTCAAGCATTCCACAGCGCACGAATGTGATGCTGATGAAAAACATCCTTTATCCACAGGAGTATGGAAATATGTCGAAGACACCACCCTTGCTGAGGTTGCCCCAAAAGACCTGCATCAGGCACATACTAGAACACTGTTTGGCAGCATCTGTCAATCAATGGTATTTTTAGGCTCTGATTGGTAATCACTCTAATTGCTTGAGTGAAAGTTCAGTTAAGTTGAACTCTGCACCCACCCACTTCCTGTCGCTTCAGAAAATTTTACCTCTCATCGCTCATTTCACAGGCGATCAGTGACTTTGCATGGTTGCTTGTCACTCTTCGTGTCCCGTGTCTATCCGTCTTAAGAAATCAGCATCAATTTAAATGCCCGTTCATTTGCACTAAGCGGTACATGAACACTTTGATGTAAACCTTTTTGTCAAATAGGTAGAATTAGGTATCTATCTATCTATCTATCTCTCTATCTATCTATCTGTCTGTCTGTCTGTCTGTCTGTCTTAAAATCACGCATTGATCTAATTCATGTACTGTATGTATTGTATTGTTCCTGTTTACATTAAAACAAAGTAAAAAAACAAAACAAAACAAAAACAAACAAACAAGGAATGATACTACAAAGAGAGCTAACCGAGATAACGGTATTTACTTCCTAATTGAACAGCAGAGCTAAGAGGAGTCATAGTTGCGAGCTTTAGGACCTTACGTACTACAAGACATTTGGATGTTTTGTGCAGATAAAGAAATATTTTACAGCTCTTCAAACATAACAACTGAGCATATCCAGGAATTTCCATGGGAAGACGGTATCGGTAAATATTGTTTTAAAAAGAAATGCTTAGCTTATGTCAACAGAGGATAGGAGGTTGGAAAAACTAATGTGATATGTTTACAGTAGGAAGCCATTAAGAACTTATAATCACTTCAGATTTGTCACTTTTGGGTTGATGTTGATAATAGATCAGCAGACTAGCAAAGCAAACTAACTCAACTAGCTACATGCACTCATCAGAGGCATTCTTCTAATCTTCAGATATTTTCTTAATGCGTCTATACTTATTTAGCAAAAGGTCGTATATGACAGCGTAAGAGGAAAACATGGTTAAAGGTGTTTTTTCTTCTTAAATCTTTCATATGAATGCCTCAAACAGTCTAATTGTGAGTGACTAAAATTATAAATAAGGAACGTTAAAAAAAAAGTTGAACCTCACACGCCATAGGATAGGTGTAAACAATCATTAGACACAATGGTTTGGATTTGCTGCTTTACCATCCGTGTCCGTGTCCTACCTGACTTTCGAAGGATTGAGAAAACCTCTGTATGTCACTTGTTGTTGCTGTCACTTGCCAGCGATGCCTGGTGTGGAGAATGACAGCTCGGTGCCATGCACGTACATGAAAAATGAATGGTCACCTGTCACTTGCTGGAGTGAAAGTAGAGTTAGATAATGAGAACACACATACACACACACACACACACACACACACACACACACACACACACACACACACTTACACATACGCACACACACACACACCACATTGACACTTTGAAGTATGAACAACAGCTTCAATTCCAGAAGCATATTTTGTTATAAAGCATTTCAACAATGTGTCCCATTACCCCTGATCTGCATTTCTAGGTTCTTCAGTTATTTTGAAGTATTATGTGAAATCATGAAGAATTTCTGAAATGACTCTGACTGATGTAACATCCTCTCTGAAAGTTGTTATCCTAAAGCTCTGTCACGTTTCTGTTAGAACACACACACACACACACACACACACAAACACACACACACACACACACTGACACAGACACACACACACAAAAAGAATCAGATGTTCCATTTAACTGCCCTCGCTCACGTAGGCCATTAAGTGATACTGATAGCATCGCTCCTGTTACTGTAGTGTTTACAACAACTGATTTTGTTAAACGTATCTTGCTGCTGGTTAATGAGAAGTCCTTGTGTAACCCTTTCTCCCAACAGGCATCTAAGAGTCTCACTTTACTCTCATGTGTCATCAGTGCAAAGGACAGATAAGTTAATCTAAAGGTTCCTGGAGGGGATCCACATAGGTGTGGCTTCAGGCAAATAAAGTGTCTGTCTTACAAAACCTCTTCAGCTCTAAACAAGAAGCTTGTCTAAAATTTTAGGAAGTGGACTGAGACATGCAAATGTCAAAAGTAGACAGCAGAACGTAATTAAGCAAAGAAGCAAATTACGTGCAGACATCAGCACCATGTTCTCCGGAGCCTATAACATATGTCTGCCAAAATGGTTTAGCTGTTCCCACAGGTTACTGATGGTCAAATTGCAGCTTTTATACTCATGCGATGTCTAAGACTGTTAATGAAAAAGTGCTTGGAAAGGACATACATGGATTGAAACACATTACTGCCTAACACTGTTAAAGCCAGGTATGTAACCTCTCCCAGAAATGAAAGATAATGCATTAAAACTTGGGATTCATGGTAGTGTATTGGTAACCACTGAAAAATTACAGATCTGGGTTTGATCCTCATGGCTGATTGGGACCTTTCTGTGTGGAGTTTGCTTGTCCTCCCTGTACTTGTCTGGGTTTCCTCTGGGTGCACTAGTTTCCTCCTACAGTCCAAAGACATGAGGTGGATTGGCGACCTGTTCAGGGTGTACCCTGCATCTCAGTCAAAGACAACTTGGATTGGCTCCTGCTTCCCCAAGACACTGACAGAGAAGCAGGATTGTTGGGTGGTGTTACACAGGGCACCACGCATTTGTGCAGTAATGCACGATTTCTGCAGGACCTAGGGACATCGGTGTAGGTACTTCACTTTGGTTAGTGTGTGCTGCTGTTGAATAGGGCATGGTTTGATGTGTTTGGAACTGCAGTATGGGTGGCATAGTGTTTAGCATGTCCACCTCACAGCAAGTGAGTCCCTGTAGTGTTTCTGTGTGGAGTTTGCATCCTTGCGTGGGTTTTCTCCGGGTACTCTGGTTTCCTCCCACAATCCAAAGACATGCACATGGGCTGTTCTGAATTGCTCCTGGATGTGAATGTGAGAGTAAATGGTTGTGTGTGTGTTTGCCCTGCTGGTCTGGTGAGCTGTTCAGGGTGTTCCCTGCCTTTGCCCAGTGTCAGCTAAAAGCGGCTCCAGCCTTCCTGCAATCCTAGTAGGATTAAGCATTTTGGCAAATAAATGAATCATCCTGTTTAAATTTGGGATCAGATTCGGAGTGGACAATACTAATGTTCGCATGAGCACAAAGCTGCACTAGATAAGAAATTCTGGATGCACAAAACAAACGAACAAAGAATTCAATTTTAACCTCATTCTGTACATTGTTGTTTTAATAGAGCCTGTTAAGGACCCTCATGGTGTTCAGGTGACAGTTGGGTACACAATGGCAACCCTCTGTTTAAGCGTTAATGGTAAGCCACAGGTAGTCTAGCCTTGTAGGTAGATCCAGAGCTCTGCTTCCAGCCATCTGTCTATCTGCCATTACTGGCTGAGGACGACTGAGAGAACAGAGGAAATGGGAAACGGGGATTGGGAACGAAGGTAGATTTAAAAAGAAATTGAAAAGATAGGATTGAAGGAACAGAATACAGAGACAAAGTGAAAAAAAAAACAAAACCTAGCAGTCCAAACAGACATAAATGGAGAGAGAAAAGGAGAAGGGATGAAATGACCCCAGTATGTGAAATATACCCCAGCTGTCACTCACATCCCTAAGGACCACCATCCACCACCTGGACATCTTTCCCACACTCCACATCAAACCCCACCCAACAAGGGTCACCCGTTGCTTTAGTCGTGTAACTGTTTCTCATCACTGGAGTGTAGCAACATGAGATCAGTGGTTATACTCCGTTTAAAGCAAGTACTAAATCTATAAATTCTTCTGTATTAAGCACCAAAGATCAACATCTGAGATTGAATTAAAAAAAAAAAAAGATTATGTATTTTAGATAGCTTTTACACAATAAGTTTTTGTTTAATTTTACTTTTTAAGCTAAGAACATCAGCAAATTCAGTATCAGGTCTTCAGATCTTTGAATGTTAGCAACATGGAGTTAACCTCATGGTGATTCATGGGAGAACCTGTCTCTTAGTGCTCATGCGCGACCATGCATACAAATAGCTAGTCTCTCTCTGGTGGAGGGGGTTCCAGGGGGTGCCCACATGCTCCAATTCAGCAATAGCACTCTTCGTTCATTCACGTGCGTTATCACTCAAATTGTTCTAGGCTGGAGACAGGAGACAACTGATTGGTCCAAACTGCCAAAAAATGGAACTTACTATTTAAATATTTTGTTAATTTTCTAGCTCACGGGTCACTGACTGGCTGACCATGATACAGACCCAACAACTCTATTTTAGAAAAAATATGAACCAGCTAGGATTCGGTAGCAGATTGCTTATGTATTCATATGTATTTATTTTATATAAATTATTTATCTCAGGACAACGTATCAAGCGGTATGGCATGGTGGCGTAGTGGTTAGCATGTCTGCCTCACAGCAAGATAGTCCTGGGAATCAAGGTGTTTCTGTATGGAATTTGCATGTTTGCATGTTCTCCCTGTGCTTGTGTGGGTTTCCTCCAGGTACTTCGGTTTTCTCCTACAGTCCATAGACACGCAAATTAGGCTAACTGGCTGTTCCAAATTGCACCTAGGTGTTGGGTATGAATGTGAATAGTTGGGTGTGTTGCCCTGCGATGGTGAGAGCTGTTTGATATGTACCCTGTCTGTGGACTGAGACAGGCTCCAGCCTTCCAGTGACCCTAGTAGTATGTTTAAGTGCTTTGGCAAATGAGTGAGTGAGTGAGCTTATCAAGCCCGAAACTTACTGTGGCAAGAGATAATAGGTCAGAAAAAAGAAAGCGTTTTTCACTGACATTCGATTATCTTTGGTCTTGTTTGTGTGAAAAAAATGTCCATGGCAAAAGCAGAATATCAAAAGGAAAAATGTTTTTGTTCTTTTTTCTTTTGTGTCTGTGGCCCTAGTGAAAAAAGGTAATTAGAAGCATCACCAGAAAATAAAGCAGAGCCGTTTGGAATTGTCTTATTTATAGCATTAAAAGGTAACTGTGCTTAGCATTCAGTGCTGTTAGTTTCTTGTCCAGACCTTTGTAAGAAAGACATGTGTAAGGCATTTGATGTAAGTGAATCTTTTGAAATCGAACCCACTGCTTTAGTCACTGATATTTCTTGGAGTACTTTTGGCTCAACTGGATGCACAGAAAACTGCGCTCATTACCTCCTCCAAGGAGGTTAGGTTTTACAAGATGTTTGTTTGGTAGCAGGATTACGCAGAAAGCTATGTGTGGATTTCCATGAAATTTCTACCACAGGTGGAGCTTTGGACAAGGAAGATCTGGAACAAATTCTGGATCCAAGACGTTTTTAAATGATTCTGACATTGTGAGAAAGGATGATTTTTGGAAGTGTGGTATTACAGTAGGTAATTGGGGTTGTGTGTGTGTGTGTGTGTGTGTGTGTGTGTGTTTTCATTTTCATATACTTTAAAAAATAGCTCTTTCTATTTATATAGTGCTTTTGACAATGGACATAGTCATTTACAGTCCAGACAGATTTATGTCCTTAATGAATCAGAGGCGACAGTGGCAAGGAAAATTTCTCAGAGACAATATGAGGAAGAAATGTTTAGACATTAAAGAGGAAGCAGACTCAGAAGGAGTCCATCCTCTTCTCAGGAACAACCAGATAGTACACAGTAAATTCCTTAGTTCTAAATTAATCCTCAGATTGTTTATCTGAGTGAACTGGACATATATAAGTACTGTACTGTAGGGTATTAATTCAACCGTGAGGTTTTTGCGATGTAGGAATACCGTTGCACTCTTTTGTAACTGTATTTTACAAGTACTTCTAAATCCATTGAAAGGATCATCATTACGAGTATCAAGGTACATTTTGAAAAAAAATTCACTTGGTTTTAGAGTTACATAAATTTTTGGTATGGGAAGCATGTGAAGATATCAATTGAAAAATGGATGAAAATGTGGCATGAACTGTATTTTCAGTAAGTAAAATATTCAGGCTTTGCAAATGAAATATCATATCTTTTTCCATCCATAAACATCTCATAGTAAACTTTACACTATCCACATGGAGCCATCCTCACAGTATCCAGTGATTCTGAGTTATACCAAGCTCCTAATAGAAGTAGACCTTCAGGATGGGCGTGGCAGGGCAGAAGGGGTCAGGGTAAGGTATCTGTGGTTTATCTTTCTCCACTTTATCCTTTATTAGAGCCATGGGGAGGCTGGAGCCTATCACAGCCTACTCTAGGCGAAGACAGAGTACACCCTGAACAGCGTGCCAGACCATCGCGGGGCCAGCACAGACACACGACCATTTATACTTACAATCAAGAATATCCAATTAGGCTCATGTGCATGTCTTTGGATGGTGGGAGGAAACCAGTGTACATGGAGGAAACCCACACAAACATGCAAACTCCACACACTCGAACCCTGGATCTTGCCGTGAGGTGAACCACTATCCTGGGTTAGGTATTTACAACCTATTTTGCTGTCTTCTAGCACTTGTAGACTTTCCTTTGTTAAGAAGACTGTCCTTCCATGTTATTTTGAATACTTTCAGCATAGTTACTTCTGTTAAGGAGGTGATGTTTTACCATTAATTTGTTTGTTAGTAGGACCATGCAAAAAAAGATTTGTGAATTTTCATGAACTTTCTTCCAAAGTTGGGGCTTTGGATAAGAAAGGCTCCATTGGATTCTGGAGAATGATCCAGCTCAATTTGTCTTTTTTAAAGGATTCTTTAACATTGTGAGGTAGGACAAATTTTGGAAAGTGTGGTATTGCGGCAGACCCAGCAATGGGTGTTGTGTACTTTCTATTTTTTTTTCAGCTTGGTGGATGTTTGCACTCTCCAAGGGCTCTTGTTTAGATTCCATTTCCATTTTAAAGTAAGTCTTGAACCATCTGTTTTAAGGGGCCATTATACCAGGTGTGAAATTTTATTTAATTTTAATGAGTTCATCATTTACCTATAGGTTTTTTTTTTCTGTATTATCATCTGTTCATTTTTTTGTGTATCTGTTAATATCTCTGTAGTCACACATTTCTGCAGTGTAATCAGATATACTGTATCATATCAGGTGCTTGTTGTTAATGAGGCTTGTATGTGTGTGTGTGTGTGTGTGTGTGTGTGTGTGTGTGTGTGTGTGTGTGTGTGTGTGTGAGAGAGAGAGAGAGAGAGAGAGAGAGAGAGAGAGAGAGAGAGAGAGAGAGCTTTGAACTGAATTTAAATTAAATGTTGGAGAAAATGCATATATAGAATGATAGAGAAATACAACAAAACAGACCTTACCATAATAAAATATGCCATAATACCATGATAATTATTAATTTAAGCAGTTACATTAAGCAGAGAAATATTTAAAGGGTAGGGAAAAACCTGAGATAAAGAAAGCTGACAGAGAGGGGAAGCACTGAAAGAGTATTGGGGTATACGTTGGAGGAGGAAGAAATTAAACAAGACAGTAAGGTGGGGAAGGTGAAAGTCAGAAAAAAAAATAAAAGTGAGAAGAGGACAGTGGTGGAAAAGAAAGAGATAGCAGTCAAAGGTTGGGAATAAAATAGTGAGAGAAAATACATATTTACATGTCCATAGTGATTAAGACCAAGTTTAAATATGGGTTGGACATTTGTATCACACTGGTGAAAAAAAAGCTATCCAGAGATAAGAAATGTATTACCAAAGGAGTCTAGTGACACAAAGAGGTCTTGCCTTGTAGGAAGACCTTGATGAGGACCTATATGACTCATGACATGAATGATTAGGTCACACACAAAGTATAGCATAAAAAACAAGCAAGTGAATACATAATCATACAGTCTGAAACAATTTCAGAAATGTTATTGTTGTGTTTCATTTTTGAATAATGAGGCTCTAAATCCACAATATTAATGTTCATGCAAAAAAAAAGAAAAAGAAAAAAAAGGAAAAAAGGAATTTGTTAAATCATGAGGTAAACAAGAACAAATTAGCCAAAGACAGTTTACCATGCTGTAAAAGGAGGTAAACTGTTAGATTTTAATTATTTGGTGGCAGAGTTTGCAAGGTGAAAAGCATTAAAGTTGTTACATAAGATAAGACACATAACATACAGTATGACAGAAGCTAATGTAGGAAAAGAAAAATAATGTAGGAATTAGATAACATGGTGGAAAGACTGAAAAGAAGGCAGAGTTGAAGTTATGGATTTGGAGGTAGAAACTAAGAGGAACTGTCTGTGGAAATACAGAAAGAGGGAGTGAAATTGTGATAGGCAGTAGGAGAGAAACAAAGTGTGAATGTAAAAGAGAGAGAGAGAGACAGAGAGAGAGAGAGAGAGAGAGAGAGAGAGAGAGAGAGCAAGCAGGTAGAGATAGGGAAGCCCAAGGAGGTACACTAATGAGCCCATGCTTTTGAAAAGTGTGTGGTGTGGTGAGACATTGCTGGACAGGAAGACTATCTTTAATAAGTGAGCCATTGATCCACCAGCAATTAAGAATCCAAATTCTCTAATGAGCTCCAATTGGATGGCTGGCAATTACAAAGCCAGTGGCTGGAAGAGTAAGCATGAGCCTGGCACTCTGATTGGCTTCAGTGCTCTTAATGGGATCATGGCTCCTCTCTGCTCAGTGGCTGAACAGTAATAACAATCCAGCTACAGATAGATATCTGTGTGAGACCTGATTGCACCCTGCTGTCAATAAGCAGTCCTCAATTTAATAGGAACGTGTGTGTGCTTGTCCCGGTGGATGCCAGGGTCAGCTTGTGTCATGGAATGTTCCAGTTGCACACAGGGGTGTATAAATCCTCTGTAATGAGGGAAAAAGTATCAACTGGTTTGTGACTTATGAGGCCACCAAGTTGTTTTAAAGCCACCTGCCACACTGAGAGGGACATAGACATCATTCTTATTTTGTGCAATCATGAAGCTATTCTCACTGGCCTTGGGAAAGTTTTGAATGAGGATGATGAGCTGGGTAAAGAAACATATAAACTACAGGAAGCTCATTTGCAAAAAAATAAATATAAATAAATACATAAATAAAATTAAAAAAGTGAAATAATGTACTTTTATCAACTGTAGGAGTGAGGAAGAAAAAGAGCAACCCACATGTCTGCATATTTATAACATGTACATGCAACAGATTTAAAATTAGTAGTCAAAAAGTCCAGCAAATCTATAAGGTTTATTGCAGGTTGATAAGTTGCAGAAAGTTAAATAAAGTAGCTAGTCAAATACAGTTATAACCTAACCAATGTAAGATAGAGACATTAATTAGTTTATTATTTCATTTATTCATCTGGGGAAATCCAAGTTGACTTTAGGTATTGGGAAGGGTGGGAATGTATGCCCTTTGAAGGTCAAACAAATATAAGCCTAGAGAAAATGCTAATATAAGTAAATGCACCACTGGTAATTATGGCAGGATTTGAAAATTCAAATTAAATATCTTGATTTGGTCCAAGAAACTTAAATCTACAGAAAATGCCAATAAAAAGTAAACGCCAAGGTTGATCTGTGACTATAAATGCAACAAATGTTGTGTCATTAAATTCTGCTTCATTTTAAATGTTTAAACTTCAACATGAAACATAAATAATGCCGCCTAAGACAAAATAAATATATATATATATATTACAATAAAATGTTAAGCCACATACCGATACCGATGTTTCACTACAACTACTACCACTACTACTACCACTACTACTAGTAATAATAATAATATTAATTAGAAAAATTCCTAAAGAAATTGAGATGTGCCTGCAACTGCTGCTGGAAAATACATGAAAACAGGTGTGCTTAACTGTACAACACAGGAAAAAAAAAGCAATATATGTTGATTTTATTTTGACTCTTCGGCCATATTAATTTATTTGCCATAGTAACCCATCAAAGTCACAGGAAAAGATAAACACTGATCTATTGAAGTTGGCTGTATCTTTTGAAATATGGCAGTCCACAGACAGCAGAGATGGTAAGAGGTACTGTATGTTAATTGTAGCAGAGAGCAGTGAACCAGGATTTGACATTACACAATCAAAATGCCAGATTTGGTGTTTATACACCATAGCAATGAAAACTTAAGGGGCACTAACTATTAAGACCCAGCAGTTATATCCAAAATGGCTGCTATGTCAAAAGAGTGTTCAGACATGAGTCATGAGTCACAATGTTAAATTGGGTAGCGATGCATCAAACCGTTGATGAAATAGGGGTCACTTCTTGTTTAATGGTGGCGCTTGGAGCTAAGATGGCTGCTATGTTAAAGAACTGGTCAGAGGTGGGAAAGTCAAATGTGGTGTGGATACATCAAAGCACTGATGCAATAGGGTCCCACTTCCTGTTCAGTGCTAGCGGATTGATCCTAGATGGCAGCTATGTAAAAAATCTGTTCAGATGTGAGTCAGTATGGTGTGAATACACCAAATCGTTGATGAAATAGGTCCCATTTCCTGTTGTGTGGTGGCCGCGAGATCCAAGATGGCTGTCATGTGAAAACCCTGTTTGGACAAATGTCATGAACCAGCATTAGTCTCAATCAGCATACCAGGTTTGATATGGATAACTTAAAGCCTTTGTTAACCAAGTCACTTCGCGGCACAGAGAAACAAGTTTTGATATATACATTGCGTGGGCGCACTTTGCCGATTGGGACGTATTGAGTGCAATGGAATAACAATCAATCAATCAATCAATCAATCAATCAATCAATCAATCAATCAATCAATAAATAAATCAATAAAGAAAGAAAGAAAGAAAGAAAGAAAGAAAGAAAGAAAGAAAGAAAGAGAACAAATTCACAGTTAATAGAAATATGTGCAGGCAAATAATAATAATAATATAGGACTTTGTTTGTTTTTTAACAGTGATTGCAGACTGTACTAGCACATTATCACCACTCTTTGGTCTGGAGTTCTCTGCTTTGGTTTATAAACTAATTCATGGTTTACATATATTTTTAGAAAAAAAAAAAAATACACTGCTTAGTTTTGTGTGTGTGTGGCCCAGGACTTTTGCATTGACCGCTTACTTAAAGGGACAACGTCCCCATAACTATAGTAACCATGAATGCAAACATGCTGCATTTATTTGTTAGCTAGCTAATCATTTGAAGAGTTTGAGTTCAAAAACTGATAAGTGCCACTGTGTTAATTATGAGGAAAAACTTATTTTTAAGTTAAAAACTAATTTTTAAGTAGCTTTACAAAAACAAAAAACTTTTCCCAGTAGCTTTAAAAAAAAAACCTTCTTTTCACTAGCTTTCAAAAAGTTTTTTAGTAGCTTTAAAATAAAATAAACAATGGCAACTATCTGTTTTTGAATTCAAACTCTTCAATTCTTCAACTCAATTTATTGAGGCATGACGAGCTACCCAGCAAGTCAAAAGCAGACAAACTGCTCAAAAACTGTCTCTCCCTTTCTATGTCCCCTCTCCACCGCACAAGTGGTAGTTAAGAAATGCCTTATCGTCATTCAACTTACATTTTTCTTCTTTTTTCCCCCGAATCAAAGGGATAAGTCTTTTTGATGCTGTCTAGCCAGTGTTCCATCTAGGACTCTGTGAAGGCATGGTGCTGCTTAACTGTAGTAATGTGTAACACTGAGTAAAGTAAATGATAAGATACATGTTTACTTTTTTAGCTAGGCCAAATCAAAAGACATAAGTACGCTCAAGGAGGATAGATTGGACACCAACAAAGTTTTGAAAAGCGAGACAACAAAAAAAACTTTATTGGGAAGACTGCTACATTTAAATCTGTAACAAATGAATTTAGTGATAACTGAATCTCACTTATGAAAATTTGTGAACAATATATAATGTAAGCTCAATAACACTTACACAAAAAAAAACAAACAAACAAACAACTACACAAAAAAATAGCCCAACAATACACAGAGCAAAATATCAAAAGTTTGTGTTAAGTCAGTGTCTGTCAGTTTTCTATGTCCTTTTGTCTACCATCCATCTGGGAAGTATGATTTTATGACTTTGTCTCTTAGTCTTATCTGAGTGAAAAAATGGTTGTCCTCCTTCCAAATGAATAGTGAACCAAAAGCCAACATCACCAGCCTGCATCCTGCTCCACGATACATTGATCCATATTGTGGGTCACCATCTTCAGACTTCACAATCAATCAATAAATCAATCAATCAATCAATCAATAAATAAATATCAGTAGTTGCAAAGTTTCTTATAAATAAAAATGTAAATGTTCTTTTTCTTATGTTTTCTCAATGTATTCCTAATTCATAATTATTAACTGTACATTATAAATTCTTTAGCTGTAAAATGAACTTACCACAGCCAACACACCACTGTGTGGATATAAATAATTTTACATGTTCAACATTCAAAACACAAGTTAGATGAATTTACCTTCTGTGACTCAATGCACATGGCTGCGAGTATATTAACTCAACAAAACCACTCTCATAACTAAATAAATGCTTGACTTCACACACATACACTCAATCTGCCTCCAGTTGTGTTTTTTTTTTTTTTTTTTTTTTTTTTTT
>JAQMYF010000001.1:12225749-12235749 GCA_030014195.1 Neosilurus mollespiculum
TAATGGTGTACATATAGATATTCTCTTAAGAAAGCCAAAACTTAAATGTTCAGGTTTGAGGGTTTGTTAACATTTTGTATTGACCAAGAGCACTGTATAGTTGTACAATAATAATGAATCCTCAAAAATACAACTTGCCTAATAATTGTGCAGCACAAAAACACAGGACTTCCACAAAGCTCTAACATACGCAACAGTACAGTTATATCCTGGCTCTTCTTTTTATTTTTTCTGTCGGGATAAAAGTGTTTTCTGTAGAAATAATTGTGTTTTTGAAGCTAGCCATTCTATTTTCCATCCTAGCGGTTTAGTAATTGTGTTTTTTTCTGGTTTAAACATCTAATGGACTGTAGTTTTGCTTAAGGCTCCAGTTGCTCAGAGGTTTTTGAGGGCAGTTTTATCCTTTATTTAAAAAGCATGTGGCCAAAACATCACTTGTATTATTTTTTGAAACTTCTGTATGTTCAGCAGAGTGGTACGGTGACACCGTGGTTAGCATGTCTGCCTCACTGCAAGAAGATACTGGGTACGAGTCCCAATTTCTGTGGGAAGTTCTCCCACGTGTTCCCCTTGTGCTTGCATGGGTTCCCTCCGGGTCCTCTGGTTTCCTCCAACAGTCCAATGACATGAACATTAAGCTAATGGGCTGTTCCAAATTGCCTCTAGGTGCGTGTGTGTTAGCCCTGTGATGGACTAGTGAGGTTTTCAGGGAGTACCCTGTCTTCGCACTGGCTCTAACAGGACTAAGTGGCTCGGTAAATGAATGACTGTATGTACAGCCAATGATGATGACCATTCTCCAGTCCTGTCTTTGCATTTATTTTTTTTATGTACATTGCATAATTTGATTCATATACTGTGCTTTTCCCCCCATCACTATTATTTCTTGTTTTGTACAGTTTTTGTTGTTGCAGTATGTTCCCCCCCAAGGCGATGATTTCTCTGCACTTTTCCAACCTACCACTAAATGATCACCATAAACAAGCCAGCCATTTCTTTATGACTTTTATAAAAATAGAGCATTAACAGTGTTTGTTAAAAGCAAACAACATAATCCTCGGGTAACCACAAAGCCTGGGCTTTGGGAATAAAATGAAATGTAGGTATTATAACACAATAACACTTCAACGGCCTTCTGAGAATCGAGTTATTTCACTGTAGTCTACCCCCATTTTCTCAGTTCATCACAAATCAAATTCATCCTTTTATTTTTCTAGGATTTCTAAACTTAAATGAAACATTTTCCTAACAATTTGCCCTCATGGGATATTAATGTGCTTATTATTATTCATTCAAGCTGTCGTAAGGCCTCATCTGACCTTTTCATTTTTTACACAAATACTGTAGCTCTTTTAGTTTTAAATAAATAAATAAATAGATAGATAGATAAATAAATAAATATATATATATATATATATTAGCTACAGTCTTGTCCAGTGATCAAACACAATTAAGATTTCGCCTGAGGAAAACCGATTAAGAATAATCCAATTTCTCTTACCTGAAAGCTCTACTGTAATGAATATTGATAAAAGAAACAACTCCATCATCATCATGTGAGTGTGAAAAATGTATCAAGTGAACAGCTGCGCTTCCTCCTTGCCTGTTTTTGATAACTTCCTGCCCACTCATCATGTGTGGGTGGCACAGTGAAGTAATAGTTATTATATGGCACAAGTGATTAAAGAAACTAATATTTCACAAATGTGCATTTAAACAGATAGAAAAAAGAACAATTATATGTACATATTTTTAATGAATCAAAATATAATCATTGGAAAATGGTTTTAGGATTTGGAAAATATTTAGGAATGGAAAATATTAGGAAACTAATCAAGGATAAAGTGGTGTTATCAGAGTTAATCAAAGGGCTGTTACTGCTCCAAAGTTTAAACTTTTCCTATAACAACTCTCCCAATAATACTTTATTCTTTTTATATACAACAATTTGTGGATTCTTACATCCATACATCCATCCATCAGGGTCATGGCTAAGCTGTCACGAATCTCAGATGATTTCGGTTGAGAGGCGGGGTACACACTAAACAGGTCTCTAATCTATAGCAGGGCTAACACAGACACAAATGACCATTCACACCTATGGACAGTTTAATGTAGCCATTTGCCCTAATGTCCATGTTTTTAGACTGTGGAAGGTACCCAGAGAAAACCCACACAAGCACAGGGAGAACATGTAAAGTCCATACAGAAAGACTCTTGTTGCCTTCAAACCCAGAATCTTCCTGTTCAGAGGTGACAGTGGAAACCATCCTCCCAGTGTTTATTTTTATTTATTATAGAATGACGTCATGTTTTAAAAATACATTTCTAGTTACATGTAATGCTGTGGAATGTATTTACAGTAAATATATTGCTTTTTCTGAGGACATCAGGAGTATTTTTTTTTATAAAGATCATTTTTATTGATCCCCAAAGGGGAAATTCAAATGTTGCAGCAATATGAAAGCAAAAGTAGCATGCAGAAAAAAACAAGCACAAGATATATAGGAAGCTCAATGTACTTTAAAAAAACCCAAATTAAATAGGATAAAATAGGGGTCGATACAATTCTAAAGGAGTGATCACACTAGAGGTGCGACAGAAAAGTGACTGACCCGGATTAATTTGTTTTGCAAATTTTGAAATTCACGTCAAGATGTTTTGCAAGTGAATATGTTGTGGCTTATATACATATATCGCGCGAAAATCTCAAGAAAGTAGCGCGACAATTTGCGACTGATTTGCAATTGGTTTATGGATGTTTGAGAAAAAAATGTCTCCTGTTGTATACCAGTCGCGTTTTGCTGCCTTTTTGTTATCAAACCATTCGCTTTTAATTTGCTCGTTAATAGTGCAAACAAAATGTGAATAAAATACGAATTAAGACAAAATACAAAGTCTCAAACTCAAACTTGTCGCTTTTCCTTAAGAACAAAAAACTAATTATTTGTGAGCAAACCAACAATTTTGCGACCTTCTTACAACATGTGCGAACTGTTTGAGGACAGTTTGAGACTATTCCGTGTCAGAGCCTCGTTTTGCGACATTCGCAGAAATTTCATACGACCAGAATGCGATGCCATGAATGCCGTGAGACAAATCTGAGAACATTTTGAGAATGAAAAGCAACAGGCGTGGATTGCCATTCACACCAGTTGCTTTTTTATCTAGTGAGATTACCACCTTAGAGGTTAAAGTGTCGAGCGGGATAAATATTGGATTGTCAGGTGCTGTGAGATTGTCAGTATTGCGACAGATAATAATTATATGATCTTATTATTACAATAATAATAATAATTATTATTATTTAGTATTATTTTTAGTATTTTTTATTTGAATATTTAAATATAATGTAAAATGAATATTTATTCATTTTTTTTACTAAGATGATTAAGATTCGGTGATTCAGAAACGAGAGAGTTTGTAGGGAATGGAACTGATAACCTGATGATCTGATGTGTGTGTGTGTGTGTGTGGAAAATACTACTGCCCTGTTTGATGAATGTCAGCCTAAAGCTTTGTTCACACATCATGCTGACTCAACAATAGCGCTGCCACCTCAGAGTGATGAAACAGAGGTTTCTAAACACAAAATGCTGATGCACAAAAAAGACATGTCATATCCTAAGTACGTGCAGAGGAAAAAACCCACACATATTGCAGCCTGATGCAAATTACACTTGGCAATACAAACACTTTTTATTATTATCTTATAAAAATACAAAAAAAATCAGATGAAATTGCAAACACACAAACATAGAAGAGCACAAAGCTCCACTGAGTGGAAATGCTACAAAGCTGCCCAAGCACGATAATACTGTTAAAATAGGAACTCCTTCATGTGACATAGGCAGAGACGACACGTAATCCGGCACGCACAGGACAGAATGATACAAAGCTTTCTGCAAAAACACTTCATAATTGTCATCATGCAAGAATAAGGTTTCAAAATGGCACATTGTGGCTCTGACCTCCAGGTCAGAAAAGATCTTAAAATAAACATTTAGCTATTTTAACAACATACTTTTTTCTTTTTTGCAAACTTCATATAATAAATCTTTACATATATATCATTTATATAAACAAGGCATACTGTTGTGATTACCCAGTTATGGATATGATTGTCATATTCATTAAGCCTGGTTTATACTGTACGATTTTTCAGCTTTTGGTCAGGCAGGCAAACTGTGCACGCTATAACATATCGTGTCAAGAGTTTAGATCATCAGTCTGATGCTTGCCGTGTATAAAAGCAGCAGCAACGTGAGCAGCGTTATTCACATACTAACCTGTATACTTTATGTATATCTGGAAGATTAAAAGCGAGATCCACTAGATGGCACTTTTGGGCTAAAACCACCCTTTTCCAACGATCCAACTGGTTCCCAAGTCAAACTGTAAAATGTTTAGCGACTTCCAACTCTGTGTCCAAAATCACTCATTCATTCACTACCCCCTACTCACTATATCAAGAATTAAATGCAGAGATTTATGTATATATATTTATAGTGCATGGTGGTGTAGTGGTTTGCACGTCTGCCTAACAGCAAGGACCTGAGTTCGAGTCCCATGCTTGGAGAGAGAGTTTCTGTATGGAGTTTGTATGTTCTCCCCGTGCTTGTGTGGGTTTCCTCTGTGTACCCTGGTTTCCTCCCACAGTCCTAAAACATGCACATTAGGCAATTTGCTGGTTCCAAATTGCCCCTAGTTGTGAGTGTGAATGGGTGTGTGTGCTGGCCCTGTAATAGTCTGATGAGCTGTTCAGAGCGTACCCGTCTTTGCCCTGGTATCTGCGACCCTAATAGGATTAGGCTGTTTGGCAAATGAGTGAGCGAGTGAGTCAGTGAGTGAGTGAGTAAGTGAGAGGTCTATATTGTGAGCTCAACGTTATAATGTTAAAACACTTTTGGACACTACGGCCTCAGTGGCGTTAATTAAGTAGTGCTGTCACACAATTGATAAAATGTGAGAGATCAACAGCCAATGAGAGAGTAGACGATCCATAAGGAACCATCGCTGCCTTTTATTAAATCAGATCCGAAGCTTCGGATTCATTTCTTTCACAACATTGTAACTTCATTTTCTAAGCCGCTTCATCCTAATTAGGGTCGCGGAGAGGCTGGCGTCCATCTCAGCTGACTCTGGGTTTACTTACTCCATTTTGGTTTATTTTAATTTTCTATTATCTCCATAATAACTTGTTCTAATTGTTTTAATTGTCTGGCTGTTTATAATGTGTTATACACAGTGGCTTATATAAACATCACTTTTAAACTCAAACCTTGCATGATAAGGAAGAATGCAGTCCATTCATTTTCTAAGCCGCTTAATCCTAATTAGGGCTGTGTTGAGGCTGGCGCCCATCTCATCCGACTCTAGGTGAAGGCGGGGTACATCCTGGACAGCTCGACAGACCATTGTAGGCCCAACACACATACAACCATTCACACTCACTGTCACACACTGGAGTAATTTAGAGCCGCCAATCAGCCTACTGTGTATGTTTTTGGACTGTGGGAGGAACCGGAGTACCTGGAGGAACCCACGCAAGCCGGGGAGAACATGCAAACTCCACACAGAAACGGCCGAGCCCGGAAATCGATCCCAGGCCTTCTTGCTGTGAGGCGAATTTGCTAACCACTGTGCTACCAGAAGGCAATGCATGATGGTATATATTGCTTAGATAGTGACCATTGCTTGTGCATGACTTTTCATGATGCACTGAGTGCACTATATAATGTATAATAATTCTCACTATACATTTAGTGAGTGATTTTAGACACAGGGCAACACTCTGACGAGCTTGGTCAAAACTTTTCGGTCATCATGATTGTTTTCATGAGTTTAAAAGCAAGAATAATCCTGCGTTTGTGAATGCATAATACAACCTCCTTATTGATTATTGGTCTGAATATCGGTCTGTGTGGAGCACCGTTTTACAACCAAAGATAACAAAGCTTTTAATAGCCTCAGAAACTTGTGATGAAAATCTCAGTGTGTGCTCGCTCCCAGCAAGATAGCACAAACCTCACTGGAAAGCTACAAATTTGGTAATGCCAAAAAACAAACAAGAAAAAAAAATGTAAACAAACTGTGCTGATGTACGGATAAATCACCGCAAGTTCACCATCAAATACATCTGCTTCTATCGCCCCCCCCCCCCCTTTTTTTTTTTGCACGAGGCCAGATTCCACTACAGAGTAAGCAGAACAGAGGAATTTTCTTTACTTACATATGTAAATGATCTTTCTTTAAGAATCCTACAGTTGCGGTCATAAGATTACACACATGGACAAGAATGTGATGGTGATATTAGACTTCACTCTTTTCTTTGAATCATAAGGATGGAAAGATTGTACAACATACGTATTTAAAAAAAACAAGAATTTGGTGTAGATTTTCATTTTATTTATGATTTTTGGAGTTATACGTGTATATGTATATACTGTATATCCAGTGGGTTGCAAAAGTATTTTAAAATCAAAACAATTCAGTGGACTTGATTTGTAATTTTCTCCTGCCTTTTGCTTCTCTATAAAACTCTCATGCAGAACCTCAAGCAAATCTCAGACATGTTCTTCTGTACTTGTTGCTCGGAAAATCCCTGCAGGACACCTGATATGTCTGCGTCATGTGTACATATATGTATCTATTATTTATACTAAACCTACTGTAGGTTTTCCTAGCCAAGTTAAACATGAAAAACCCAAGCTTGTAGCAATTTGAATAACAAACCAGCATGTGAGATGTTCTGAAAAGCAGTTGTGATTCGCTAAATGTTCGAATGATGTTGGATATTCAGATCAAGATGTAACCAGCTTCTGCATTTAATTCATCCAAAGTGAGCGCACACACACACACACACACACACACACACACAAAAACACACACACACACATTTGGAGCAATGGGCTGCCACATATTGCGGCACCAGGAGAGCAGTTGGGAGCTAGGTGCCTTGCTCAAGGGCGCTTCAGCCATGAAGGTGGAGGAAGGGAGGGTGCTGCTCACTTCCCCTGTTGCCACAAATTTTTCCTGCCGGTTTCGGAAATCCAACCAGTGACCTTTTAGTCTCAAACTCGCTTCTCTGACCATTAGGCCACGGCTGCCCCTGCATTAAACCAGAAATAGTTTTCTCTGTGTAGTGAATACTTTTGCAACCCACTGGATATTCACACCAATCAACCATAACATTAAAACATTATGACCACTGCCAGATTCACATTGATTATCTTGATAGTGTGATACCTGCCATGGACTATGACGCACTAGGCTGACAGTTAGTTCTTAAAGTTGATGTGTTGAAAGCAGGAAAAATTAGCAAAGCGTATGAATTTGAGGGACTTTGAAAATCGCCAAACGACCAGGTCTATTCATTTACAAAACATCAGGTCTGGCAGATGTTCCTGGAATGTAGTGATAAGAACCTAAAAAAAATGAGGTCCAAGAAAGGACAACTACTGAACTGGCAGGAGTATCACGGCTGCCTAAGACTCGCTGATGCATATGGACTTACGACTGTGGTTCTGATCCCACAGAAGAGCTACTGTAGCACAAACTGCTGAAACTGTTAATGCTGGCTATGATAGAAAGAAATCAGAACACACTGAATAGCAGCTTACTGTGGGTGAGGCTGCCCAGCTGCAGACCAGCAGGGCTGGAATTTAACAAAACTAAACAGGACTAGTGAAATTATGAAGCTACTAGTCCTCCTTCACATTTACTGGTCAGGAACACTATATCTTCTTTGCCTACTGGATTTGTCAGGTCGCCAGCAGGATGACTTGCTAGTTAATTTCACTCACCCTATAGATTTTTGACTCGCCTCAGGCCAGCGGACTAGTGTTAAAATCCAACCCTGGACCAGCCATGTGGTGTTATTGTTATGGTGGATCGGTGTGCATATAATGTGTACGTGTATACAAACCTCGGACCATGACTGTGTATGGTACGTTAATAAGCCTGCTGAAATCGTACAGGGTAAAACCAGCTTAGGATGGCTATAATTTCTCCTTTTAGGACTATTAAATTATATACAGAGAGTACTGAAGAAAGATCCCTTTCAATTTGGGGTAGAAAACCTTCTCCACCGAACATTTTCTTCAGTTCTTATCTATAAAATGAAGTGTGTGAGACTTGTATTGTTTAAAGTATCCGCTCCAGTGAACCAGCAGTGAAAGGCAGCAGAGAGGAGCACCAGAGGCAGAAATCTCACTCTATCCACCTCCATGCTTTATTCCTTACGATTTCTGAGGCTCTCTGCTCTGTGACACTTCAGCTTACCCTCGACAGAACCTCAACTCAACAGTCCGTTATCGATTCCTTATCTTCACCGTCCTGTCATATTTCATGTGATTCTTCTCATCAGCTTGGCGTTTCTGTGATTGTCAAGGCTATGCAGACTGGGGCTTTGAGGAATAAGGCAAAGAAAGTCAAAGGTCAGCCCTAAGCTGTTGTTGCTCAGCAACGACCGTTCTGGATGTCTAGGTAAGACAGGAGGAATGTGAGAAGGAGACAGAGAGAGAGACAGGTAGAAACATCGAGGGGAGAGGTGCCAGGGGGAGCAGCAGAGCTAACAGTGGACAGTTTGATCTCGGAGGTCAGGAAGGCGGACAGCGGAACGTGGGACACCAGCGTGGGACTGCCCGAGTTGATGAGAGAGTCGATCTTCTCGGCTTCTTTGCTGCAGGCTTCGATCTGAGGATGCACGTCGGACACACTGTGTTTAGCAACACTTTTCTATTATTTTAACACAAGCACGGCGACTAGATGATCAAATCTGAGGTAATGTTTGCAGGTACGTTCAAGCAACAGATGAAATATGATGCAAGAAAGAGAAACTGTTCACCAGAGACATATTAACATGAACAGCAGCAGGGCGGTGTGTATACTTCATTTCACTTTACAGCCAAAGTTAACTTCAGGGTTAAGGGCATTAGTGCTTATATTACTGGTGAAAAAGGAAGCTTAATTAACGCCTACTTTAATTAAAACTTACTTTCATGAAATGAAAAGTCAGTCGAAGGTATTTCAGCATAGATATTAAAATAATAATAATATTAATACAAAAATCCTAATTAAAAATTCCTCTGAATGTAGGGAGGTAGAGGATAAATAGAGAGATAGCCATGATTTGTGACCCGAGGGCATAAAGTTACATTTCGGATGCCTTCCTGTTCAGTCTCGGTTGTTTACTGAATGACTGATTAGCATTTAAAACGACAGATGAAACAATGACATGAACATGAAACATAAAAGTAACAAGAATTTTCTTGTATCGGAGTACATTTACATTTACAGCATTTGGCAGACGCTCGTATCAGGAGCGAATTATAATTATAATTTTTTAGAGAACTGAGCAATTGAGGGTTAAGGGCCTTGCTCAAGGGCCCAACAGTGGTGATAATGGGGATTGAACCACTGGCCTTCGGATCAGTAACCCATCACCTTAACCACGAAGCCAGCACAGAGTATCTTTCATAATAAACTTCTTGTTAGCGTCTAAAACTGGAGCGCTATCATGTACCGGGGTCGGGCGGCACATAAAACGTTTTTTAATTATTAGTTCTGCTCTAGGGGAGTCCTAGGCTTGGGCGTTTGTGTGTGGAGTTTGCATGTTCTGTCCATGCATGTGTGGGTTTCCTCCAGGTACACCGGTTTCCTCCCACAATCCAAAGACATGCACTTTAGGCTAACTGGCTGTTCCAAATTGCCCCTAGGTGTGAGTGTAAATGTGCTTTTGCTCTGGCAGGTTCTTCAGGGTGTCCCAAACAAAGGTTTAATATAATATACTGAATATTATAGTCCCAAATGAATTAGCAAACATTAACAAATGTTACAAATGTACAAATGTTCTACCAGCAGAAAAGCAGAAATATTGTGATGCTAATTACTAATTATTTACCCAGCCGTTTAGCTTTAGGGCACACGCTGTACTCTTAATATCTTACTAAACAAATAGCAGTTGCTTTGGTTCGGGATTTAGAACTGCAGTAAATCA
>JAQMYF010000001.1:12262972-12275995 GCA_030014195.1 Neosilurus mollespiculum
TTGGCATCCCCCCGGAAGAGCTGGAGGAAGTGGCTGAGGAAAGGGACGTCTGGGAGTCACTGCTTAGGCTGCTGCCCTCGCGACCCGACCCCGGAACAAGCGAAAGAAGATAGATGGATGGATGGATGGATCGGGATTAAATGGGGGTTCAGGAGTTATTGATTTCTTTATTTTGGATTTTTTTTTTTTTTTTTTTGCGCTGAATTAGTTATGGCCAATGCCCACCCACTGGACATCTCAATCAGATACCAACCAGGGAGGGCAAAGACTTCCTCCAAGACACGTGAACTGTTCCTCAGCATCAGCATCAGCATCGGTGTAACACATTCAGAGGAAAGTGCTATCCATTCAATTCATATGCATGAGCTCATGACTCCCATGATTTGCTAGTGTTACTGTGAGTGACAGGTAAGTAAAAGTATGCCACCCCCTTCCTGACAGAGAGGTCAGATAGCTCTCTTAGGGTCTTGACCATTCAAGCCTGTCATCTCCGGACGCTTTTTTGTGGCGCCATTCGGGAGCTCTGTGTTTGAATTTTTTTAAAGACAAAATGCAATTACAGACTGGGACTGTTCTTCTCTCACCTCTGGTTTCTCTGGCAGGGATTGGGTGAGCAGGGTCCTGTGCTCCTGCAGGAGCCAAACACAAACTGCTTGTCTTGGAAGCCCATGCAGCGTGCCACACAGGCACTGGGGTATGTGCGTCCATTACGGGCACACACTGGAACAAAGTGATCAGGACAGCCACATGGAAGACCTGAGAGAAAAGAGGAGAAAAAAAGGAGGTAGTAAAAGGAAGTAAACTATTGGACTGACTGTAAGACTGGAGGAGAAGTGAAACACACACACCATAACTTTGTAACTTTAGAAGACATAGACTTACATTCGTTTTCTTAAACTTAACCCTTAAACCTAACCCTTAATCTTAAAACATGTCTTCCCCTTAACATGTAATTATTCATGTTATAGGGACTTGTCCCCATAAGAAAGACCCCATAATTTGACTGTGTCCCCACAACATGTTGAATACCAAGATACTCCCCCAACACACATACACACACACACACACACACACACACACCTGAATATGCCCGGCGGGGCTCGCCTGAGGTGTCTAGACTGAGGCACTGTGGAGGGAAGCAGATGGTTTCTCCAGCATAGCAAAAGCAGGACTTACAATCCACCCTAAAAGATGTGCCATGACCTAAAAACACAAACGGGTTCAATAAGAGTGCATAAAACTGTACAGCTTCATGATCTGCATTGCAATCCAATTAGGATTAAGTGGCTTAGAAAATTAATAATGTATAAATGACTATGTAAAGCTAACTGCTAACTGTCTGTAAATGGCAGAGTATCTGTGGCAGAAATCTATTTGGCCTTTTAATCTCCGTGGCAGCATGGTGCTGTAGTGGTTAGAACGTCCACCTTACAGCAAAAAGGTCCTCGGTTTGAGTCCTGGGCATGGGCATTTTCGGTGTGGAGTTTGTATGTTTTCCCAGTTTCCTCCCACAGTCTAAAGACATGCACATTAGGTTAATTGGCTGTCCCAAACTGTCCCTAGGTGTGAGTGTAAATGGTTGTGTGTGTGTTGGCCCTGCAATGGTCTAGTGAGCTGTTCAGGGTGTACCCCGCCTTCACCCAAAGTTGGCTGAGGTAGGCACCAGGCTGCAGTTCGGAAAATAAATAAATGAATGATTCATTTCAATTTCCTTAAATAATGCTCTTGTAAGTCTAGCTCCTCCCTCCTGTGTCATAGTAAGGCCTTGAAGTGCTTTAGCAAACAAATGTGTTATAAATAAACCCAAAACAGCCAATACACTGAGATGGCAAGAACTGAATAAGAACTGAAGTCGTTTAGGTTCAAACCAACCACCATATACAATACAACACAGATGCTCATAAATAATGCTCTGTCTTCACTTACAAAACACTGACTGCTGCAAGACTTGTATAGTTCTCTTCAAGCAATTCCTCATTTTCATGATAATTAAATCAATATTTAGTTGCATGTTTATTTTACATGTTTACGAGTGTTGTGTTTCCAGTATAATATCCTTACTAATTGTTGGAAATGGTGGTTATTAAAAATATCAGTGCCTGCAGGTAATTTCAGTTGTTCTTTTATTTGTCAGGAACACTACACCACTAGGTGGCAGCCTCAAAGAGAGCACGTTGCACAAGGTGGTGGAACCCGTGAATCAATCTTGTACTGCTCGTGCCAAGGAGGGGCAAGTTTGCCTAAAAGTTCCTCAGTGACATTTCAGGCTGTCCACAAGGAGACCACAGGAAGGAAATTCCAGGATGTGGTGTCTTTTTACTCCTCTCCTTTAATGTAATGTTTTGCTAGGGGATTCTTTCAGACGGGCGAGAGGACTGAGGGCCACGCTTGCTCAAGCCTTTGTTGTTCTTTCTTTGATTCCGAAAGAGAACAAAAGCCTTTCTCCTTTTAACCAGGATAATTATCACATGATTGCTCTCTGTTAACAATTACCTCCTCATTATTTTTCCGAAAACATTCACCATCTTGACAAAATTTCTGGGATGGATGAAATGATTGAGTGAAACCTTCATAAATCAAAAGGTTAAAGTTATAGCACGTCTTTCATGACTCACTTTTCCTTTGTCCTCCGACGCTGCAGGTCTTGGTGGTGTCGATGCAGGGCATCTCAGCGCAGTTTTCTAGTCGACCGCTTTGCCCGCAGGTGCACACCTCAAAACAGCCTGCCTGCCCGCTGCGCACTGGTACCTGGATCCGAGCATCCATGTGCACTAGGAACTCAGAAGCTTCACCCAGTTTACATCCTGCCATCAGAGACAGATCCAGATCTTACAGTGAAACTGCTAACCATCCAGTTAAACAAATATCCTGTTTATTCAAGAATTAATTTCACAGTAGTGCTGGATAAATAACAATTAAAATATACCAGGCACACAGAAGTAAGGCAGACAGTCTTGTCCTGGATGACAGCCCTTCCTGTTCACTTCACACAGATGGTTACTAGGGCACGGGTTGGGATTGCAGGGATGGATCACCTCCTCGATGATGTTCTCAAAAGGACTTGGAGCTGTACGAGTCAAAAGAATTTAACGTACAAATGAGTTTTGTGGTTATAAACAGAGAAATAAAGCTGAAGCTAATGAATCTAAGACTCACTGAGGTATCTCTGTAAAGGAATGCATCTTTCTGGGTCATCTATAGGGGACAGAAGGTCACAGATCCGCTCAGGGGTGTGGCCTTCTGGGAAACGGGAGAAATCACCGCAGTGGGTCAGGATGTCCACACAGTCTGACCTGAAGGTAAACGTCAAGAAATTACCCCCTTAGAGCAACAATGGGCTAAATCCATTTTTGTGAATTTTCAGGAGAGTGTTTAAAAGTTTTAAGGCTATAGAAAAATCGGTATGATTCATATTTCAATGCCTTCAGTCTCACTAAATACTTCTCCTAGATACTTTTTTTGGCCTCAAATTGCTGTGTTGCTGGGACCTTGGCATTTTGCCAAAAATTTAAACTTTAGACTTAGGCTGTCCTCCAGACCTGGGGGACCCAAGCAAGCATGTAGTTAGGGTCTCCTGGGAATGTTTAGCGGAGTCTCCTGTCAGAAGGGCCTTCAATTCACACCTCTGGCAGAGCTACAATCAATAGAGGCCGGGGATATAGAGTCCGAATGAGCCATGTTCTGTGTCTCCATTATCGAGGCGGCAGCCTGGAGCTGTGGCCGGATGGTCATTGGTGCCTGTCGTGGGGGCAACTCCCAAACCAGGTGGTGGACACCTGCAGAGAGGGGGGCTGTCCAGCTGAAGAAGGAGGCCTATCGTGTCCTTTTGGCCTGTGGGACTCCAGCGGACGGGTACTGACAGGCCAAACATGCTGCAGCCTGATGGAAAATCTCAAGTGTGGGAGGGGTTTGGTGAGGGCCTGGAAAAGGTTCTGGACCACCATTCGGCGACTCAGGAGGGGGAAGCAGTACTTCACAAACACTGTTTAGAGTGGAAGTGGGGAGCTGCTCACCTTGACTGGGGATGTTGTCGGGAGGTGGAAGGAATATTTCGAGGACCTCCTCAATTCCACCAACATGCTCTCTGTGGAATAGAAAGAGCATGGGAGTTCAGACAGAGGGCTACCCATCACTGGAGCAGAGGTCGACGAGGTAGTTAAAAAGCTCCTTGGTGGCCAGGTGGACGAGATCCGACCTGAATACCTCAAGGCTCTGGATGTTGTGGGACTGTCTTCTTTGACACACACTTGACAGGATCCTGGAGGGGGCATAGGACTTTGCCCAACCTGTCCACATGTGCTTTGTGGACTTGGAGAAGGCTTTCGATTGTGTCTTTTGGGCTATCTTGTGGGGTGTGCTCAGGGAATATGGTATACAGGACCCAACACTATGGTCTGTATTGCCAGAGCCAGAGCTTGGTCCGCATTGGTAACAACATGATGAATTTGTTTCCAGTGGGGGATGGACTCCGCCAAGGTTGTCCTTCGTCACCGGTTCTGTTCATAATTTTTATGGATAGAATTTCTAGGCGCCGCCAAGGTGTTGAGGGGTTCTGGTCTGGTGGCCATAGGATCTCGTCTCTGCTTTTTGTGGATGAGGTTGTCCTTTTGGCATCATCGAGCCGGGACCTCCGGTTCGCAGCTGAGTGTGAAGCGACCAGATGAGAATCAGCACCTTCAAGTCCGAGGCCATGGCTCTCAGCCGGAAAAGGGTGGAATGCACCCTCCGGGTCTGGAATGAGGTCCTGCCCCAAGGGGAGGAGTTCAGGTATCTCTGGGTCTTGTTCACAAGTGAGGGAAAGATGAAGCGGGAGATCGACAGGTGGATTGGTGACGGTACTGGTTTGTACCGGTCCATTGTGATGAAGAGGGCGCTGAGCCAGAAGGCACAGCTCTCAATTTACCAGTCGATTTACGTTCCCACCCTCACCTATGGGCACGAGCTGTGGGTAGTGCCCGAAAGAACAAGATTGCGAATACAAGCAGATGAAATGAGCTTCCTTCGCAGGGTGGCAGAGCTCTCCTTTAGAGATAGGGTGAGAAGTTCTGTCAACTAGGAGGAGCTCAGAGTAGAACTGCTTCTCCTCCGCGTTGAGAGGAGCCAGCTGAGGTGGCTCTGGCATCTTATTAGAATGCCTCCCAAACGCCTCCCTGGTGTGGTGTTTCAGGCAAGTCCAACCGGGAAGAGACCTTGAGGTTGACCCAGAACACACTGGAGAAACTACGTCTCTCGGCTGGTCTGGGAACGCCTTGGCGTTCCCCCGGAACAGCTGGAGGAAGTGGCTTGGGAGAGGGACGTCTGGACCTCACTGCTTAGGCTGCTGCCCCTGCGACCCAACCCCAGAACAAGCGGAAGAAGATGATAGACTTAGACTTATAAGAATTGCAACAAACCAGGGATAAAATAATTTTTCGGTGCAACAGTAGTCTAAGTCCAAATGTCCAGGTAGCAATATTACGAAAAATAACAAATGACATTCAGATAAATACTAACTAGCAGATGCAGTGGTGTCCTAGCTAACTTTATGAGTCATCTATTAACTGAAGAACCTCTTTTTCAGGTGTGTCTTTCCTAGATGTGGAGGCTTCTCACATGGGCACCACCTACGTAGATTTTGGACTTGGCCTTTGTGCTAGTAAATCAGTGAAACAGCTAAGAGCAATAGAGAAGTACCCCCATAATGTAAAAATTGGAACTCTACCTGGATTTAGACCAGTATTCATCAGAAGGACTTTTCCTGTATTTAGTCCAGTATTCATCAGGATAGAACTTTTCTCTATTCCTTTCTGTACTTACGTAACTCAAAATTGACAAAAGTGGACTTAGCCCACTGTTGCTCTAAGGGGTTCAAATGAGATCTGAATATTATCGGGCGGGGGAAAACTTTGTTTAACCTTGGGATCAAATGCATACCAGTGATTTGGCATTTTGAGACTTGGAATGAGACAGAACTGGTAAATATGGAAAGCACCATATAAATAAGAACATAAAAAGCTCTTCATAGAGAAGAGAAGCATATCATAATTAAAGGTAAAAACTATAATATAAAATCTTGTTTCAAGTGTCTGCTGAAGAAAACTGAAGCACAACACTTCTCTGTGCTCCTGCCAGACTCACACACACACACACACACACACACACACACACACACACACACACACTCATACACTCATACACTCATACACTCATACACTTGCACGAGAGCAACACTGACTGTTTTGTTTGTATTTAATCACACCTGTGTTTACAGTCTGAGCTAAAGCTTGCCTCATTTGGCGACCAGCGGCCCGTCCCTCGGCACTCGCTTGCACTCCAGTACTGTGAGGATTAGTCCTCCTCATGCACCGGTTCTGGAGAATGGCTTAGAATGCTCCCGCTCATTTTTTTTTTTTTTTTTGGACAAGAAACACACTGATTCCAGCCACCCAGGACAAAAGCCCATGTTGGTGAGTGATAGCAGGCTGTGACCTCACCGTCATTCATCAGCATCCCTCCTCTTTTGACCTGTTCCAGCATGCATTATTGTTTCTGTCTTCTGGAAACCAGCACTTGACAGTTTGTGGACAAGCACATATTCTTCCGTACTAGAGTTTTGTTGAAATTTGGAAGAGACCTCATCCTGGGGAAATTGTTTTATAGATTGTACCTTCTCTTAATAACATTTTGTTAAGTCTTGTCATTACTGTTGATGCATTTGACAAGGTTTCAACCCCAGCATGTCAAGACTTTCTCAAGGCAAGGGTCGAAGGCTTGTCATGTGGAACTTATATAAAGACTGAAGCTAAAGTGTACAGACACAGTCAAAAAGACAGCAAACTACTACACGTCCATGTACATCAGTAAACAGCATTGTTCCGGCCATACAGGGGTACGATTACACGTATTTCGGGATAACATTTGGTGTCTCACATTTGGGTCTTCATAAATATTTTCACTGTCAGCTAGCAAACCGTGATTAAGCTGCATTAATTCTGTTTTTGTTTTCCAATAAGGGTTGATATACTGTATTAATCCTACTAGGGAAATATGGCTCTGCAGTTAACCCATCCAAAGTGACACACACACACACACACACACACACACACACACACACACACACAGGCACGCACACGCGTGAACAGTGAGCAGGCAAGCCCAGAGAACAGTTGGACAGTTAGGTGCTTTGCTCAAGGGCACTTCAGCCAGGAATGCGGAGGAAGCGGAGAGGGGAGGTATTTCCTCTGCCACTGCACATTTTTCCTGCTGATTTGGGAATCGAACCAGCCACCATTCAATCCCAAATCCATTTCTCTAACCATTAGGCCATGGCTTTTTTTTATTCCTTTTTTTAGCTAAATAATTACAGTAGCTAAACTAGCCTTATGAAAATAAACTGTATGCTCTAGTATACTATACAGTTACATTAAGTACATACAATGGGATGTCATTAAAAAAAAGTAACAGTGACTTCAATACAAGTCCATGAAACTGGACTGGATAAATAAACACTGATCATCCAAAAGATATTCCCTCGGTTAATGTTTCGATAATGGTGGTGTAGGAACCTGTTTAACATATCTCTCCGAAATGTTAAGGTGGTTGGTGGCATGGTTGGCCTCACACCAAGAAGGTCCTGGGTTCAAATTCCAGGCTAGAGTGTTTCTGTGTGGCGTTTGCATGTTCTCCCAGTGCTTGCATGGGTTTCCTCTGGATACTCCGGTTTTCTCCCACAGTCCAAAGATGTTACATGTTAGCACATTACACTAATCTGATGTTCGAAATTGCCGCTAGGTGTGAGTGTGTGAATGGTTGTGTGCAGATGATTCGGTGAGTGAGTGAATATCATCAAAATGATCTAGCATTTCCTGTTAGAAAATCACAAGACCCACGATCTGAAATTATTAAACCTATTTCTAGGTTGGAACCAACTTAATCCAAGATTTCCTATCAAGTCAAATGATCTGTCCATGCGGCAAATAATTTCACTGCTAATCGTTTTCTCCTTATTTCTTTTATTTTAACCAATCCTTTTTTGGAGTGTATTGTCTGACACTAGATACAAAGCTCTGCACATGCTTCTGTCAGTATGAATAAGGTGAATAACGAAACAACTGGCAAGTAGCCCAGAATCGGAAAAGTCACTGCTGGATGTCAGATTTGTTGAGATACTCAGGGATGGTCTCATTCACGATGAGATGAAAACAGAGATGAGAAACATCTCCAGCGTGTTTCCAAGCATGAGGCGGTTTTCTGGTGTATACAGTCAACAGGAAACGTGCTTTCATCTCTTCCATCTGAGCCTGTGCGTGTGTGTGTGTGTATGTGTGAGTGAGTGTGTGTGTGTGTGTGTGTGTGTGTGTGTGTGTGTGTGTGTGTGTGAGTGAGTGTGAGTGAGTGTGTGTGTGTGTGTGTGTGTGTGTGTGTGTGTGTGGGTGTGTGAATGAAACTGTCAGGTGAACCACGTTGTCAGCACTGTGCTGTATTCTTCAGGGGTCAAGGCTGTCAACTCCTACATGCCTCTGTGGTGTGATAATGATAATGTAGGGTGACATGCTGAAATGAACTTGGGAGTTTCGCTGGAAAGACTTTTGACTCAAAACAACCTCAGCACCTGGATTACTTCAGCAATCGGCCAATTTATCGTTTACTTTTAACAGTTATTAACAGTTAATTCCAAAACTGTTGGCACCCTTCATTGACAAAATTATTATAAAAAAAATCACTGGCCATTCTGAATGATTTAATGAACAATAGTTAATCATTCTCACTTCTGATTTCTTTCTACATTTGATTTTATAGGGGACACAGCAGCATAGTGGATAGCTCTAACACTTCACAGCAAAAAAGTCATGGGTTTCGAGCCAAGGGCCTTGCATGCTTTCCCCATGCTTGCCCAGGTGTCCTGCTACAGTCCAAGGTCATGCACATTATGCTTATTGGCTGTCCCAAATTGCCCCTAGGTGTGAGTGTGAGTGTTTATGGTTGTGTCTTGGTCAAAGTGTGACCCAGACACAACCATAAAGAAGATGAGCTCACAGATGCCCATGACTGGCTGGTGATCGCTGTGAGTGACAGGGAAGTAAGCGTATGCCATCCCTCCCTCCAGTGAGAGCTCGGCCAATTAGCTCCCATGGACTCCCGGTCACAGTTGGCTATGGCATCAATCCAGATTCAAACTTGCAATCTCCAGGTTGATAGTCACGCACCTTGTCAATGTGCCACTCGGGAGCCCAGTAAATCCAATTCTAATGGAAGTTTCCATCTCATTTTGTTTGCTGAACAGCTTAATTCTACTAGGGTCGCTGGGTGGCTGGTGCCTATCTCAGCCAACACCGGGCATCTTTAACAGCTTGCCAGAACATCGCAGGGCCAACACACACAGAAATCATTCACAACCATTCACACTCACAGTCACACCTAGTGGCAATTTAGAACAGCCAATTAGCCTAATATGCATGTCTTTGGACTATGGGAGGAAACCGGAGTACCCGGCGGAAACCCACGCAAGCACTAGGAGAACACGTAAACTCCACACAGAAATGCCTGAGCCTTGGAATCAAACCCAGAACCTTCTTGGTGTGAGGCGGACATGCTAATCACTATGCCACAATGCCACCCCACTTCCAGTACCACTGTGACGTAATTTTATTACTTTAATATTGTGAATACAGTTTATAATAGCAGCCCTTAAATGAATAATTAAAAGTCAACCTGAATTAAATAGAGAAGAAGAAGAAGAGGAGACGGTAAAACACATAAGGGAAGTTATTACACACTTGCAGATGACGCTGCTTCTTGATTTGCTGTAGCAGGGTTTGATTTGGAGCGCACAGGCCACCGCCTTCCACATCTCAGGCCGGCACTTTCTAATGTCTAAAACTGGAATGTTCATCAGAGGCATCTTTATGGTTCCATTGGACCAAAGTTTGATGTCGTTCATGGCGCCCTGATCCGACTGGATGTTGCAACTCCGGAAGAGCTCCGTTGGCCTGCAAAATAGAAAACAAAAAATATTTTTTTTATTTTATATAAAAAAAGTATATATATATATAAAAACAGATTAATATTCTATTTTTTTTATTATTTTAAAAAGATATCTTTGTCATTGTTAATGAGGTGTCTAGATCTTGGCCAGCGTAAAAGGTCTTAGTACATTTCTAATAAAACTATAAAAGCTATCAATCTAAATGTGGGCAAGAAAAATTTAATAAAATTCAAAAGTCATTTTTAGGAGCCAAAGCTAAGCAGAACAAAACCAGACCCAAGTGGCTCAGAAATGGGTCCACATGGGTGTAATACTATGTTCACATTGCAGCCCAATCATATTATTCTGCAAATCCGATCAGAATATGAACTTCCTGACTGCCCATTCACATTGTATGATGTCAGTGAACAAATCCATTCTGTGTGATCAAATCAAAGTGATCAAATCCGATCTGTGTCCATGCTAACATTCTCTACTCCGCGTTGGTTGCAACAGTAATACATACACGCACCAAGAACATAAACGAAAATGGAGAGTAGTGAACTGGGTTTACAGGAAAGCATCAGAGTTCCAGCCAGTGGTTCTGGAAGTCATCACCGCCAATATTGCAAAAACCATAACTCACAGGCGCTCACAGGCGTTTTGCACTTTCACTCTGTTACTGCAGTCTGGATTCTATGTCACTGTCGTGTCACGACAGGGGCGCAAGACACTTTGAAATCCTATTTCTGTAGGCATCTGACAGTAATGCATCATAGACTGTAATGCATCTGTATAATTCAATTACAGTTAAAATCAGAACCATCTACTCCTAGTAGGGTGGCGAAGAGGCTGGAGATTATCTCAACCAATTCTGGGTAAAAGCGGGTTAGCGCCAGTCCATCACAGGGCAACACACACACACAACCATACACACTCACACCTAGGGGCAATCTGGAATAACCAATTAGTCTGATGTGCACGTCTCTGGACTGTGGGAAGAAACTGGAGTACTCGGAGGAAACAATGCAGCACAAGGAGAACATGCAAACTTCACACAGAAACATCCTCGCTGAGCGCGGGACTCGAATCCCAGACCTTCTTGCTATGAGGCGGACGTGCTAACCACTACACCACCATGCCCCCCCTTTTCACTGTTTAGAATTAAAAAATTAATATGGACACAATCTGGATTTGCCAAAACATTTAGAACATAGCCTAAACCATGCTTCGAAACCACACTCAATTCCTCATTGGCAGAGAGCTGTGATCTTTTTCCTAACCCACCAGAAGAAGCTCCTCTCATGTAGTCCCAGCACAGGGTAAAGGAGAAGATATTTTGTATGCAATGCTAGAACATTTTTCTGGCTTCTGAAGTATAGAGGTTTCTTACTGGTCAGAGAAGGGTTTGTTCACAACATTTTTTGATGTTTTATTTGGGTGGAAGAGAGTGCGTGAGTATGAGCCCTTACCACTGAGGGGAGGAAACACTGTGGCAGGGAATTCTCGAGAGAAGTTCGAATTATTCCGTTCCAAAGAATTACTGCCTGTACATGTTAATTTTGTTTTCTAAGAACAGATACATTTGTAACACCAGCTCTCAGGATGTTATGCGTTGCTGCCAGCAGTGGACGTGCTCTCCTGAGCTCTTACGTGACCTCTGACCCCAGTTTTCTGCTTACTTCCTCACTTTGCATAAATACGTTCACAAGTTGGGAAGTCTTGCCAGTTATCTAGTGTTAACTTCTGACTCCTGTTCATGCCAGTTAGCCTTGAACAGATCCTTTGCTTGTTCATTTAAGAACTCTTCTGGTTCGTCTCTAAGTCTGATGTTTGATGCAAGATTGTGTTACGATTTTGGAATTTGAATTGTGTATTTTCTCAAGCAGGTGAGAACACAGCAATCACAATTGGCCAAAGTAACCGATCCATCACCGAGAGTCCCAAATAGGTTTTGACCAAAGACCCAAAGCTTCTCCAAATACCTCTCTGCCCAAGGTCTTTGCTTTTTGTTTTGTTTATTTATGTACAGTGTGAAACCAAACCAGTAAACTGCAGTGATCTATTCTTAGAAAACACTCATATATGTGACCCATCATAGCAAAGTGGGTATAAAGTCGGAAATTATTAAATACTTTGTTGAACTTTAAATGTGACTTTCTCCAAAGTCGCATGCTTAAAAGGATGAGAATTCCTGACATGTTTTGGTTAGTCACTCCAAAACTAGACAATTATGTTAGAATATGTATTATGATTTTAAAGCTTAGGATATTAGCTACAAAATGGTACTTACTCAAAATTAATAATTTCTGACTTAACACCCACTTTGCTATGATGGGTCACATATGTCAAATTGCCCCAAAATAACAATGATGATAAATCTGTTCCAAAATCATTTTAATATATGCTTTAATATGGAGTCTGTATTTAGCATTTTATGTTCCTTACGGCATGACCTGCCAGTGCACATAGTCTCATTTAGCATCGAAGACGAAGTTGACCCTTTCTCTTTGCATTCTTCAATGACGGGGTGTATGCAGGTTTACTGGTACTGCTCAGCACTGCAGTTAAGCACAACGCTCCACAACCATATTTGTTCCCAACGGTTTTTGTGCTCAGTCTGTGCTCTGTGCCAGTGCCAAGTCCCCGAAGGAACAGCTTTTGAAATCTGCAGGGGTGCCCATCAGAGCAATCCTCAATAGAAAACCTTCAAAGGAAATCAAAGCCAGGGTTTGTTTGCATGACCTTTTCACCTCGCTGTAGAGGCAAGGGTGCCGTCATCTTAAAGAAAGATTCATCAACCTTGTCCAGTCTAAATAATAAACAGAATGGTTTGGATTGCTTTGAATGCCTGAGCTTCACGGGGATGTGGGCAAAGATCCTACAAATAATGATATCTTTCAATAGGTAAAGCATCTTTAGCAGAGGAAATAAATGGTTCGTTCATTTTCCTAGGTTAATTTTAGAAATAATCAGCCATAAATATGTATATAAACCAATCAGCCATAAAAATAAATAAATAAACAAACAAACAAACAAACAAACAAACAAACAAACAAACACGCGCGCGCACGCACACA
>JAQMYF010000001.1:12277782-12301521 GCA_030014195.1 Neosilurus mollespiculum
TCTGAAGATGTGCTGTGGTATCTGGCACCAAGCAGTTTGCAGCACATCTTTAAATCCCTGTAAGTTGCAAGATGGGGCCTCCATGATTTGAACTTGTTTGTCCTGCACATTCCACAGATGGGGACTTCGGAGGCTAATTTTCCTCAAACCATTCCTGAACAGTTTTTGCAGTATATTAGAGCACATTATCTAGCTGGAAGAGTCTACAGCAGTTAAGGAACCATAAAGTGGTGCATTTGGTCTGAATTTCTAGGAACCAAGGTTTCATAGCAAAACATCACACTGCTTCTTGAGGCGTGTCTCTTTTCACATAATCCATCCTGTTTCCATCCCTCTACAAAAGCATCAAGTTGAACAGCGAACTACATAACATTGTTTACTTGTCATGTTCTCTCATAAACTGTCTAGCTAATAGTGGCCATGGGAATGATGCCTGTTTAGTTATAGATGGTTCATTTGAGCACTAAGGAATTGGTGAGAGATGTCCAGAGTGTAACCTGCCTCTCATCCATATCAGCTGGGACTGACTCCAGCTCCCCCTGTGACCCTAAGCAGGATACGTTTTATAGATAATGGATGGATAGATAGAGGGTTAATCAGTGGAATGAAGAAAATGACAGCATAAATGCCTGTCTGTCCTGTTCTCGAAAACTTTCATGAAGTCAGGACCTGTATGAGAGCTTAGATGTTTATGCTGCTTTTAAATTAGATATTTTTTATTTTGAGAGCATATACATTGCCATTTGCCATCGATTAGCTAGTTCTCCTTTGTGATAAGACAGCTACCAATGGGTGACACATCAAACCCAACAGTTTCCAATTTTTTTTACTGACTTATTTTTAATAGTGCAACTTAACACACTTGGTGGAAAGCAATCTACATACACTCTTTCAGTATGCATAAGTTCACAGACGTCTGAAAAGGTTGTGTCCTTATTGTGCTTCAAATACCAATCTCCATACAAAAGAGAGAACCCTAGGCTCAAAGTGGCACAAAAGGAAAGAGTGTGCCACATCAGCCAGTTTGTGACTTTGAGCCTCGGGTGATACAAGCAGCCATCCAAGGCTGGAAGACCATAAGAGCTGATCGGCTGAGCTCTCAGGCAGGGATGACATTAGCTCTGAGTACTACTATTATGGTCACTTGGGGGCTGAAGCCCATCGCAGCCAATAGCATGCATACCCAAACATTCACACTCACATTCACACCTGGGGGCAATTTGGAAAAGCCAATATGCCTGAATTGCATGTCTTTGGACTGTGGAAAGAAACCGGAGTACCCCGAAGAAACCCACGCAAGCATGAGGAGAACATGGGATACTTCACACCGAAACGCCCAAGTCCAAGTACCGATCCCAGGACCTTCATGCTGTGAGGCAGACATGCTTGTTAGAAATTGGATGTGAATAAATTAGCTAAATAATTGGGGAAACCCATTTACATTAATGCATTTGACAATGGCACCTTGGTGGTACTGGGGCTTTGGTACCGTGTATTATTTTCATGTTTTAGATATACAGTATTTTGTGTACTGTAAAGATTTTACAAGGACTGTGATTTGTTCTACATGATTGTTTCTATTGTGCTATCATATTTACATACCCGTCTGTCAGTATCCATCACCCACAGCCACTGAAGGTCATAAAAGGAACTGTCCTCTCAAGGAACCCATAAGTGCTCCAGTTCACCAAGCCACATCTGAAGGAAAACGCCCCAGGGTTCTACCATCTGACAACACTTCATCATCAAACCATGAACATAAAGATGCTGTTGCAAACTCAAGTCTCTGCATTGTGTGGTTGAGACTCCAGCCCTAAAATTGTTGGAAGGGTCAAATGGAATAATTGTTCTGGGTGATGTGGAGGGCATGTGAACCCACAAACAATTTTGCATAGGCAACAACCACTCCCAACATTATAACACCACCATGCACAACCAAGCAGACCTACATCCTAGGTAGACAGTACAAGTGACCAAACAACAGACTGGACACTACACTACTGACAAAAGGAAATGGCGATGGATTATAATTCCTTTTCAGTAATCACTTTATAGAGCTCAGGGTACCAGTAGACCCGGGAACAACTGGCATAAGTCAGGAACACTCCCTAGCGAGGATGGAACAGCAGTCCATCATAGAACATTTTGTGTAATTAAGACTAAGGTGGCATGCAAAGTGGCCCCAAATTGTGAGGTTATATGTATATGTGAGGTACAGAGAGAGAGAGAGAGAGAGAGAGAGAGTGAGAGAGAGAGAGAGAGAGAGAGTGAGAGAACAATTCATACGTGTACTTAGAGCCGAGACCCAGAGGTATCTTATTAGGCTAATTTGCTGTGCCTTCCAACCATTGCTTATTTTTATGCTTGTTAGGTAAATGTAAGAAGAAAAAGATTGTTTTCACTATTTAGGTTAAATTATTGGTTTGAATGTTGGCTTATTAATGTACACATTTTTTTTGTGGGTCAAGCTGAATCTTATAACGGATCTCTCATAAAGATGAGTGCGGGTATTAAAAACCCTGACCCACACATCAGTAGTCTCCGGCTTCTATGCTGTTTATGTTTAATTCAAATAACAGACACGTGGAATAAATTCAGCTGCAAGAATTGGGATTTAATTTTGTATTAATATTTTAATAAATAATTGTTTAATAAAAACATTTGTACTGCTTTAAGAAACAACTACAAAGGTTTTCAGGATAAACTCATAGCCCCATTGGACAAACCCGAACTCTAGCATTCTTGATTTTTTTGGAACCAAGCTTGTAATATTTTTTGTTAGTGTTACCTGTTGTTGAAGTTGGTACAGTAGGTGAGATCTTTGCAGCCCAGCTGGCATGGTTCCCTCACATCTGCCAGGCAGGTGATGAGATCTGTCTCCAGCGGGCTGTATTCACAGACCTGGTCAAACTCCTGCCACGTCTGAGTTCCCCAGTTGGTGCTGATCTCCTGGCACATAACTCTGTTAAAAGAAATGTTTTTCACAATGGCATTCAGAGGCATGAGCAGTGGGTCTGTCGGACCTGCTTTGGGTTTAAAAGCAAAACATCACACTAGTCAAAACTTTTGAGCTGACCTGCACTGTGAGGTATTCGCTTTGGAGCAGCAGTGGAGCTTAGCGCAGTCCATCTTGGCTGTTGGGGATGTCTCTGGGTGAGTTTTGGCCGGAGGGTGAGCGCTACCCAGAAAGCACTGCCACAGTGGGTCCTGGGGGAGGGGCTGGCTTCCACACTCTGAAATGAGGCCCTCCATGATCTCGTGCTCGGTGTTCATGGTGCGCAAGATCCGCTTACACGCCGTCTGGCAGTGAGCTTCCTCTGCCCGGTCACAACAGTACAGGCCTGGAGCAGCACATATGCTTACAGTTAGAAAATATGCCAAGAAGTATACATAAAAATGTATTTAGAATGCTAGGAAATGTAAATGTCCTGATTGGGTAACAAGCATTAAATTAATCGCTTCTTTGAATATGCCACGGTTTAAGTTTGCTCATCAAAAGTGTAACATGAACACCAAGCAAGTTTGAACAATAACATATAAATTATATGTAATATAAAATAACAATAACGAATAAATAAATATTAGAGAGTATCATGATGAGGAGCAAACAAATTTATTGTACAACTAGATTAGGTAAATTAGGTAGTTGGAGTTCATATGCTGTCATATTAGCTGAAATCGGATCATATGAATGTAGGAAATTTCAGTCTGGTGATTTCGATTTATATATATATACATACACTGAAATTTTCAATTTCCTACATTCATATGATCCAATTTCACCCAAAATGACAGCATATGAACTCCAACTACCTAATTTACCTAATCTAGTTGTATAATAATTTCCATATACAAATCAGAAATTGAGCCTAAAGCCGCATTCACACAGGAAGTGACGAGTGGAAGGATCAAGGTGGGTGGATGTGGAGCTCAACTGTGCTGAACTTTCACGCGATGCAATTTGACTGATTACCAAGCAAAGCTTAAAGATACAGTTAACTGACAGATGCCGCCAAACATAAAGTTCGCCATAAATCTTTCCGTAGGGAAATGACGAACACGAGTTTAATCGTTTTGCTCACATCAACATGGAAGATGAGTTTATCATTGCTGTGTTTAAATATCCTGTGGTTCATGACTAAGTCCAAGTGTTTTAATTACGAGAAACCACTGCTTTTTCAGTAGCTTTAAAAAAGACAAGCGAAACACTTTATGTTGTTTTTCTCATAATTAAAACAATTGGACTTATCTGTTTTTGTAAACAAGCTCTTTTTACATTTATACATTGTTAAATATTTCCTGATTCATGACGCACAAGAGTCTCCGTTCTGTACTTACCGTGCAATAATAACAATGATAAGCTGTATATGATGATAATATGAGCTAAAATCAACTCAAATAATACAAGACAATGATAATAAAAGGTCTTACGGACCTGCTGTAGGGAACTAGCGTGATGCTGCTCATTGTTTTCACTCTGAGTGATTTTTTTTATATATATATATAGTTTTATTAAATTTTCAAACAAAGCAAATACAAAACACACCATGGCCAAAGTCGAACATAAATAGAAACAACCTCATAAAGAGGAGATACATACGTACATCAGATGAGTACAGGTTCAACAATACAACCTTTAACATCAGAGAAGGAAGAATAAGGAAGAAATAAAAAATATATACATATATAAAAATAAAGAAGGGCGGAAAAAAGAAAACAAAAGGAAAAAAAAGGAAAAGAGAAAAAAAAAAAGAAAGAAAAAACCAAAAATTTCATAAACAGATAATGTACTTTCTACTGCCTGCTATTTTGATCCAAGTTTTCTTAAGGAATTATTTTGAGGGATGAGAAAGGTCCAACTGTCTAACATAACCAAGAAAAGGGTCCCACTGAATATAAAATTTCTTCAAGGAGCCCCTTATTATGTGCCGAATTTTTTCCAATTTGAGACAATTAAGGATTTCTCTTATCCAATGTGTGTGCGATGGAGCAAATGGAGATTTCCACCTTAATAATATTAGACGCCTGGCCAATAAAGTCGTAAAAGCGATAAGATCAGATTCTGCGGATGTAAACTGTGTTGCTGGTGGAGTAATCCCAAACAAACCTGCCAAAGGGTTAGGTGAAATAGGTTTTCCAGTTACTTGCGAAAGGGAGTCGAAAACTTCCTCCCAAAAAGGCTGCAAAGCTGGACAGGACCAAAACATGTGTGCATGGGATGCTGGAAATCGATGACACCTATCACAAATTAGGTCTATATCTTGATAAATTTTGGCAAGTCTAACCTTAGTAAAATGACTGCGGTGTACAATTTTAAACTGAATCAGACCGTGTTTTGTACAAATAGATGACCTGTGTACCATTTGTAAAATATTTTCCCAAAGCTCCTCTGAGATCTTCTCTGAGTGATTTTTAAGTGTGAAATGTGAGATAGTTTCCTAGTCAACAAAAGCTGAGCGGTGAAGCAATATGCTTCTCTCACCAGGTGATGTTGTGTGTTGCTTAGCGGCGAAGCAAATCACTAGTTGATCTTCGCTTCCTGTGGGAATGCAGCTTAAGAATCTTTACTGTTTACACTCTCGCATCACACCCATCTCATTCTACTGAATGTCCCTTTCTTGATTTTAGTCAATATCTGCTTTTATAATGACCTCCACTGGAGTGTGGCTGTAGGGATTTGAGTGCACGAAAGCATCAGGAACTGATGTCAGTCAAGAACGCCTGGGGTGCAGTCGGTGTTCTGGTTCAGGTCAGTGCTCCGTACAGAACACTTGAGCTCTTTCACAAACCATGTCTTTGTTGACAGGAGCATGGTCATGCAGGAACATGTTTGGGCCTTTTAGTTAAATCCATTCATATGCAGCTGGAATCTTGAGCCAAACTCAGCTGACTCCTGAAAAGGTCACCAGACTATTCCGGGGCTAACACTTACACAAATAAACAATCACATTCGCATTCATACCTACAGGCAATTTAGAGTAGGGCTGGGCTTATTGATAGTAATCAATATCAACATTTATCACAATATATAATAATGCTGCCAGTTTGAGTATCATGATAATGCCTGAAGCTAGGGCTGGCTGATGTATAACCTTAAAATAATACTGAATATTTCTTAAGAAAAGGTGATATTTCTGCTAAATCGTTGATATAAGTATGATACTGAGTAATCGAAAGATATGAATGAGCATATAATCACAATTATGATAATGTATAGATATATCACCCAGCCTGAATTTAGAGTAACCAGTTAAGCTAAGATGCATGTCTTTGGACTGGAGGAGGAAACCAGAGTACTAGGAGAAAACCCACACAAACACAGGAAGAACATACAAACACAGGAAGAACATGCAAACACACACAAAAAAAAAATCCTTGGCTGAGATTTGAACAAAGAACATTCTGTTCTGACGGTGAAGTGAGGTGACAGTGCTAACCACTTAGCCACCGGGCTTCCATTTTAGTTTTCATTAAAAGAAATTGTAAAACTACAACACACTAAGACATTCTAGACCACTGTGTGCTTCCAGTGTGTGGCAACACTAGGGAAGAGCCACATATGGATGTGACAGTCTGGTGTCCACAAAGATTTGCCCCCCCCCCTCCCATTTTTGGCCCAAAAAAAAAAAAAAAAGTAAAATGTGCTTAATAAAGGCAGAGTGCATATGTGTATGTTCAACATATTTTGGTTAGTCAAACCCAAGAATCCTTGTTTAAGGGCCTTGAAAATCCTTCAACCTGATCAGAATAGAATGAGAGATATCAGGAATCAGAAAACACAGCTAAGAGAGCTGCACGGTGGCATAGTGGTAAGCACTTCCGCTTCACAGCAAAAGGTTTCTGGATTTGAGTCCCAGATTCGGAGAGGGTGTTTCTGTGTGGAGTTCTCCTTGTGCATGTTCTCCCTGTGCTTGCGTGAGTTTTCTCCAGGTACTCCAGTTTCCTCCCACAGTCCAAAGACATGCACATTAGGCTAACTGGCTGTTCCAAACTGCCCCTAGGTGTGAGTGTGCATGGTTTTGTGTTTGTTGCCTGCAATAGACTGGCAAGCCGTTCAGAGTGTATCCTGTCTTTGCCCAAAGTCAGCTGCGATCCTTGTAGGATTAATCAGTTTGGCAAAAGAATGAATAAATAATATGGGCGCCAGCCTCCCCGCGACCCTAAATAGGATTAAGCGGTTAAGAAAAAAAAATGAATGAATGAATAAATGAATGTTGCTATGCAGGGTGTAGAAGGTGTACTCACTGTCGATGGGACTCCTGGTCGGATATGATTTGGTGTAGTTGGCCACGCAGCTGATGAGCTGCGGACTAATGCTCTGGCAGTACTCCTTGACAGTGTTGATCTGAGACACAGTGGGTGAGGAGTCTGTGCGGAAGATGGCCTGGCAGTATTCCCGGCAGGTAGTGTGTCTCCCGGCATAGCTGCAGCAGACTGAGCCCACTGAAAAGGCACAAGAGAAGGACACACCAATAAAAAAAATGGGAATTCATGGGATGCTTAAAGAGATAAACACTAGTCCATGAAATTGAAAGACAAATTAAAAAAAAACCCAAACAAACATAAAATAAAATAGACGGTTATAAACACACAGTAGGACCCAAAAGCCTGAGACCAAATTTTAAATGGGAAGCAATAATAACATTCTGACAGTTCTAAAACAAAAATCTCTACAACCTGACCAGTCAATATTCGAAATTCATGATATAGACAACATTACATCTTTTATATTAGTGGGATATGCATCTCAGTGCAGTTCCAGTGATCCGGAACATACAAGATTAGACATGATTCACCCCATCATAAAGTGGTACGATCTGATTCAACTCAACTCAATGCACTTCAATACAATGTAAAACAACACGATTCAGTTTAATTTAATACGGTACATTTAGTTCAGTTTCTTTTCTTTGGTTCTTCTTAACATTTAACAATTAAGTGATGTAAGGATATCTTTTACAGTTTTAGCAGGTAGGCAACTTGTTGTGAACACCCCAAATTCCACCCCGGATGCACTCTTTTTTTTAAGAAGACTGCATACAATAATCACATTTGTCAAGGAAAACTTTCTGTTACTACTTTCTGTAAAATAGAATTCCATAATGGGTAAAAAAAAAAAAGAAAAGAAAAAAAGAAAGAATATGTCATTATGCCAAAGATCCCTTGGGTCACTTAAACCAAAGGTTATGCCCCATAATGCAAAGGGCCACATGTTAGGAGGACCGAAGTCTGGACAGGAAACTCGTAATGTCTGTGACTGATGGCGTCTGCAGGGCAGAACTCACACATATGAACACAGATAAGCATTTCATTCACTGGTGAGCTCAACAGCAGGGTAAACTTCAGCAAGATGGGAGGTCATGCCCTTGCCTTGCAGGCAAAGAAACAGGATTTCCCAAGTAGAATGGTGTCTTATTTCCTGTTTGCACAAGCTAACATACATACAACTCACACAGCAAGGTGGCTCTATTGTACGATATTTCCTAAATGCATTGGAGTTGATATCTTTTCAATACACTTTTCAGTTCATTTTGAGCACTCACTTTCATTTTTGGTGATACAGCTGTAGAGCGGTTTCTGCAGGAGAAAAAAGAAAAGTCAGTCACGGTAGGACACTAAGCAATAACATCCTTGATAGAGAAGGCAATTGTGTTACTTGTAGGTTTTGGCATTGCTTTGTTTAACATGTTTCCCACATGCATATCAGCATCAAAAAAAAAAGCAGATAAAATATATGGAAAGTGTTCAAACGGCCTTGTTTCTTCTTTGACAAGGCATTTCAAACGTCCCATCTCATATTTTTGTATGTATATACATTTATACAGTACCGAGATACCATTCAAACAGTGATCTTTCTCCTTTTAAAGACAATTTCAGCCTTTCCTTTCATGAGAATATCAATTAAGAGGCAACGTGTTAGTAGAGTTTCATTGCACTGATTATTAACACTTTACTTTTGACTTGCATGCCAAGTCTTAGGACTTTCATAAGTGCTGCATGAAGTTTAGCCTGTTGCATGTTTTGGCTCGGGACAAGAATGCTCGTAAATTGAGGACGTGAGATGAAAGCGGCTTGGGGTTTAACGCAGAAGTGTGTCTGCTCCAAACCAAACATTATGCCCAGTGCTTTCTTTGTTTGTTTGTCTAGACAAAGGAGGTGATCCATATTAAAAGAGGAATTTATTTATGGGAGGGAAAATGTAGGCATGCCAAGGTATGTACAGAAACTTGCTTTTATTATTTATTATTTCCTGTCTTTGCACTTTTGGCTGACATTTTTTTTTAAAAACCCTCACATCTCCATTCCAGTTGTGTGTACATCATATTCATGAAGAACAAGGAAATTCGACACTTAGTGAGAAGGGTAAGACTGATGCATGGGAAATAGCTATTATTTGTACAGTACTAAAAACAAATAAAGTTTCAGTCCTAGTTCTGACAAGAGAGCAACTAGCAAAAAAAACCTCCAGGTCATGTGATATAAACAGGAGAAATGACAAGCAGGCATTGAGAAAGTTCTTAATGAGTGCTGTCGGGTTACAGAGGCAGGTCATGATCCACATGCTCCAAACAGTGCATAAGCACTCCATAGCTAACAGTATTTTATTATATATTACGTAGAAACACAAGAAAAACTAATTAAAAGGAGATTCTTTTTAGTTTATTTTTGTTTTAAATTGGTTTTATTGGTAATGATAACGAGCTTGAAGTGTATGTGTCAAACTGTAAGTGTCCGTTGTTTTAATTCAAGCATTTACCACCTGGAATGTTTTCCCCAGATAGCAATCCCCAGATAGCGGCCCAATCAGACCGCACTGTCCCTGTGTAGCATTTATTTTCTGAGATAACGGCACTAAGATTCCTGTTTGTCCCTTTTCATTGCTCTGGTTAGTGTAAAGACAAAAAATTACACTCTTGATATCATTATAAAGAGGGAAGGAGACACTTATTGTTATACCTTTATAAGAGATAATCTACTTCAGTGTAGAGGCATATAAATTGCTGTTATTGCTATAGGTATTGTTGTTACCACCCTGTACATGATTCTTTTCCTAACAAAACATCCTGAGGTGTTTAAATTCTCTTATATAACAGCAACCTGTCAACAACCTGTCAACTGCAATTTATTAATTAAAGATGCCCTATGTTCATTTGTAGCAGAGCTCCTGAGCAGAGCCCCATGAAACCTGAATTGATGCTGATGATGTTCATGATGCCAATCGGCAGCAATAAAAAAAAGATTTACTCATAACGAAATTGAAGCCCCAAAAAGTACAGGCTCATATACCACTGCTTAGATTCCCACAGAAAAAAAAAAACACACAGTGTGACTCAAGTAGGCAGACAAACGTTCACCGAGCAAAACACCGAACAATAACTGAAGCACGGAACATGAACCTGTTTAATGGATAATGAATGCGGAAATCAGCTAGTGAAAGGTGGTGCTTTCAGTCCAGACTGCAGTCGGGAAATGCAGGGAAGACTGGTGTATTTATGAAGTTCAGTCAGATCTTAAACACCTGCCTTGGACACCTAGATAATGCCTAAATCATTTATGTGTAAAACATCTGTGAAAAGTTACTAATTAGATAGCATGTTATCACTTTATATCACTTTCTTAGTGTGCAGTGTGCTATTGCTTATACCACAGTGATTTGCTGATGATTACAATGGCTAATTATTTATTGAACAACATAACATGTTTTTTAATGGTTTACAGAAAGATTTAATGTTGTGGAACATCCAAAAGACAAGTTAGTTTCTGCTCTTGCCTAGATTACAGCAGTGATAAAGAGTCACTATCCTCTCTCTCTCTCGCTCTCTCTCACTTCACACACACACACACACACACACACACACACACACACACACACAAACACACATACTATAGAAACAGTAATGCATTAGAACAATTGTTTTACTACTAATTTAACTACACTGTGGTATTATAATTAATTAATTAAACATATTTGTGCCAATCTTTGCGACAACTCTTGTACTAAAGGAATCTTTTATAACCTAGACTGACTGTGTTTAACCCATCCAAAGTGAGCACACACACACACACGTAAACAGTGAGCATGCACACAATCTGAGCAGTGGGCTGCCACACACTGGAGTGCCTGGTGAGCAGTTGGGGGTAAGATGCCTTGCTCAAGGGCACTTTAGCTATGAAGGTGGAGAACTCATGAAGGTGCAACTCACTCCCCCACCAGCTAACATTTTTTATCATGTCCTGAACAGAACATTCGCTCTATGTGCAAATAAACATGTACTTCATTTCCCCTTGTAAAGTGTGTTGCTGTTTAACTGGAAAGAGGAAGCAATGCAAACCTTTTATCTTTTAGTTGCCATTACATATAATTGTACAGTAGACCAAAATATCACCGGCCAAAAGATATAGTGGAAAATATGCCAAAAAAACATTTTTATTTATAGCATACAATATAGTAGTAAAAAAGTAATAAAGCAGACTAATAATGTGTAACCTAAAAATATGCTGCCAAGACAACTTAAATACAATTTCGTCTTCTGAGAGATGATGAGTGAGCGCTTCACTGAGTTTTTGGTCAGCATTAAGCCAGATGAAAAGCTCTGGCTGGACTCTCTGTGTATTAGCAGAATTCTGAAATATCAAAGAAAACATCCCTCGACAAGTTACAAAAAAAAGTAATTGGAAGACGTGACAGCTGAAAAGATGTTGGTGAGTATCTTTAAATTAAAATAGCAATAGCAATGCCATGTTTTATTCTCTTGTTGTCACCTGTGTGTTCAGTTCAAAAGGTTTGCAACGAGTGGAAAGTGTTCATTCATGTAGACTCCGTTTAATGAGATACATGCATTCATAGCATTTTTTCTTTGGTGTTTAAATGTAAGCTATTACACAGCTGTTCAGTATTATATGTACAGTATGTCCGCAGGTTGTTCAATATGGCTGGAATTTTGGAATATTAACAGGCATACTGGCCATCAGAAAACCTCTGGTGACTAATTTGCTAGAAATCTACACAAGCATTTAACGCTGTTGTGGATTGTGAATTGGGCGGCACCGTGGGGTAGTGGTTAGCACTTCCACCTCACAGCAAGAAGGTCCTGGGTTCAAGTCCCGGCGTTTCTGTGTGGAGTTTGCATGTTATCCCTGTGCTTGCACAGGTTTCCTCCAAGCACTTTCATTTCCTCCCACAGTCCAAAGACATCCACATTAGGCTAACTGGCTGTTCCAAATTGCCCCTGGGTGTGAATGTGAGAGTGAACGATTGTATATGTGCTGCCCTGTGATGGTCTGGTGAGCTGTTCAGGGTTATTGCACCTTCGACACAGAGATCGAGATAGGCTCCAAGCTTCAGAATATGCGAATTGCACACTGTCATGTGATTCTGTCGGTGTGTGAATGAGTATGTACTTCTGCAGCATATGTGAGTTGTGTTAGTGGTCCTTTAATGTGACCAAACCACATTCACATATACACCTTTCACTTAAAAGACTACTGTACAGTCACATTAAACCTTTTCTTTCTATATGTAACTACTCTAAACTATATGTAACTCACCTCTGTGTCTTTTCTGCATACTTTTATGATATCATTCTTAGATGATGCCTGGAAAAAAGAAAGAAAAAAAGAAAGTAAAAAAGAAAGACTGAAACACAGACACCTGAGTTTGAGACAGAGTCAGACCTGACATGAAGAATTATAATATCACAATTAGCACACACCGAACAATAAAGACACAAATTTAATAGACCAACCATCTCATAACATGAACTGCAGAAACATCTTAGCAAGATAAAATGTCTAGTTATGGGCAGATGTTACAGATAGTACAGATAGTACAGATTGTATAGATTCAGACTATTAAAAAATGAAAAATTTAAATGAATTAAAATGAATAATAATTATGAGAAAAATAATAAGAATAATAAGCAAAATATTGATATTATTATGACTTATAGCCATAATAAAAATAAATAAATAAATAAAATACTAACAAATAAATAAATGAATTGACTATATTCAAAATATTTCTGTAGTGTATCTGTACAGTAGAACTTCCCCAGGACATTTCCCCTTTTCTGTGGCTGAGCTCATCTGAGTGTTTACCTGTCTGCATTCCCTGCGGCACTCTACCGAGATGGCCAGTTCACAGCAGCCAAGGCCGACCCATCCCTCCGATTTCCTTGATGCTCCTAAAAAAAGACGGCAAACATACCGGTGAAAGGGCACAGAACAGAGAAAATCTCTCTTTCTCTCCATCCATCTTTCACCAGAATAATACATTCATGATACGTATGAACTTCAGCAACATGATCATCAATACAAACAAATTTTACTCAATATGTTTCTAATGTACTGTCTTTAGTATACAATCCTGGATAGTATCAGGACTTCGACGATTATTTTAACAGACATTTCCAGGAAGTCTGATGGATACAAGCTGTGACACTTTTGCTACTGTGCATTAGATCTTCTTTTAAGACTATAGTCACTGCTTATAAAAAAATAATGCTTGGATGAAACCATGTGCACATCCCTGTGATGCATCTCTGGCTTCAGGGCTTACCAGGTAATGTAGAGTTAATGCAGATCCAAAGCTCATTCTGCACAAACAAACAAAAAGACACATGATGATAAGATCTCAGAGATACTGTACATGTTTGTATCTGAATTAAAGGTGCTCTAGTTCAGCTGTGATTGGAAAGAAAATAAATTTTCATTTAACTCGTGCAAACAAATAACTCCCCAAGCATGATTATGCTTATTTAATTTCATTTTAAAGTTATGATCTATACTAACATTGTGAAGATATGTAATGTGAATTATTAGCTTTTGTATGAGCTACGCGGAAGGTACTGTGACGTACCGATTTTTCATTCCACAGGAAATTGTGTGTGTGTGTTTTTGCCTGTCCATGGGTTACCAGTGTGCGCTCAGTCCTAATAAGTTAATACCTTTCGTGTGAGCTATATACTGTTCATGTTATTATTACTAGATGTTTGAGAGCTTACAGAAATTGTACTAAAGTGAAGTAATACTATGATAGTCATTACATTTACATAGACAGGAACTTCCCAGTAGGTCTAATGCCGGAATCTGATTATATAATTAGAAGTACAACTTCGTCTTCAAGTTAAACTGAGCATGTGTGTGTCCGAAGATGCGAAAGAGGTAAGTTTTTAAATCTGAAATTCTCCACTAATGACAAAGTAACTAATGTCATGACAGTAGTAATGTTATTATTAGTATTAGCGTAAAGACGTCATTGAGGTAACGTAACATAACTTAAATGTTAGGTTGGTGCCACGCGAAAGGTCAGTGAATGCGTGTGATCAGTCCACTATTCATTTGTGATCTATTAGTGAAGGAAAAACATTAACTCAAAGTGAATTTCATTATTAGTTAAATAAACACCAATTCAAAATACATTTTAATTTAAAGAATGCAAAAAAATCCTTTTTTAAATTTGTTTCCGATTGGTGAAAAACCACCAGCGGATTTTTATATTGTTCGACAAGCTGATTTCTCCATCATTCACAAAGAATAAGTTAAATGATTATTGCATGATTGACACATGCCAATGTTCCTCCTCATAGATATCATATGAAATAAATAAGCAATGCCCCGTTGCGGACAGCTCCACCTGTCCACCATCTTGGTAAGGTAGTTAGAACAATTTACAGAGAAGCACCGTGACCCTGAGCTGTCAAAGCTTCATTTCAAACTCCTTATGCTGTTGTAAGCCATATGAGAGTGCGTTGCAACGACTAAGACGGCAGCTCAAATTTATGCCACCTGACTGCGCTGACAGTAGGGTGTCACCTATCTATCTTATTTACTACCTCTGTTTTTCCTAGCGAGAAAATTACCGCACGCTCTTAAGAGAAGAGGCGTGCTGCTCGCAACCAACTAATAAAGTTGTGTTTGGTGGGAAAAAGTCAAATTCCTAAAAAAAAAAAAAATACATCATTTCCATCAAATACTTGAATCCCATATTTTGTACCATGTTTTCATGGAATTTGTCGAGAATTAATTGGAGACAGAGTTAGCGGGGAATAGCATGCATCACTTCTGGCTGTCTCACACCACGCCATTGCGCTTTACTCCTGATCTAAAAAATATTTTGAATGAATAATAAAATAATTCTGGAATTCAGCTTTTGTATGATATGGGAAATTATTCAGATCTCGGGGTCTTTATACTTACCTACAGCTTACTATGCAGGTATTTCTAATAGTTCCTTTAAGTATGTATATAATATTTCATAAAACTATATTTGAATGTTAAGATCTTATCTGATAAAGCAACAGTAACATTCAACTACTTTAACTGTCTTTAGTCTTCATATTTAGATTCGTGCATTTATTTGCATATATCTGTGCTCCATTTCGAGGCTCGTCATTTCACACTGATTGACAGCAATTTTCATACAATTTGAATATAAACGTCTGTCACACTCAGCCGTGTTTCAGCTATGTCCTTAAAAAATTGTTTGGACGCAGCACAAACCTGCACAATGTAGCAGGAATGCATTAGAAATTGATAGGATATAACTGTGACGCAGATTGCTTAATGTAAAAAACATACAGAACGAATGGAAACAGTGTGTGGCACAATATTTATAAAGATCAAATGGATGCACTGACAATGTGGTAAGTGCATGGTGCAATCTGATTGGTCGTAGGAAGAAGAGCATAAGAACACATTGGGTGTGATGCGCATGGAATTACGCGCATGGTAAGAAATTAGTGGGAACCTGGTATGGACGTCGTAAGAATATAGTATGAACTTGAAAACTTTTTCCATTTTGACTGCGTCCCTTGAGTGGTGTCTTCATGGACTTTGTCTGTGTGTGATGGGGGCTGAAGTCGAATTCACACAGGAATCGACGAGGGACCAGCAGCCATGGAAAGTCAATGATCGCTAGCGAAATTAGTGATGAGAGGTGAAATTTTCTCAAGCGAGCGATCAGAGTGATAACCAATCAGAGCTTAAATATACTGTTGATTGACAGATGACAAACACTGAGTTCCCCAATGCCTTTTGCTGTTCACTTCCACAGATGTGAAATATAGGGAGCCAAACGTAGACGAAAACAAGGAATGAAATCCGGCTACTTTCATTATGAAATTGGAAAGGCATGGATCAGAGAAACGTATCGTGACTAGTTTTCAGAAAAGCCGATGGTGGGACGGAGTTGTAGCAGCAGTTACAGTCTCTCGTGATCTTATGATGGTCACTTGAGACAGAAAGATTGCTGACCTACTCAAGGATTTGTTTCTGGCTTTCACAGGATAGTCATCTAAAATAAACAGGATATTTTCGGAGGTTATTGCTGTTCGTCATTGTAAATATTCCTTCATGCTTTCTGGCTGCGGAAAAAAAGCAGCTCCTGTCAAAGACCATCACTGTTATTTGTGAAAGGCAGAAAAATGAGCACAAGGAATACATTCACACGGAATAAAATGTGGAAATCTTTTTGATGCCTTCCAAACACATCTTCTCACCACTTTAAATCACACATCAGTTCGAGGAAATCATTGAGCGATTCGAAACTCTCCATGTGTACGATGGTACAAACCACTTCCAAAATCCATTTGGATGAATTAGAGAAGGACATGTGTCCAATTCAAATAAAGTGTTCCACTTGCTGCCTAATTAGAGGCTGACTGTAATTGCAACTGCTCTCGCCAACATTCCAGGTTTGTAATTAGGGATGAGGGTGGAGTATATGAAACTGTTTGTCAGCCTTTATCTTTTGTACTTTTTTTTTTACCCTGCTTAGGTAAGAGCAAAACAGAGGGATGTACATAAAGCAAAAAACACATAAAACATGCAGTTTGGATTTTAGAGCTCAGTGGATGGACAGGTGATTCATCTTACCATGGACTCGGGACAGTAACTTGGTAAACGCTGGAGAAGGTGCTTTAGACGAGATTCACTTCTAATAGTTGCAAGCTGTGAAAAAAAAAACACAAACTAAACAAAACAATCCATCATTCAGCTGACAGAAGCAACATCAATATAATTTTAATGTCAGACCCAACACCAATTTAAATGTTCATACACTGTAGATTGTTTTGTAGCAGAACTAATAAGGAAGAATTGTTTGGTTTATACCACATCACTACTGAATACTTGATTCTGATTGGTCAGAAGATCTAATTACAGGTTTATATTAATGTCATCATCTAAGTTTTCATTTCTTGATTAACAACAAACAGAACACAGAAACGTATACAGTGGATGTTCCGTATAATCTAATCCAAGGCTGATACTAATTAGCAAATCCTACATGGGAACGGTGCAATCTAATTGGCCTGCTCTCCTCAGATTAAAAAACATTTTTCCTATTGGATAATGCTTGAATCAAAACAGCTGACCCACTGTTCGTCACAGTGACTTAAAGAAAATGTTGTCATCATTTTCACACCTTAAAAACAGAAAAAAATATAGTGCTCAGACCAGCCGAGAGACATAGTCCCATAGACCTCGGGGTGTCTTCCCGGCTGGACATGCCCGAAACATACCAGGGAGGCGTTCGGGAGGCATTCCAGTCAAATGCCTGAGCCACCTCAACTGATCCTCTCAATGCGGAGGAGCAGCGGTTCTACTCCGAGCTCCTCCCGGATGACCAAGCTTCTTGCCCTATCAATGAGTGAGAAAGATAAAACCCATTCGGAATCATTCGAGAGCCACTTGGCGTCTGGATCTCAATCACTCTACCGGGGTTTACTTCATGATAATGACTGGCTTGCTCCACATTATCCCTTAATTATAAGGAACCATGCTTATAAGAGTTCTCACAACACTGTCTTTTTTAAATGCACTTCTGGGACTGTGGTTATAGACCAGTCTGACATGAAGCCCTGTCACTCTTAGCCTTTTTAACTATTTGCATTTATGAGTTTCCTTCCTGCTACAGTGACTAACCTCACACACAATGGACATCCTGGAAACACTTCTCATGAACAGCGACTCTGATTCTGACGCAACCCAAAAAACGAGGGGTTATTTTTTTTAGCTGCTTCTGAGGGACAGCACGGTGGCATAGTGGTTACATAGTGGTTGGCACGACCTCTCCTGGGCTTGGCATGTTCTTCCGGTGCTTGTGTGGGTTTCCTATGGGTACTCCGGTTTCCTTCTACAGTCCTAAAACATGAACATTAGGCTAATTGGCTGTTACCCCTAGGTGTGTGAATGTTTGTGTGTGTGTTGGCCCTATGATGGTGTGGTGAGCTGTTCAGGGTGTACCCCACCTTCACACAGTGTCAGCTAAGATAGGCTCCAGCCTCTCCTTGACCCTAGTAAGATTAAGCAGTTCAGCAAATGGGTGAGTGAGTGAGTCTGGTACTGACTTTTTCGATCTCAGATACCCATATTCGCTCTATGCTGCTTTATAACAAAGGTCTATTTATCTGGCTGGCATCGCATTGCTCACACTACACATTGAGCACAGACCAGCATTGCACATTACATAACTTTGTATGAACGCATATAAAGAAATCCTGAACTCCAAATTCCATTGCCTCATATGCTTATTTTGTGAGTCAGTATAATTTGCTGTAATTGTTTTTTTTCTTCTTTTTCACTTAATATCAACCTGGACTTCATGCTTTTCCACAGCTCTAAATCTCACTGTAATTTCCCTGATCCACATTGAACACATTCTCCATGGTTCTTGCTCTAGTTATTGTTCCATCCTGTCCAGTAAAAGTTTCCTCTTACAGTCTCACTGGTTGTTGCTCTTTGTAGCGTGCAATGAGAAAGAGAAGGATAAAACCGCGTGAACGTGGTGCGTGCTTTATAAGGACAATCCGCAAACAGTATCGCAGCATGTCTAAAATTCTAAACTGAAAAGGACGCAGAAACAATCTTGCAAAACAAGGCAAGGACTAGACTAAAAAAACATGTTACAACTTGAGGACAACAAAGTAACCTCCGCGTATACAATCACAAACTAATCAAGGAGTAACACAGAACAGTTGTACATAATCAAAGAGCAAAGCAATGACAGGATGGGGCGGTGACAGACTACAACAGGAAGCAAAACATAAGCACATGCTGCCTGTCATCATGGGAACCAAATTGTAACACTGAGTATGGCTGATAATTTCTAAATTAATACTGGTTTGTCAGCAATTACTCAAATTGTTCAAGTTGGACATTGTTTTATTTTATTAACCCATTCCACACCTATGCATGCACAAGAAAATGGAAAATCCACAAAGAGAGCCCTTGCCAACCACCGGGCTCAATCTCATGTGAGGAGAAAGTGCTAATTACTGTGCATGTGTATTTTAGGTGATTAATGGCTGATCTGCTACAGTAAATATCAGTTCTCATGATCTATGGTGGTTGGCACAGTGGGGTAGTGGTTCGTATGTGCGCCTCATAACAAGCAGGTCCTGGGATTGGGCGTTTCTGTTGTAGTTTGCATGCCCTCCCAGTGTTACTGTGGTTTTTTTCCAGGTACTCCAATTTCCTCCCACAGTCCAAAAATATGCACTGTACTAAGTAACTGTTCCAAATTGCCCCTATGTGTGAGTATGAATGTGAATGATTGTTGGTGTTGGCCCTGTGATGGTCTGGCGAGTTGTTTAGGGTGATCCCTGCCTTCACCCAGAGTCAGCTGAGATAAGCTTCAAACCCTAATAGGACCCTAATAGGTCCCCTAATAGGACTAAGTGGTTCGGCAAATGATTGATGATGAGATGATGATATACGTTTTTTTATGAAAAACAAGGCCTCCACAGGGTTGGCTTGAATTTGCTTAGCCAGCTTTTGCTGGTGGGGATTACTCTGAAAGAGCATTTAGTGCAAGAGGTTCATTAGCATTCAAGCCTCTAGGATAGTGTGTTATTTTTCCTAACTGCTGCAGGCAGGATGGAAAAGTATGTGTCAATGCTGACTACAAATCCACAAAAATCTGCTATAATTATCATTGTTTAACAAATTAAAATACATTTGTGCAAAGCTGGTTTGGAGTTGGAGGTGGAAATTGAGTACAGATGTTAAGATACAAAAAGGAATTATATAATGCATTTTTTCACGAGTAAAGATTAAATACTCATTAAATTCTCTATCAGATCATTTTAAAATTAGACTTAATGCAGAGTGAAGTTACTGTTGTTGGAGGCAGACATTATGCCTGATGCTCTGCCTTCTACCTTATTAAAAGTAGTCGGTCATATTAACCTTGCACAAGGGTTGAACACATAAAACAAAGCCTTAGTCGACCATAGCATGTACTCACAAGAGCAAAGTACGTACGCGGGCTGCCCTTGGTCCTGCAGAAATCCTGCATTGCACATGCATGGTGCCCCGTCTAACACAAACCACCCACCCAAGGTCAAGCCCCATTCCACATATGGTAAAGGACTCTGCCACTTGTCTTTTGATTTTTGATTTTAGTCACCCAAGTCCTCGAAAAACACTTCAGGTATCCTTTCCATTCAGTAGATTGACAGTATTCGTTAAATTTCACGACCAGCTTTCTAGAAATTCTTGTCTCTCTTTCTCTGCAAGTGATGAATTCCACACTGAGTAGCTCACCGTCTCCTCCTTACTATTCAACATCTACATGAAAGTCTTTATCAGGCGGCCCAGCCACCCAACTCACATTCTCAGAGCATCCATTTTCATTAATTTGCCAAGCCACTTTACCCTACTAGGGCTGCAGGGAGGATGGAGCCCATCCTGACTGACTTTGCCCTGAACAGCTAACCAGTCCCTGGCAAAGCCAACACACACACACACAGCCATGCATATTCACACACACAATTTGGAACAGCCAATTAACCTTTAGACTGTGGGAGGAGACCAGAATACCCAGAGGAAACTAATGCAAGCATGGGGAGAACATGCAAACTCCTCACAGAAATGCCCTCGCCGGGCCCGGGAATAGCACCCAGGACCTTCTTGCTGCGAGGGGGACTTGCTAACCACTATGCCACAGCTTCGTTTCATGTTGTTTACTGGAGGGTGTGGTCAGATACATCTGAGTCTATTTGTAACTTGAGAGCGATGTTGTGGTTGTTGTAAAAGAAACAAAAAAGTGCAGAGTATCCACTTTTGGGGGCATGCCTATTTCAGCCACACCTAAACCAACATTTTCTTTACACTGCATTGTTCACCAAGAGCTTTACTATCAATGAACCTTGAACCTTAGTTTTACTGCCTTGTGGATGTGGACAAAACAGGAAAGCTGTGAACACCATGGACATGCAGTATTTCTTATACTACTTTTTATTCTTTGTTCCATACATGCACAGTAAATTTATGGAGACATTTCCTTTAACAAATTATTTCCCTCCATGAGTTATTATGTGGGGTGGTGTAGTGGTTAGGGTGCTGGGAACATGAGTGAGAGGTCATGAGCTCGAATCCCCGTTAGATCCCCACCGTGCTAAGACCCCTGGGCAAGGTATTAACCACAAGTGTGCCTCTGTTCACCCAGCAGTATAATGGGTACCAGTAAAAATACTGGGAAGGTAACAAGCAATGGACTAGCATCCCATCCAGGAGAAGCTGAACTCCCCAACGTGATGAGCCAGTTGGCTCGGGTTACCTTACCTTACCTATGACTTATTGCACATCTGGTTGTTTTTATATTGCTTAAAGAATAAAAAAAATACACATGTGAGCAGTGATGGATCTCCACAACAATCAAACTGGTGCCCTTGTAGTGTAGCAGCAGAAAACTTTAGAGGGTATGCAGAGTCTCATGTACACACTCTGATGATGAAACTTAGTGGTGAGCGAACCATTGTGTATCAGTAGATGTGGACATTACAACACTGGCCATATAAATTTTAGTCCCAATGATTCTCAGCAGTTGAGATCCTGCATTTTTAATGGTCGTCGATTAATACCATTGATTAGTCCCAGTAGTAAGATTTTAGTCTACAAGTATTTCTACATTTCTTCATCACGTTTTCTCACGTCAGTGCTCAGGACACTGTATCCCAGACCTCTACAGGCTTGTTTATGTCTTTTATGGTGGTCTGTATCTTGTGGTGAGCTCTCTGAAGTGATGCTGGTCTGTTCTTCTCTTCTCTTCATGCTTATCATGTCTACATCCTGGAGATTTTTGATCTCTGCAACATCTGAACAAAGGTTGTTTTTTAATCTATTTTAGTGACTGTCAGTGGTATTTGTTTGTTTTGCTATGCTCATCATGTCTTGACCAAGTTCTTTTTAACATGCATAATGATTTGTCATGTCTCAGATCGACTTCCTTTATCTTTCTGACTCATGAAGGCCTTCTTTAATGATGTTTAAAGTTCAGTTGCATTTTGACAGACACCAGACATGTCTGCCAAATTTGAAGTCTATATTGTGGTTAGCACTTCCGCCTTACAGCAAGAAGGTCCTGGGCTTGAGTCCCGGGCTCGGCGAAGGCATTTTTGTGTGAAGTTTGCATGATCTTCCTGTGCTTGTGTGGGTTTCCTCTGGGTACTCCGGTTTCCTCCCACAGTCCAAAGAAATGCACATTAGACGAACCTGATGTTTCAGACTGTGCCTAGGTGTGTGCGTGTGAATGATTGTGTGTATGTGTTGCCCTGCAGTGGATGGGCAAACTGTTCATGGTGCACCCTGCCTTCGCCCAGAGTTGGCTGGGATGAGCTCCAGCCTCTCCGTGACCCTAATAAAGGATAAAGAGGTTCGGAAAATGAAATGATAGAACTCTTCAGCTCTCTTGTATAAAAACTAATGATACATGACCAGACAAAAAGAAAAAAAAATTGTTTATGGTATCTTTAACTGAGGACTGTGATTTCTATGTGCATGCAAACACCCCGACATTGTGCACTGTATTTCTGGTTGTTTGCCCTTACACTTTAATTAATGCCATACACGGTGAACCAATTTGAAATCTATACTTATAAACAATTCCTGGATGTCTTTACATTACCCAGTTTCACACATTTTGCTGATAAGCTTGAATTAATTATGGTGTCTGTTTCAGAATGTGGTATAATAATCTCATAAAGTTTGCAAAAACCCTCTTTGTAACCTAAAAGAAGAGCAGCTGATGGCCAGTGATTTCTTGGCGGCTCTTCAAAGTGAATCTGCTGCACATTCGAACAGAAAAGGACCAGAGCCTCTGTGAGTGAATGACCTATACAGTCCATTTAGAAAAGTTTTTCTCCCATTTCTTTTCGAAGGCTAAATCAATGGCGGGTGCCAGGCAGAACATCTAAAGAAGGCTGTCTTGCTTCCATCAAGGGGCTCAAGGCCTTGTCTCATCAAAGCTCCAAGCTTCCATTAAGGTGAAATTGCTGGGTGATTACAGTCACATAGCCTGGAAGCCTCCTCTCTCTCTCTCTCCTCTCTCCTCTCTCTCTCTCTCTCCTCTCTCCTCTCTCTCTCTCTCTCTCACACTCTTTCTGTCTCTCTCAGAATCACTCCTACAGTCCAGCACTAACAAGGTGTCATTATTGTCCTTTGCTCTAAGCTTGTCAGCTAGGTCTTTCAAGTGGTCGATATTTCTCTAAAGGTCGAGATCTTTCTTTCTCTTTCCCCAGGCTCCAGTCTTCCTGCCCATTTTGAGACCATGTATAATTTTCTTTCATTCATGTGTGCATTCATTAGCCAGCATTTAATTTTTTCCCCTCAACACTCATTTATCAAAAAAGTGTAAATTGTGTGTTGTAGGCCGTGTTATCCCTCCCTTTCTTTGGCAGGTGCAATTACTGGCATAAGAAGGCTTCCCGTAACTTGGCGTGTTGTCTGGACAGCCAC
>JAQMYF010000001.1:12311517-12326160 GCA_030014195.1 Neosilurus mollespiculum
ATTATGCACACCTTGATATAGGGTGTTGATCTCCTTAGGCCACACCCTCCCTCGTTACACAAATACACATCACCTGAAATGCATTAAAACCAATAAGCATTCAAGTTTACACAGCTTGGATTTGAAAATTATGGATAAAATGATGATATGGTCAAAATAATTACTTGCCTAATAATTGTGCACACAGTGTATTGCTGGGTTGCATCACATGTCATTCTATACACAAGATACAAGGAGGTGTACCAAGTTCATTGTTTACAAAGCACTCTGTTGCAGAGACTCCTCAGAAAGTCCAACGGTTGTCACTTACTCACACATTTGCCACGACGCTTAATCATACTAGGGTCAAGGGAAGGCTGGAGCCTATCTCAGCCGACACTGGGAGAAGACAGGGGACACCCTGAACAGCTCGCCAGAACATTGCAGCACCCCAACATACAACCATTCACACTCACAGCAACAGTTCATGACAATTTGGAAGAGCCAATTAGCCAAACATGCCTGCCTTTGGATTGCGGGAGGAAACCAGAGTACCCAGAAGAAACCTACAACCACAACTTCCACACAGAATCACCTGAACCTGGAACTTGAAACCCGGACCTTCTTACTGTGAAGCGGATGTGAAAACCACTACACAACCTCCCCTTAATTGCACAATTTTTTAAATGTATAATAATCTCAAAAAGACATAGTCATTAATACATACTCAACAACTTAAAAGAGAGAACAGAGACAGGAGGACACTAGCGTTGTTTTGGGTGGCTCAAATCAAATCAAATTCCTTATGGTCCTTATGAATGAGTAAAGAAAAGGTGGCAATGCTACTTAACATAGATTGATAACCATTGTAAAATAAGAAGAAGAAAAGTAAGAAAGGTGCACGACATAGGAATTATTCAAAAACACGAAAAGAAAAGTGGCTCTTGAACCTTTCCCTTAGGTCAACAGCAGCTGAATCCAAGTATGCGCATGTGAAAGGTTTTCTGAGTGATGGTTGGGCTTCGTTTGGCTCTTTGATCATTATTAACATGTTAAATGTGAATGTTTTCATTTCTTATAAGGACACTTAGTGATCTTTATCAATTCACTGATATTGACTGTGCCTTGACCTTCCAATGGCCTGGTGAGCTGTCCAGGGTGTACTCTGCCCACGTCCAGAGTTGGCTGAGATGGGCGCCAGCCTCCCCGTGACCCAAATTAGGATAAAGCGGTTCAGAAAATGAATGAATGAATGATGATATTGACTATGTTAATACAGTGAATAAAAAAAGCAGATGTAAAAGGCAGGCAGTACAAAGAGCAAGTGAATCTGCAAGCAGTTAAGCCTTTCTTTCCCGAGTGGCAGATCGAAAAGTTGCGCAACTATTAACCTGGAGATCGCTGGTTCGAATCTAGCTTGATGCTGCAGCCATTCGTGACCGGGAATCCATGGGAGCTAACTGGCCGAGCTCTTACAGTAGGGCGGGATGGCATATGCTGACTTTCCTGTCATTCACAGCAAACACCAGCAAATCATGGGCATCTGTGAGCTCATCAGTACAGGGGTGCGCATATCACTTTCCGTCCAAGTATGTGAGACCGCCCAAAATACTCATATGCAGCAGTTTTAGATGGTAGCATTGGGTATCATGTGCATGCTTACGCCCCTCCCACAGCTGGACAAGCACAAGAGCAAAATGGATGAGTCAGTGGATCATTTGGCAGAAAGACCTGACAATGAATTGTCATATATTTATGATATTTGACAGACACCCTCCAGAACAAAGATTTTGATTTCACTTCCAACGTAGCAGTTAAGGGTTAAGAACCTTGCTCAGGGATCCAACAGTGGTAGCTGTGCAGTACTGAGGCTTGAACCCCCAATCATGGGATTAGTAACACAGAGTCTTATCCAGTAGTGGGCATAAAAGTTCATATGAAAGTGACATGATTGTTACAAGACAAAAAAAAAATTCCTTGTATGATATTCCCACTGGCTGCGAGGAAGGCAGGAATACACCCTTGGAGGAATGCATAGTCCATGGCACAGTGACTTAGCGGTTAGCACATCTGCTGCACAGCAAGCAGATCCTTCAAGTCCTGGGCTCAGCAAGGGTGCCTCTGGGTGGAGTTTGCATGCTCTCCCCTTGCTTGTGTGGGTTTCCTCTGGGTACTCCAGTTTTCTCCCACAGTCCAAAAACATGCACATTAGGCTTACTGGCTGTTCCAAATTGCCACTAGGTGTGAGTGTGAATGGTTGTGTATTTGTTGGCCCTTCAATGGTCTGGTGAGCTGTTCAGGGTGTCCCCTGCCTTCTCCCAGTGTCGGTGACACAATAGATACAAATTGGAGTCTGAAACAGATACGGCATGGATTTATTTTATGATGCCTTTGTAATTTCTTTACTAACTGCTTGGTCAAGGTGTAAATTAGGCAATTAATTTGTTTAATTCTGAAAACAATATCTTGGTTAGAAAATATTACAGCTGTGGGGGAAAACTGTGAAGATGGGAATATATAACATAATATATAATATAATATATAACTGTCTAGCATACATCTCAGGTTGAGACGAATTATGAACGCAAGTGATGTGTCTGGGATTGAGGAACAGTCAGAGCCAACACTCAGAACAGTTTTAACACTTTCTGTTTTTCCCCAGTGTTTTCTAGGGTTTCCTGAAACATAATCATAGAGTCTAACAAACAAACTAAATCTTATTGGTTTAGGCCACACCTCAAACAGCGATACAAGAATACAGGGCACTAAAGAGATACCGACACAGATAGCACAGCAGCACTACAATCTTAATCACAGAGGAATCCTTGCAGTGGAATGCATTTTTCCATTCACTGTTTTCTCTACATAGGTGAGAGATAAGACAGATTTCTTAACGAAAATGTACACTGATCAACCATAACATTAAAAACCTTATGACCGCTGGCAGTGTCACCATGGTGGTGTAGTGCATAGTACATCCACCTCACAGCAAGAAGATACTGGAGTCCCAGGCTCGGTGAGGGTGTTTCTGTGTGGAGTTTGCATGTAGTCGCGGACAAAGCTGACTATATCCGTGACCATCATGCTCAGATGAGAATCTCTGATGGTCGGCAACTAGCTCTGAGACTGTCTGCAACTAAGTCCCCAAATAACTATCTGTGATCGACCAGAACCATCTCGGACTGTCAGAAATATAATTGCGGAGAGTTGGCGACAGTCACCGATTAGTTGATTATCATGTGTAATCGTCCAACATTTGGAAACAGGTTTCAAAAAATGGGACGATTGTCCACAACGGGTGGATTCCTCACTGACAGTCACTGACAGTCAGCGATATGGTCGATGATTTCGGTCGCAGATCCCTCATGCGACCTAAAAATTGAGCGAATCGTGGGCATTATCGGGCGTTATTGCCCAAATGAGATCGGTGCTTTAATGCTGGCTATGAAAGAAGGTAGAACACACAGTCCACTCCAGCTTGCTGTACATGAAGCTGCCTAGTTGCAGACCAATCAGGTGGTGTTAATAATATGGCTGATCCATGTATGTTTTCACAGTGTCTACACATGTATTGCAGAAGCAGAAAAATAAAGTAGCATAGAGTCCAAACAACTGCTGATTTGATAATGTTGAAAGCACTTTAGTAAATAGCTTGGCTAAGATTCCTGATAAGACTAATTACTTGCCAAAAAAAAAAAAAAAAAAAAAAAGTCTGGTACCTCAATATTATTACCTGCAGTATTGCTGTGTAGCAAGCATTAGTCAAATCAGCTGTCAGTCCTGGCAACGAGCAAATATTATCTGAGGCAAGCTTGCCTTATTTTCTCGTAGATTAGGATTTGCATAGTTGAAGCCGGCTCTTGCTCACTGTAATTGGGAAATTTCTGCTTGAAGTACTTCTGCACTGTTAAGGGCAGCAGGGCAAGCTGGGTTCTCTTTGTGGTCGCTGCCCAGCTTCTTTAATGAGCTGCCATTTTAATGACACAATTGAAGGTGCAGCAGAGCATTCAGGCCAAACTGCAACTCCAGTCCTTTGTGTACCCGTCTGAATCCTTTTGTTCTCCTGGTCCTAAGAGGAGGACGCTAGACATTCAGCGTTGACCATACAAATTACACTTGCTCTGGAAGTTAATAAAAGGCACAGCAACAAATGCTTGCTTTTGCAGTGATTGTGTCTTTTTGTAATTGTGGCTTTGTTTCTGTTTCCTGGTTTAACTATCAGTTCAGAGCTTGTTTAAAGTTTAAAAGGAGGAAAAATTTACAGCAAGCCAAATAATGGATGACTGTTTATTCTTGATTGCAGTTACACACAAAAACACAAGACAGCTAAAAGCGCTCATCAGAAGTGTTTTAGTGTCAGGCATCCTGGTGGCTGCTAATGAGGAAGGGGAGGAGGAGGAGGAGGAGGAGGAGGAGAAAGAGGGATGAGGTGGAGGACAGCAACAAGGAACTTGTTACACTGGAATTTGTCGTGCTATTGTTATGCAAATTTTACATTTGTACATGAAAAAAAAATCCTGAACTGAAATATCAGGAACGAAATGATGATGCGTTCCAGTCAGTTTTTGTTTAACTGGCACTATTCCGAATATTTGATTAAGTGCAGGCTAAAAAGATGTGGACACCTCAACACCATACCCATATATACATGTTGAAAACCCCACATTCACATATTTTAGGTGCACAGTGCATACCGAGTGCGAGAAAATAATTTTATATTAAAGAATATTACAGGAATAACATTAAATATTTGCCTCAAAATGTATTAATTTATTGCCAACCTGCTTAATCCTTCAAGGGTCGCAGGGAGGCTGGAGCCTATCTCAGCCGACTCTGGGTGAAGTCAGGGTAAACCCTGAACACCTCACCAGACCATCGCACAGACAACACGCACAACCGTTCATACTCAGACTCACACCTAGGAGCAATATGGAACAGCCAGTTAACCTAATGTGCATGCCTTTGGACTGTAAAAAGAAACCGGAGTACCCAGAGGAAACCCACGCAAGCAAGGGGAGAACAACTCCAACTTGCTGAGCACGGGACTCAAACCCAGAACCTTCTTGCTGTGTGGCAGACGTGCTAACCTCTACGCCATCGTGCCGCTCATTATTACTTTTTCAAATTTCGTTCTCTTCTCATTTTTATACCGAATGGCATCTGAACAGTCATTCTCCCTGTCTACTCAATAGCTAACATAGAACAGTAAGTAAATATCTCTAAAAAAAAAAGTACAATTTAGATTAAAGCTCATTTATTAGAGGGAAACACGTGGTGGACAATGAAATCCTCTCAGACTGAGTATATAGAGCAAGGTGAGCTAGGAGCTGGAGGAGTTGATAGTCTTGTAAACAGACATGAAGCCTCCAGAGGGAGCTACTACAGGGCTCAGGTGAAAAAAAAAAGATCAGAAAGACAGGGGTCATGGACTGGACCCTGTCTGAATTACCCGGTGTTCACCAACTTTTAGGAAAATACAGGCACATGGGTTCCATTAAGCATCTGGTATGTGTTTCGATGTTTAGTGGCACATTAGCTTTGCAATAGCAAGCGCGTAAGAATTTCTGAGAAATTACGATGGTGTGTGTCACTTTTTACACTTTCGACTCTCTCTTTTGTTTTTCTCAGGGACGTTACTCACTTTCTTAAAGTCATCAAGTGGCGAATGCACCGTCCTGGAACAAGCTGATCTTTAATCAGAAGCAGAACGCCGGTGGAATGTTAACAGCATTCCTCTACAACAAGCCAATGGTCAGACAATAGGAGTTTTTAAATTTAAACTTATTTAGAATAAGATTTATATATATTTCCGTTAGGGTAGAATTACATGTAACTAGGAATTACTGTGTTTTAATAAGCTTAGGTTGAGCGCTTTAAATCTAACTAAGCATCAGGTCCTCTTTTAGGAAGCCGCAATGTTGGACCACTGCACAAGGACAGAATGCACAGACCTCCACAGAGCACCTTCTGTGTTTCAGTTTTTACACACGGAAACATGAATCCAGAAGAAAGCACTAGAAAGTTGATTAAGATGGAGAAAGAAGAGAAGTCAGTGTTTATTGGTTTTGGCTTACAAGCTTGAGAACCCAATTTTTTATTCATTCATTCATTTTCTAAGCAGCTTAATCCTAATTAGGGTCGCGGGGAGGCTGGCGCCCATCCAGCCCACACAAGCGCGGGGAGAACATGCAAACGGCAACGCCCGAACTTGGGAATCAAACCCAGGACCTTCTTGCTGTGAGGCGGACGTGCCGCCATCGCCCCGACCCCAATTATTTATTTATTTTTTTTCAATTGAGGATTGTACTTTTTAGTTAGCATGAGAATAGGCAAGTGAGCATGAATCTGAATACTAAGAAGTACACTACATGCACCTGATGACCACTGTAATTATTATTTCATAGTGTATTATTTATTATTACTTATTACAACATATCAAAGCTTTGAGGGTTAAACATTCTCTCTGAAAAGTTCGGTCGTGTTGAAAATTCCTTTGGGCCAAGCTCTGGATCAATTTACCCACTGCAAACGAGAAGGCATCCGTGAGACATACATGGCCTACCGGATGTTACCGAAGATTTCTGTGGTAGTAAAAATGTAAATGGAACGGTGAATGCCACGTGTGCATCAAAATCGCTGCTGGATGATATGACAGCTGCAAAATATGCAGCATGGGATGCTCATGTATCTCAGGCAAGTGCATATATCCTCCTCCCAGGTTTCTGCAAGAGACCACGTCCTTAGCTTAGCATAAGATGAGGTTAATTTCTTTAGAAAGAAAAAGATCAACAAAGAAAGACAGACAGATGGAATGAGGTTTTCAGTTTCCTGGTTGGAGACGTGCCCTCGACAGCTCTGAAGATAAACACTGATGTGTTATTGGGCAGCATGGGGTCTGAGGTAATCCTTTCAAGCTGTTAAGACACACACGGACACTTAGAGGGGGGTGAAGGAGAACAATAGAGGGGTAGACGGATGAAATGAGCAGAGTAATTCTGAGTGAAAGACAACTCGCTGCTAATGTACTGCGACCATATTGCCTGTTGTCCTAACTGACAGTTAAATACAGAGAAAGTGAAAAGCACTAATCGCTGACAAGAAAGCTTCGCGAATTAAAGACAAGTGGCTGCTGATGGTCTCTGTTAAATCCTGTTAGGGTATGAGTAGTGCTGTAGGAAGAACATTTTTGCATTTCTTTAACTACATGCCACCCATCAGCACACAGATACTTCAGATTAGTCTCTGATTAACAGGCACTTCCTGCTTAAACTCGATTGTCATCTGCCTCTGTGTGGAGCCAGGCGTTGAGCCTGAGCCGCTCCAAAGCTGCACCCAAGCTGCCAGGCTCCCTGTCATGCCCACATATGGGCAGTTATCAATCTGGCTGCGTGACGCATGCCTTCCTTGGTGTGAATGGGACATCTGCTACGGCAAAACCATGCTGATTCCTCCCTCTACTCCCTGAGGTGCTGCTACGAGGAAGAAAAGCAATTCCTCACTGTACCACTCAACAGAAAACATCAGAGGGCTTGGCAATTAACAGATGGAGCCCGCATGTACACAATGATCAGGCTAATGGTACAAGAAGAGCCATTAAAATTAGAGTGGGTTCAGATTTTTTTTTTTGACTCATGAAATGTCCAAAAAACAAACAAACCCCAGCTCGAAATATATTTCAGTCAAAGGCAATAATCTCATTGAATAAAAACTACAATGCACAGATTTATTGGATGTGTTACGTTCAATCGTTTTTCAAGAAATGCAAAGTCTTCAGCTTTAAATCGATCATTCCTCAGTTGCTTCTTTGTTAAGAGCCAACCTAATTCCAAAATTGTAACTCACTCCAGCATTCTACGGATCAAGTAGGAAACCTGACATACTGGGATATTGATACATTTGGAAAGAGAATTTAATATTCTTCAAAATGAGGTGTAATACATGATTATAATACCTTAATAAATGATTATAGCATGAAAATTCACTGAGTTGCATCAATTTGTATGTTGCTATCAGGAAATGCTACTTTTGAGAAAATAGCAACTACAGTTACAGAACCAGTTTCTGAACGTCCGCATCTGAAACTCACTAACATCGATAAACCAAATGAATTGTGACCCAGTCTGGCAAAATGAGTCACAGTGACCAAAGATTCAAAATTGAGTTAGCCATACCATTTTAAAGCTTAGAGTCTACTCTTTTAAATGGTATGGCTAACACAATTTTGAATTTTTGGTCACTGTGACTCATTTTGCCAGACTGGGTCACAATTCGGCTCTCGACCAATCAGCGCCATCTTCCGAGCATCTTCCTAGCAACTGATAACTTCTAATTAGACCGAGTCATGTCTGTTTTCAGGCCTCTCATTGGTGTACTGTAATATGCATCAGGGAATCCTTCTGGTAATCTGTAAGTATGGAGAGTATTCTGGCACCGAATATGGATAATAAGGAAATACCCTGAGCAATCACAAAAGTGGACTGAAAATCAGCAAAATAAGTGGATAGTTCTGTTGTTTAACAACAAATTGGACATGGAACCAAATATCGAATTTTCATCCAGGTACGCCATTTTCAACTTACTTTGGCTCTTACTCAAAACACTACCTTGCGACTCAATTGGTATTATGCTGGAACGGGTCACAGATATTGAATGATCTACTATGACCCTTCTATGACCCTGATGTGTATCAGCAATCTCTGGGAAAGGCAGTAAATTTGACCATTTGTGCTTGATACCTCTGCCTGAGAGGTTTTGTTTTTGTTAGGATTGGTTTGTTTGCTAGGAATTTTACACAAAAAGTTATAAAAGGATTTTGAAAATTTTTTTAGAGGGGTGGAGTATAGCCCAAGTTACACTTTATTATTTTGGAGATGATTGGGATCAAATTCTGGATTGTGGAATTTTTGAAAGGATTCTTTAACAGATGGGACACTTTTTGGAACTGTGGTAACACAGCAGGCCCAGCAGGAGGTGCTGTATATATATTAAGGTTTTTTCAGCTTGCCAATGCTTTGCACTCTACGAGTGCTTCTACATTTTACATTTATGGCATTTGGCAGACGCCCTTGTACTTGTTACATTTGTTTAAGTCAGTCATGCATGTGAGCAGTTAAGGATGAAAGACCTGCTCAAGGGTCCAAGAGATGGTGACCTGTAGGTACAAAATATGGCTAAACAAGAGTACAGGTCTGGATACTTTTTATCCAATGTACTGTTAAAGAATGTGCCAAGAAAGACAAAATAATTAAAAATCTATTCATTTTTTTCCCTTATTGTTATTATCAGACTATCTTGATTTTTTTTTTTTTTATTTCAAAATTGTACATTCCTTTATGCGCAGTTAGTGAATGATCGCTGTGTCATCCTTAACCCAAGTGTTTTGGGAAATGTACAGGGATTTTCTTCTGGCCTCTATCTATAGCAATCAACACCAGACCACATGATCCCTCGGTCACTTTCCATTATTTTCACAGATAATTATAAAGGAGCTTTTCCCTTGTGGACAGCACTTATGTGGCTGAGTTTCAGTGTGTAACCACAGTGTTTGAATTTCTGGGTTGGATTTCTGGGTAGTGTGCTGAAGAAGGGTGGGTCCACTAGATTCTCTTGTGGCTGACTCAGAACCTCTTTCCCAACCTGAAGTCGGATTTAAATGCTGAGTCTTCTGTTGAGTTCGAGTCATATCTAAAAGTGTGCCATGTCGACTCCAGGCATGGTAATCTGAACAGTCGCTGCTGCATTATTATAAAATTCTGCGGTTGAAGTTCAAGTGCTCGATGGCCCGAAGAAATCGTACTGAACACAAGCCCTGTTTGCATATTTGAAGCCAAAGTGTCAGTGTTGTGCAGGTCTGACTGGAATATCTGTTGGGTTTAATAAGAGGGTGTGACTACCAGGACCTGACTGTTTCTCCTTCTGAATCACGGTTTATTCAAGGCCTACTGAGCTTCAGCACGTTCTTCCTACTCTCAATCCTAAAAAACAAAGGGCTCACGTAGACGAGTAGGGACGAAAAAGGATATTTACTTGATCTGAAACAGAAAATCTCTGCACAAGCGTTCTCTGATGAAGAGTGGAATTGTGAGACTCACAACATGGTTTGAATTTCCTGCTAGGGCACTTCCTGTTTGCATAGTTTTTTCTCCCTTTTCCCTCGGATTTTCGGCTGTATGGCAGCTTTTTTTCCGCAGCTGGAGTGAAAGCACACTGCTTCCTGACTTTGTACAGAAAGAATGGACAACAACTGCTACAAGCCAAGAACTCAGTTGCCTTTTAGCTGCTCACTGTTGGCTGAAATGACCATTACTACACTTTTCCCTCCCATCTTTAGCAGCTGAAGAGTCATAAAGATGTACTATATAGAACGGTCCTTTCTTGCCTTTTTTTCTCCTGCATTCCTGCTTGGCAGCTCAGCCTTCTGGAGGAGGAACGAATAATGGGTCCGGGTCAAAGTTGACTTCCTGCGCATCAACTAATCACCTTTTGACATGGCTGAAAACTCTGTTATGCTGAGGTAATGCTCTTCCTGGAAAGACTGGAGGGAAATAGAACAATAACATAAAACTTTTCAATCTTTAATTAAAAACAGGACCTCAGTCAGGACACAAAGCTAAGATTTTAGTGCTTTTAGTGAAATGAAAATGTGCGTAGCCTACCTTTAATAAATGGTATTAAGCGTTCAGCTAATAATCATTTTTTTCCATTTTGACGGTATCAACAGATCCAAAAGTTTTCCATCTCAAGCAAGTGAATAAACATCTCTGATATTTAGGTAGTGTCTTTTTTGGTGATGCAGGTTTCCTTCATTTGTATTTTTAAAGTTCAAAACACCCTGAACATCTGGCCAGAGACACACACACAAACATGCACACTCACACCAAGAGTCAATTAGCCCAATGTGCACATCTTTAGACTGAGTGAGGAAACCAGAGTACCAGGAAGAAACCCATGCAAGCACAGGGAGAACATACAAACTCCAATAAAACCCTTTTCCTGAGCCCAGGACCTTCTTGCTGTGAGGCAAACATGCTAACCACTAAGCCACCGAACCGCCGCTCATTTCTTAGCCGCGCAACTAATTTCCAAATTGCTCTCAATAGCTACGTTTACACACAAACACATTTTTAACTTTCGGAAAAAGGTCATACTGATCCAACATTCTAAACATATTGTTTACATGAAAGAGATCGTATAGTTGTGTGTGTTTACATTTCCCAAGCCTACAATCTTGGGATAGAATTTCCCACATGCTCATAAATCGTCATAGCTTACTTACTCTGATCCTCGAAAAAAAAATGAGTTTCAAGTATTTCAGCCATCGTGGTTCTTTTATTCATTTTATTTAAACAACAATAGGAAAATACGTAACTAGTAACAAATTTATTTACATAGCTCGTTTCTACGCAGCCTGTATGGGGACATCAAAGAAAAAAACAAACGTATCAGAAACTTTCGCGTACCAATCTGAAACTGAAACTTTCTCATGCACAGGGGAAAGTTTGTCGTGCGCATGAGTAAGCCAAAGGTCCCAGTACATTCTCTATAACTTTCACAGATTAAAGTAACACAGTGCTTTACAACAGCCAGTGTACAGCATAACCCTGGAATGAGCAAACAAAGTGAAAAAGGAAAACAACAAGAACAAAATGGCCACGAAGAAAAATCTCCTCATAGAAGTGCTGAACAGAAGGCAAGTACATGATCATGTGCTTCAGAAAGCCATCCTGCCTATCCCATTCTACTACCTATTAATAATTAATACTAACATGTAACATCATAAACATACTGAGACCTCTGGAAACAGTGTGTGATGAATACACTGTTACGCTGAGACTAAAAACAAAGCATCTGGATGTCATCTGTACTTAAGGCGTACTGAACATGCACAGGTTACAGGTGCAGAAGGCTGACACGGATAATAATTCAGAGATCAGAGATCTACACAGGGTGGCGTAGTGGTCAGCACATCCACTTCCCATCAAGAAGGTCCTGGGGTTGAGTCCTGGGCTTGGGTGCTTCTGTGTGGAGTGCTGTCCCCATTCTTGTGTGGGTTTCCTCCGGGTACTCCGGTTTCCTCTCACAGTCTGTTCCTGATCCTTTTGTGTGTGTGTTGGCCCTGTGATGGTCTGGCAAGCTGTTCAGTGTACCCTGCCTTTGCTCAGGGTTGGCTGAGATAGGCTCCAGCCTGCCCGCGACCTTACAAGATTAAACAGTTTGGCAAATGTGAGATTTACACCACTCCGGCTAACCTCAGAATGAGCTGTTACCGTGAAGAAATTGAGCTCAAATCTGATTATTAATGGATTATAAACACAGAAATTATTCGCATGGACACTGACTTTAGAAGGCTATCTGGCAAATAGCTTGCCCAAGGTCAGGTCATTAAAGATCTAAAGAGCTGAAATTCCAAGCATGGCAAACACATGCCAGTCATGTGCACAAGACTCCGTTCTAAACTGCACCAGGAATCCCTTCCTCCGTTTAGACCCTAATGTGGACTAAAGTGATGGAGATCTACAGTGATGAATATCTCTGAATAGTTCTTCAAAGGAAATGAAATATCAATAAAATACATCGCTGCTGTAAATACATCTTGAAATCTTTTATACGTTGAGGATAATATTTACATGTTAAAGAGATGCCATGCTTATGGTTCATGCACCGTGTAGGTGAAGATGGCGAAAAGATGTGGGTCACAACATGAGTCTGACTGTGGCGTTCCCCACATGTGTACTCCAGGTGTTTACGATGTATATGGTGTGTGTTATCCGTGCTTTGAAGCGCTCGCGCTCTTATTCGGCAGATGTCGAGAAGCGGCCAGTTCTCGTATTAAGCAGAAGAACACCACTGTTTCAGATTCAATAACAAAAATTATGAAAGACACATTATAGACATGTCACACTCAACCCTTCCACACTAGAGACAGAGAAAGGACCCAATGAATGGAATGGCTTGCATGTGTTTGGATAAAGAGCGTGACTGGTGAACTTGCTCAACAGATCGCCTGGCAGAGGATCAAACGAGAGACGTGTCCTACCCCGTTACGTAAGAGCGCCTCCTAATCCTGACAAGCTGACGGACCATGTCCAAACATCCACCCCGTTATAACAAATACAACTGTGACAGGAAGAGTATGAGCGCAATTCCACAGACAAATGCAGAAACCCAATATTATAACACTCCAGGGAATCTTTTCCCGGTATCATTCCAGACAAAGTGAACACTTTGTCAGCTTTCGCATTATTATTGTGACTTGCTACACCAGGCTACACTTCGACTGTATGAAGACATGCAGAGCAACATAATGAAAAAACCCCCAAAAAAGACTTCATCAGGAGCCACAGCATGAAAAGCATCAACTCGTGTAACAAAAACACACGTAACAAAAACACAGTGAGAAATATTTCATATGCATTGTATGCATTTTCTCTTAAAATGTGCATGCAGAAATAACTAACTAACCAAATAAATAAAAGTATATGAAGTGTATTTCTTTTACAAAGATGAAGTGCATAAGTAACAAAGACAAACAGTCCACACGAGGGCCAGGGTTATATTTGATCCTAACTATGCAGGCACAGACATATGATGGCAGCGGTACATATGCCACATTTATTAAACATAACTACTGTGAGCATGCAATTTTTTTCTCATTTCATTTTCAGAACCACTTCATTCTTTATTAGCGTGAAGGAGGGTGAAGCCCATCCCAGCCTTCTCCAGGCAAAGGCAGGGCCAACACAAGACCATCGCATGGGCCTACATACACACACATAACTATTCACACCTGGAACAATTGAGAATGTCCAATAAGTTTAGGTGAGGCTGGAGCCTATCTCTGCCGACACCGGGCGAAGGCAGGGTACCCCCTGAATAGCTCGCTTTTAAATTCGAATTTCTCCACTAATGACATAGTAACTAATATGATGACAGTAGTAATGTTAATAGTAGTATTACTGTAAACACGTCATTCAGGTAACATAACGTACTTAACGTTATGTCCTATTATACAACAACAAGGATCGCAGCTTTGGACTTCTATGGATAAGGTAGACTCTTAGATTTTGGGGCTCATCCAGGTCAAATTTTAAATCCAGGAATATTTTAAAGGATTCTTCAACATTGTGAGATAAGATGATTTTTTTTTAAAGTGTGGTATTACGACAGGCCCAGCAGAAGGTGCTTTGTACTTAAATTTTTTTTTTTTTTAGCTTGGTGGAGGTTTGTGCTCTCCACGTGTTTTTAGTTTTCACTGATTACATTGCTGTTAGATGGATAAAATGATGATATGTACGTGTATATGTATGTATGTCAATGTGTTATTTGTGCATACTGGTCTGTGAAGTTTTAGGCGCTGTGAAACAGAAATGTGAAATGTACAGCGTCTTAGTGATGCTGAGTGTGTGCAGGCAGTGAAATACTTCACAGGTCAATACGAGTTCAGATTTCACATCCATAATGCTGGAATTAAGCTTATCAAATATTTAATAAGAGGGTATTGAAACCTTAAAAACACTTCATCTCTAGCAATAATCAATACATAGTGTACTGAGGCAGAGAGAAAGCAAGAGAGAGAAAAATAGTGAGAGAGACAGAGAGAGAGAGAGGAAGAGAGAGAGAGAGAGAGAGAGACAGAGAGAGGAAGAGGGAGAGAGAGGGAGAGAG
>JAQMYF010000001.1:12334529-12344708 GCA_030014195.1 Neosilurus mollespiculum
TGACAAATGCCACTTTTCTAATTGTTATAAAAGCAAATTGAAAACATGTTTTTGTTTATTATTACTCTGATACCAGTTTGAGACTATATTCTGATCGCTTACAAAATATTTATGCATATTTTATTCCTTTTCAGAAAGAAAGTGCAAAAACAAAATAAATTCAAAAAATTTCACAAAATTTTGACAAATTCAAGATGATGGCTAAGTATGAAGGAAATGAGCAACAAGGCTGAAGTTTTGTGTGTTGCTTGGTCTGATATACATGTTGCATGTGGTAAAGTTTCATAAAGATTTACTTCATATAAATTTAACACTATATCAACTTCAAATAAAAGAAATAGTGTCACTAGGCATGAAATTAAATATATATCTAGTCTATAGATCTACATGCACATTTCAAAAACATGATTTTAATAGCTTATACTTATCAAGACCCTATATGGCTACTGTGTGTATAAAAAGCCCAGATGTTAAAGCATCTGTCAGTGTCAGTAACAGCACTTAGTCCTGCAACTAACTAGTCCATGTTTCAAGTTTAGCATTTTTGTACACGTATTGTGTATTCTTTTAGGGGTTTTTTTATTCTTACGTTGAATAGTCCTTCCTTCGTGCAAGGAATGGGTCAAAGTTTTCTTTGAAGTCATGAATTAAAAAAAAAAACTTGTAAAATCCGAAGATGTGGCGCCTGCCGGGCTCGTTCCTGAATTCCCTCGTTGCGCGGTCTACCTTAAATGGTCTGCGCTTTTCCAGCGCGGTTGCTTGCCGCTTGGCTTCCCTCACGTGCGGCACTTCCGCATGCGTCAATTACGCCGCCATCTTGGTACGGTCCAGCTATTCCTCCTTAATGATTAATAAACAATAAAAATCACAATAAGTCACCAAATTCTCAACCGATTTTCAAGCAGTTTGGTTTGCTGTGAATGTTTTTCAGGGATACAAGGATACTTGGTTGAATTTAAAACGAAGGGGTTCATATAAAAAGACTTTATCTAATGTGGGTAGTAGATTGTACTTATGTCCACAATTAACTTATTCCTTGTAATATTTTTTTCTATTATCACTTGTAAATTACTTTTTTACTACATATAAGATGGCCACCATGGGGTAATTACAATGTGATAGGTTAATTGTTTGTCCACACATGCATTGTTCAGCAGCTAGCTAGCTAAACAAACAAACAAACAAACAAAAAAACCCAAACAACAACAAATATGCAAAAAAGACAACAACGTATAGAAATTAAGAGAGCAAGGTTTAATTTTAAGACAGCAATTACAGAATCATAAAGTGGCCACAAAACAAAAATAAGGAAGTACTGGTATTCTACATATAACAACACAATTATACCTCTTTCACATGTACACATTCCAGCCACTGCAATCGATGCGTTCTCGGGATACGCAGTGATGAATGGTGGTTAACATACATTGGTCTCCAGAGGTTGTCATTAGGTCACCATGATTGACAACACTCCATGTGGTGGTGCCGGGTTGGAGGTTTGGGTATGGGCCTGCAGTGCCGGCTCCAGGTGATGCACAGCTCCATGAGTACAAGTCTAGATGGCCAAAAACAGCTAATACGGGCAAATAAATCTCAAAAATGTGTTCCCTCCTAAGTGCACAAGCTGTAATTTCTTCTAGTAACAGTACATATGCCATTGTGCCAGTCTTTAAAGGGTTGGTCTACGATCACCCCATAAATAGTGTTATCAATTACTAAATAAGCCTTTGTTTCCAACTGATATAATAGATATGTCATGAAGTGAAATTTATTTACATGATGCTTTATATCTAACATAATGAAAATTATCATCAAAAAAAGTTTAATATGGTTAAAAAAAAAACTTTCTGTCATCATATTATGAATCAAAAAAATTAGGAAAATTAAAAAAGAAAGAAAATAGTAGTGATTCTGCTACATTACTTAGGCACCGATATGTGTGTAAGAGTGCTCTTTCGTGTTGGTAGATTCTGTAACTTAAGAAAACATTGGCGAGTGCCAGAATCTTTGTGAAAAGCGTGTATGTGAGATTTAAGAAGAAATTTCCTAATAAGAACAGTTGGTGAATGAGGGCCATTATTTTTTGTCTGGCACAAAGGACGCCTTGTATTGATAAAAATTACTTTGTAGCTTCTTGTCTCTAGCTTACACTGATAAGAAACAGGTGCACTTTGTGTTCTTACCACCTTTTGTGAAGAAGTTATTGAGTTGCAAAGTTTGAATCTGTAATATATTTCCAACTTTACTGAAGTGGTTTAGTCCAGTGCCCTTACACTCACATGCATCAAGCACAGGAGGGGGAATCACTAAGAATATGATAAAATTGAAAGTCTCTGCAGAAATTTTGAATGTTTGCCTGAAGTTTGGTACATGTTCACCAGATATAATAGGTGGTTGTATGGCAGCCCTGCTGTTATGCCCCTATTGCCTGCTGCCAGGTAAATGCACAATTCGAGCAAACAGGCACAGTGTGATGTTGAGTAAGCAAGTGTGAAGATCATATTGCATTTTATTTTTTTTTATTTTAATTAATTTCTTTATTTACATTTATATTGCCATGTTGTTGTTTTTAACTCTCTTAACCAAACAGTAAAAATACAATGGATATTTTTAAAGAGATTTATTCTAAACCATAGATAGGTATTGTTTTAGAATGAAATATTAGCACAGTAATTGAGAAATCAAACTGCTACTGAGGAAGAAATTCTGGCAAGTTAAGTTTTAAAGTTTTTTTATGTTTATTTAATTATTCTCATTTCACCATGTCACTTGATATTTTAATTAAGTCTTTCAAAAATTAATCAGCATATTTATATATATATATATATATATATATATATATATATATAGATAGATATATAGATATACAGTTATCGACAAATGTTTTGTAACATATGTGCCTCATACTGACAACAACCGATAACTACTTCTGATTTAACCGATTTTCCTCAACTCTGCCTTACATTAATCCTACAAGTATACAGATTGTTTTGTGAAAGCAACAGGATGAACAGCAAATTTATGACCATTTTAAGATAAAATGGCTTGGTGACCATTAAGAATCTTGACTAAAATCTTTTTTTAAAAGCTGTAGAAACTTTCAGGATCTCCAAAAAGCAAATGAAAATAATCAACTCTACATCATATTATTTCTTGCAATGGTCACCATACACCACACAGATCCTGTACAAGACACAGCTAGAACACCATGACATGCTTACCAAGGCCCGAACATGTGGAAACTGGTATTAGCAGAAACAAGGAGGAAAAAATTATATTTGAGATGAATTATTAATTCAATATATTGCTCTGCCACCAGTGTTGTTCCTCATTATTTAGAAAATTGCTGGACCCAGAGTTCATTGAAGAGCCAGTCATGTATGAAAGTGAAACATCAGGGTTTAAGGTCACCTCCAGGACACAGGTATCACAAAGCTATATAAGATGGGTGGTAAAATTACCCATCGCAAATATCAACAGATTATTGCTTCCCATTATGTTCCAAATCTACAGGTGGCTCAGATTTCTCACCATAGCTTTGAACGAGCTGCCCTCTAAAATAGGTTACTTGATTATTAAAAATGGCGTCTTGGGCCTCAATAATTTTTAGTAGCACTTACAAATTTTTATTATTTCTAATTTGAACATCTTGAAGGTGTGTGATTCTTTTAATATGATAATTATTCATCATGACAAGCACCTGGGAGTCTGGTACCATCATTGCCATGTTTGCAGAGGCACTACTGAGCTTGAGTGATGCTTTGAAATTTTCAGTATGATGTTATATTTGCTACAATATTATATATTTAGTTATAAACAAGGCCATTTGATTATTTTTCTGTAATAAATACAGTCTTTAGACAAGACTTTTGTCCAGGCAAAAACGAGAATGTTTATATTTAAGAAGCTGTAAAGATTAGAACAAATTTCTTTCCAATACTGCTGTTAGCACATAATATTCCGTACCATCAGAGAGTTATTTTAAGTCATAGTTGATGAAAATCGGTTATTAGGTTAGTGAGATATGGGCTTTTATACATGAATGTCCACATGTGCGACAAGACTTTTGTCAATGACTATATATATACATCAACAGAAAAAAAGATCCGTTTGTGGGCAACATGATGCTTGTTGGTAGGTGATATATGGGTGCACAATGGCAGTTTGAGGTAAACCTTAAAACTTGACCAGAAGGGCCTTAATAACAGGCAAATATATATGCAAACATATTACTGCCGACCAGTGGCACTGCTGGAACTTGCTGTAAAATACTGTTTTTAGGAGGTGCAAACGTGTCTATGAAATGGCAAAGCAAATGGCTGAAATCATAGCTGCTAATCTTTGAGAAAGTTATCATAGGTTTTAGGTGAGTTTCTTTGTCCAGGACAGAGAAACAACATTAAGGTCATCAGAGGTCAAACTGATAGACGCAGCCTCATACACACAGTCCTAAACTGGAAACATTTCTCATGTTAACTGTTTAAATTGAACGTGTGCCTTTACATAATGTCTCATTAAAAAGTTACTGAAAACATTTAAAATATTTATACTTCATTCATGAGTCAGTGATTTCATGCTGACACTATTAATATACAATATCTCTTACATATCTTCAGAAACAGTATATATTTTTCATTGTAAATAAATGAGAAATATTTGACACAATTTTTGTGTTAATATTACCCAGTGAAATATCTGAACACATAAAAGCACAGACCATATATTTGGAAAAGAGATTTTATTCAGTGAGCACCAGTGAAAATGAAGAATACTCCTTACTTCTCACCACTAACCGCTGATCTGTTGGCCTAAACACTGAAACAACAGAAAATTATAGTTGATCGCTCTCTGGAAAAAATATATCTGCAGTCACATTTCCAGAAACTACAAAAATAGTAACCAAATTTCAATAACAGAGGTGTTGTAGAAATTCTTTTTTCATAAAAATGGCAAGAAACAGGAGTAGATTTCATCTGAACAATTGAGACTATAAATTACATTATTATCTTAAATTTTCTGGACATATTTAGATTATGTGCTGTCAGGTATAAATAAAACACTGAAATTAAATTAAATACTGACACTTTTTTTTGCTATTCGAAAAAAAAAAAAGATGATGTGAAGTAGAAAAAAAGACATCTAAGAAATTCCAAAAACTGAAAAATGAAAATACAGTGCATCAAATTGACTTGTAGGGATTGGAGGCCCAGCGCGTCCCTCTGCTTAAACATCGTGATCATGCAGCTTAGCTTAACACTGTGAGAGAAATGGCTTTGCTACAAAATGTCCATGTGCTCAAAACCTGAGAATGGCTCTCACTGATGGTTCAATAGCTTCTCAATGACATGGCCTTTCTTCAACATACTGATATTTACACCTTCTGGAATGTTGGCGTGTTGATGGCAGAGGTTCTGAGGTATAGACCTCAGTATCTGTAAGGCCAGCGTCTGTGGCGATATTGTGCCCGTTTGAGTTCTTCGACCGTGTTGTGGTCGGGGTTGGTCTCGATGCACAAAACCACAAACTGGTTGGAGCAGCTACGTGTTTGCTGATTCAGCAGGCCACTGTAGAGGAAGGAAGCCTGGCCCGTGATGGCAATGTCACTAGCTCTCCAGGACTCACAGTTCTTATCATCCAGACGCCTTCCCATCTCGGACGAACCATGCCATATGGCCTTCTGGGGCCTGCAGAGAGATGATGACAGTAAACACAAATATATCAGCGGAAATGCAGAGAAGCACAACTATATAAACTGATAATGCAGACCATAACATAGGAGTGTGTACTTTATTTGGGTCATTCTCTGAAACTGGATCAAATTTAATGATTCACATTTTGGATCTAATATTTTCCACAAACTATAAAGAATTAAAAGAGTAGTCCTTGCCCAAAACATACCACATGGACACATACAACATGTCAGACAAAATAATTCGGATACATCCAGCGAAAGAAAAACTGTCACGAAAATTATGTCAGTTTTTGTTACTCATGTTTCATGCCATGCTTTCGCCGAAATATTAATTTAAAGTAGAAACAGTAGGGCTTGCAATAAAGACCTTGAACTAAAATTTATAACCAAAGTAGAAATTCCTGTTTTTCTTACTTTGTGGACTGAGAATTGCACATCAATTTACGGTTCCATCCGTAACCAGTGGTGTCTACACCAGTTACATAAGGAACCGACCCCATTTTCCCTGTGAGGGGTGAGGTTCCAGGTTACGACGTTCACTGTACAATTGGGTGACCTCCTGAAGTGTATTTATTTCACACAAAGCCAAGAGTTATTAATTTATTCACCAAAAACAAATGAAATGGTATGAATTTCATGTCCATATATGAATAATTCTTAATATAAATTTGGTGTTTCGTATGGATTTATTCCTGTTTGTTACTAATAAAAGTGCAGTTATGTGCATGAAGTACTTCCCTCACTGTCTTTGTAACAATGGTTCATGAATTTATGGTCAGTATAGAGGGTAATAAACTGGACTACATTGAAATTTGAGGATTGTGAACGTAACACTTTATGGTGCCATAAGAGAATGACACATATATATGTGTTTAGATTTATACCCAAAGTGGATGTGGCCTAAATCTGGGAGATTTTTTATTAGAGCCAAACACAGAAACTCTGTAAAAGGCTTGGAAGCATCAGCTACATCACTCAAGTTCATAATTAATCTCAGTTTCAGACATAATGTTTATCTTTTTAATGTAGAAACACGCAAATTGAAAATACCCAACTGACTATATGATAAAATGGATCATAATTTTTTCTTGCATTTTTCATGTCGGAAATAGCTCCACTAATTCTTGAAATAAACACTATGGTTAAAGCTGAGGTGCTGATTCACAATACAAAAACTTTTTCTAAAGGCCACAAATTTCTCAATGTAAATCAATTAATATAAATAAAGATTTCCAAATAAATAAGAGAAAAATCAATGATGTGTATGTAGTACATAGTATATAGTGTGAAATATAGTGTATGCATAGCAGCAAGGCATTTGGTATCATCCTTGCTGTTTTTACCAAACTGGTATAGTTTTGTCAGGAAGTTAAATTTACTCGTTAAAATTCTTATCATCAATCATCTGCCAAACTTACACTTAAGTACAGTACAGAAATATACACATGTGCATACACTCTACCAAAACCCTTATATGAATTGTAATTTAGGCCTCCACATGTGATTTTTAAGGCACACATCATCTGGTTTTCTTGACTGAACTGAATGTCACAAGTCATTTACCATGTTTTCCATGGATACCATTCGAAGTGTATAATCTACTATCACAACATAGTTATTATTGCCCCCTTGTGGCCAAAGGTTTTGTAAGGCGCATCAATCAAATTCAGAGGTTCAGTCCAGTGGGTTGATTATCTTGCCAAAACATGAGAGTGAAACCAGTGACTGACCACAGAAAGCAGCTAGCTCCTTAATACACAAGCACTAAAAACCCACCTCTTTTATGATTTCAAAATATTTATTAATATGAACCCAGCAAAAAACCTAAAGAACACAGAGTTCAATGGCAGCCTCACATGAATGTGGTAATATTTTATGGGAACATCTTTAGCAGGACAGTGCATAAACACTTTCATAATCCAACAATCTCTATACCCATTCGCCACTATTACCAGCCACATGCAGGATTTTATTATAGGGCATGACAGTAGTCCAATGCCCCTAGCAGTAGAAGCATTCCAGTAGATGATGTCCCAATATCCATTCATGCCAACTGACTGAAACAGGAACTGTCAGATCTTAAAAAACATCAGTTTTCATAAACAGCTTTAAAAAGAGGATTTGCTAACCACAATTGCAGCTCCGCTGTCACAGTGGCCATGGATGCGTGGTACGAGTCGCTATATTTACCACCTAGGCGTATAAATAGATGTAAACAGAAAAAGAACTAGCAAAGCGAGCAGTAAAATACACTGGTGGAAAAATGGTTATGAGAAGCCCAAACTTGTGGCTGGGAATGCCAATTTTTTGTTTTTTCATTTAGGGGACAAACTCTGGAACTGCAATACATGGTTCGTCTTTTTCAACTGCAGAAATAGTGCATAAAAGAATGTTGTTCTGTGTATACCATTATGTGGACACATCTTTCTTTTCCCACCCCTTAAATTACCCAAAAGCCACAGATGGTTTAAAAAAAGGTTTTAAACATGTCATGCTAACAACGCTTGCACTGCAAAAACAACATCTTAGCAAGTTCAATTATCATGAATATACTGTAGTTAACATTAGCTAGCATTTCCTATTAGAAAATCTCAAGACACAGGACCTGAGATTATTAATCCTATTTCTAGAATAAAACCAAACGATCTATCCATGAAGTAAGATAATTTCACTGGTATGAAGTCATTTCCTTCTCAAACAATCCAGTGTTTATTTCTCAAATTTTAACTAATTTGCTTTGCAGTATGTATTTGAGGGGTTTCACTGCATAATCAGATAAAAGGCAATTCCCTTGTTTGGTACAAGCCATTAGTTTAATGTTATTCATGTCATAAAATATTTTATATACATACATACATGTTTTTGTAATGAGCCACATTTTATCACGGTATAGTATACTTAGTATGATTTAGTAATATTTTAAATAAATAAAAATAATTCTATCTTATTCTGCAGCGAACAAAGAATGGCTGGAGTAATCTGTGATAAAAGGGTATATGCATTCTGCAAGAGTGAAGGGAAAGATTTATAACACATATAGTGGGGCCAGCTATGCTGTATGGATTGGAGACAAAAAAACAACTAAAAGAGAGGAGGCGAAACTCGAAGTGGCAGAGATGAGTAAGCTACGTTTTTTTCACGAAGTGACAAGAATGGACAGAAACAAATATAATAGAGGGAGAGCAAATGTAAAAATATTATTCATTCATTCATTTTCTGAACTGCTTTATCCTAATTAGGGTCACGGGGAGGCTGGCGCCCATCTCAGCCGACTCTGGGCGAGGGCAGAGTACATCCTGTACAGCTTGCCAGGCCATCGCAGGGCAGAAACACGCTGACAGCAACCCAGTGGCCTATTCTTTACGAACAACGGCAATGGTTCTTTTACATGCCTCTTACCACTGACAGTGAGAGACATTGCTGGCCTTTGATAACCCAGTTAGGTGCACTGGGGGAAAGATAAAAAATTTATGGGATAAAGTGAGAGAGGCCAGACTGTGATGGCTTGGGCATATGCAGAGGAGGGGGAAGAGTAGAAAAATGTTGAAGGTGTAACTGTGTGGTAGGAGGTAAAGAGGAAGTCCAAAGAGGAGATTCATGGATGTGTTGAGGGAGGGCAGGTAAGTGATTGGCATGATGGAGAAGGATGCAGAGGACAGGGTGAGAAGGAGAAGGGTAATCTGATGTGATGACCTCTAACGATATCAGCTGAAAAAAGAAAAATAATTTCCAAATTGCCCCAGGTGTGAGTTGTGTATTATTGTGTGTTTTGCCTTGCGATCATATGGCAAGCTGTTCAGGGTGAACCCCACCTTCTCCCAGTGTTGGTAATATAGTATATTATATTATAATTAAAGCTTTGGTTGGTCATCTGGAAAGCCAAAAAAAACTTGAAAGCATCTTCAGGGCTCCGTCGAAACCCACCTCTGCCATCTGAGGCCCTTCCAAAGCCATCAACACACTCACGCACGCACGCACGCACACACACACGCACACACACACACACACACACACACACACACACGTGCTCTTACTGCAGGTCCGTGCATGGTAGGGTCATACCTAAGGTGGAGCCATAGAAGCATTTGATATTTCCCAGCGGACTGCAACCCAGTGATTGGTTGGTGTTTTTACAGGATTACAGTGGCCACAGATGATGGATTTTTTTGGACCTTTTTCAGATCTCATAGGCTTTTGATTGCTGTCAGGGTGTAAGGACCATTTAAACCAATATAAAAATTTGTATACGCAGCTAAAATTTACCAACCCCAGCTTTAATATCTGTAGCACCCTTTTTAGTTGCCCTCCAAATAACCTTCTCACGAAATTCAAATATATTTAAAGCTTTACACCTACAGTACTCTTTGGCAGACAAACCCTTTGCATGCTATATAAATTGCAATGGTAAGACATTCATTCATTCATTCATTCATTTCTGAACCGCTTAATCCTAATTAGGGTCGCGGGGAGGCTGGCGCCCATCTCAG
>JAQMYF010000001.1:12355868-12365893 GCA_030014195.1 Neosilurus mollespiculum
GTGTGTGTGTGTGTGTGTGTGTGTGTGTGTGTGTGTGTGTGTGTGTGTGTGTGTGTGCGTGCGTGTGTGTGTGCGTGTGTGTGTGTGGTTGTGTGTGTATGTGTGCGCATGGGCCTATGTGAGGCTAAAAGGGACTATGTTTTGTCACAATGATTAAAAAGATGAGACCTTGGCAAAATACTGTTTTTTAAGTGTGTGTGTGTGTGTGTGTGTGTGCTTGCGTGCGTGCGTGTGTGCGTGCGTGCGTGCGTGCGTGCGTGTGTGTGTGTGCGGATGGGTGGCTGTGTTTACTGACCACCAATCCTGATGTTCCAGGCAGTCCTGGCATCCCAGCCTCGCCTTTCTCTCCCTTTACACCCCAGAAGCCTTTGTCACCTTTCTGTCCCTGACACACACAAAGAATGCAAACATATTCTCGTACAAAATATACAGATAATAACCCCATGTTATGCAGTGTTTGTTGAGCAAATGCAGACAAAACACAGGGTGGTATACAGGTTAAAACTTCAAGCAGATATTCAGTCTGTCATGGTCTGATGACAGTGAGATCATCAGATGTCTACAACTTACCCTGGTGCCTGCATCCAGCATAGTAACTGTGATAGGGACAAAAAGTCAAGAAGGTTAGTTAAATAATTGTTATGTTACAAACAAACATACACACATACAGTGTGTGTGTGTATATATTTGTGTGTTAGAAAAAAATACACTCAACATTGCATACATCTACAATCAGAAAGAGATAGGACAAATATGACCTGCGTGGGAGACATGCCAGGAAAACCTTTGCTGTCCAAAAAGAACATTAGAGCAACACTAGACTACAGTCTGTCACTGAACATGTAGGCAAAGAGCAGGAATTTTAGAATAATCTGAAGAGATGAATCAAATATTGGCCACAGATAAAGAGTACAGATAAATTGGCCACAGATAAAGGGGGGGTGGGGGGTTTAACATTTTTTCTCTGGAAGTGACGTCAACCAGTTGGGTGGGGTTGACATCTCTTGTGGAGAAAGTGAAACTTACATTTTAGTGACTTTGAGGACAAAAATGCTGCCTGAGACGTGCTTGACGGTAAATCCAAATTGGCTTATGTGGCTAAAGTTTTGCCAATTCGGCTTTCCTGTAGTCAGTTGGCTTAGAAACAAAAAGAAATGTTTACATTCGCATCGCTACCAGGCTGAAACAGCCAATCTGATGAAACCGCTGACGTTATACGTGATCATTTTAAATAGCTAGTAACACTAATTCATCTCAGGTACCTTTTAAGCCACTGAAACACGGGAAATGATGAGCGACAAGCGACCATGCAAAGTCAGTGATTGCCAGAGAAATAAATGACGAGATTTTCTTAAGAGACACAAAGTGGGTGGGCTCGGACTTCAACTAAGCTAAACTTTCATGCAGTAAGAGCTTAAAGATACTGTTGATTGACAGATTCTGCCAAACATTGACTTCCCGAAAACTTTTCCTTATTACTTCCACACATGTAAAATAGATGATTTTGTGTGCAGTTCACTGGCAAAGCAACTGGCTTATCGATTGCCGCTTTCTGTGTGAATGCAACCAAGACCAAATACAGGAGATGATCCTCACACCAACTGAGAAACAAAGTGGTGGAAATGTTATGGTTAGGGGTTGCTTTACTGCCTCAGGGACTGGACAGATTGCAGTTATTGAATCTTATATAATAATTTCAAAGCATGTTTGAAGATGAAGTGAGGACATGAGACTGAAAGGTGAACTGGATGTGTATTATGATTCTAAGCACACTTACAAATCTGCCAAGGAATAGAAAAAAGAAACCGATGGTTATGGATTAGTCAAGTGAAAGCTCAGCTTTGACCCCTTTGTATTATTGTGGGGGGATTTACAAAGGGCTGCACATGCAAGAAAACCCTCAAATATCTTTTCAGGAAGCCATTGTATGCAACTGATAAACAATTATGCAAAACGACTCTAAAAAGTGGTTGAACGGTGGTGTAGTGGTTAGCACCGCCGCCTCACAGCAAGAGGGCCTGAGTTCGATTCCCAGCTCAGGCGTTTCTGTGTGGAGTTTGCATGTTCTTCCTGTGCTTGCGTGGGTTTTCTCCGGGAACTCTGGTTTCATCCCAAAAAGCCCAAAAAGAGCCTAGGTGTGAGTGTGATTGGTTGTGTGAGTGTTGGCCCTGCGATGGCCTGGTGAGCTGTCCAGGGTGCCCATGACCCTAATTAAGATTAAGTGGTTCAGAAAATTAATGAATGAATGACTCTATATCTGTTATGGGGGTAATACTAACTTCTGAGACAGAGGAGAACCTAGTTTCTCCACAAAAAATATTACACATATTGATATTTTTGTCAAATAAATGACAGGAAAACCAAGTACATTATTTATTTGTAGGCACTGTGTTTGTGTTAAAGAAAGTGAAATGTTTGCTTGTTCACATATATTGGAATAAAAAAATATATTTTTTATTTTTATAATTATATTTTTTGCATGTCATGGATAGAGTGCCATACTGTGGCATAGAGAGTGACATACTTGTAGGACCTGGAGGGCCAGGAAGACCCCTTTCACCCTTTTCCCCTTTGGCTCCAGATGTTGAACAGCTGGCTCCCTCTTTAGGAGACAAATGGGGAAAGCAACAAATGAAATTAAGAGTACTGAGCAAAACTATAAAATTTGTGAAATATTATTTTTAAGCTCTTAAAGGGAAAGTTATTGCTTTAATTAAACACAAAATAGAATGTGCTAATAAAGTTTTTTCGTTTTTGTTTTTCATAAAAAAGAATGCTTCACTGCTTTCGTCATGTGGTGTCAGCTTAAACAATTAAATTAAACAGTTTTGTAATCAAAGGAACAATAAATCAGAAGGATTTTAAAACTAACCTGAGGTAGAGTTGCCCTTGATCTGTGCAAACCAAAAAAAGGAAGAAAAAAAACCACGGAGAATCAGAGGTCATGACAAAGGGCAGAATTTGAACGGTAGTAAACAAAGTAGTGTTAATCCAAACAGAATGACTTTAGAGTGAAACCATCTGGGATAGAAATCATGCACTGGACAAAACAGGACATTTAGTCCATGGAGCAGGAAAAAAGGGAATGCCAAAACACAAAAATAAAACATTTGTGCTATGTGCACGCATGTTTTTCATCTGTTGTGTTGTTGTTTCTACAGTAGTAGCAACAGTAGTTGGTTTAGTAAACAAGTATCTACCTATCTATGTACCTATCTAAATGTACAGTCTTTGTACATTAACACACCATGAAATTTCATGTGTTTCTTTGCTTTAAGCCTGAACTTTTGAGTTTTAAGCCTTTCACAGATGTACTATGTATACTCATATTAAGTGATTTTACTCTATTTTGAATTGATTGTTAAAATAGTTTTATGTCAGTGTTAATACACTGGGGCGGCATGATGGCGCAGTGGTTAGCACATCTGCCTCACAGTAAGGAGGTCTAGGTTTGATTCCCAGCCTCGGGGATTTCTGTGTGGAGTTTGCATGTTCTCCCTGTGCATGTGTGGATTTCATTCAGGTTACTCTGGTTCCCCCACCCACCGTTAAAAAATGCACAGTAGGCTAATTGGCTGTTCCAAATCGTCCTTAGGTGTGACTGGTAAATGTGTTTGTGTGCTGGCCCTGCTGTTCATGGTGTACCCCGTCTTTGCGCAGAGTCCCCAGAACCCAGATTAGGATGAAGCAGCTTAAAAGTAATTCATGAATGAATGTTAATACACTGTATATGTCTTCTAATTCAATTATTTTTTATGAAGGATGGTGGCATAGCACATCCACCTCACGGCAAAAAGGTCCTGGGTTCGAGTCCCAGGCTCAACCCTTATTGTGTGAAGTTAAAATGTTCCCCCGTGTTTGCGTGGGTTTCCTCTGAGTATTCTGGTTTCCTCCCACAGTGAAAGACATGCACATTAGGCTAATTGGCTGTTCCAAATTGGCCCAAGGTGTGAATGTGAATGGTTGAGTGTATGTTGGTTCTGCAACGGACTGGCCAGCTGTTCAGGGTGTACCCCACTTTTGCACAGTGTCGGCTGAGATGGGCTCCAGCCTCCCTGTGACCCTAATAGGATTAAACGGTTCGGCAAACGAGTGAGTGAGTGAGTGAGCCAGTTATCGAGGTAGTACTTTTGCTGTACTGAAGCACAGGAAATACAGAGCACAGTCGATTAGAAGTCCTAATCAACACAAGCATTTGAAATTTCATCTTCTTCCACTTTTACTTCCTGTCTGTGGCACAAGACCAACACAATATCAGTTTAGTTTAGTTGATAGAATATTAGTGTTTTTAAATTGATCACACTGAGTTAGTTTATCACAAAAACGATCAGCATACTCATACCATGTTTATCTATCATGCAGCATGCTCATCACTAAGGCTGTTCAGGATTTTATAGGGTTTTAATTTCTGTGCAAGTTCATGAATTGAATGAGCTTGGGCATAAATGTTCATTTCAGATGACTTGGAGAAAGACTTCAAGACTAAGAAAGCCTCATAATTACACTAATTAATGTTTTCCCTGCTACCATACCACGTTTCAAATGGTTAAAGTAAGGAAAAGCCCAAAAGCTTTCGATCATGAGTAATGAGGAACAGTCCAAATTTAATTTCATGTCAATTAAAACATTCACTCAACGATTTTACGAAGATCTCAGACTCTGCCTATAAAGTCTTGTTTTTAAGAGTCAAACTGAACTTTTGAACTCACACAGACAAACAGACTTCAGATGTTCTAAAATGACAAAGGAGTCCAATTTTAATCCAAATGGCCAGCGTAAGGTAGGTTTTCTTTCCAATCAAGCAAGAGCAGGACCTGATTCACTTCATTTAGTGTTTGAAATCTAATTCATTAAATGCATCTATATAAGATATATTCGATAAGCTTCAGCTTGGATAAAATGAAAACCTTGAAAAACACTGGCTTTCTGTGGATAAGACTCCTCCGATTTACTGCTACTTCAAAATGTAGAGCTTCATGCGATTGTATTAATCAGCTTAGATAAAGAACAAACAATATGGTGCTTTGTCAAAATGGACAAGTTAAGGCCTTGATTTAGAACCATTGTGCCTCATTAGATGTGCTGTGGGAAAATAGGCAATCTACTTAATTGGTCCACAAAAACGAATCGTACATTGCACCAAATAATTGTGCTATCAGTTGCAATCAATTTCAAGGTTTTATTACATACTACTCTAGTAGTGAGTGGTGGAACGTAGCGTGATTCGTAATGACCTTGTACATTTCAGACAACAGAATTAGAGAAGCATGTAGATCGTTATGACAACACTAACAAAAGACAGATGAAGATGAATAAATAATTGAAGACTGTTGTTTTAAACTGAGCTTTGCTGATCTAACTTTGGGTAGTTTTCATCTGACTGCTGCCACGGAGTTTCCAATCGTAGCAAACACAGCTATTTCAATATTGCTACATAACATATCTATGTAAATTTGGCTTTTCAATCATAACTATTTTGAAAACTAAACACAGGACAACTGAGAGCAGTTAAGGAAGAGCTTGATGTTGCCCATTCGTCAATTTCTGTCAGGATATCCAGGATATATTCCTGCCAGGTTTTTCACTGAGTGTGGTGAAGTCCTTATAATATTACACGCTTTACTCCATTTTCATTTTGTAGCATTTGGGATTGTGGTGTGCTGTGGGACTTTACAATGGCAAAAATGTGCCAGGTGGCACGGTGGTGTAGTGGTTAGCACTTCTGCCTCACAGTGAATAGGGCTTGAATTTGAGCAGTGTGACTGGTGAGGGCGTTTCTGTGTAGAGTTTGCATGTTCTCCCTATGCTTGCGTGAGATTCCTCTAGGTACTCCAGTTCCCTCCCACAGTCAAAAGACATGCACATTAGACTAATTGGCTGCTCCAAATTGCCCTTAGATGTAAATGTGAGTGTGAATGGTTGTGCGTGGGTGTTGGCCCTATGATCATCTGGCGAGCTGTTCAGGGTGTACCCTGACTTCATCTGGAGTTGGCAGGGATGGGATTCAACCTTACTGTGACCCTAATAAAAGAAGCGGTTCGGAAAATTAAATAAAAATAAAAAATGTGCCATTGCACAAAATAAGTTAAAAAACAGAATATACAGGAATTCTACAAGTTTTTTTTTCAAGCTTAGTCCCTCTATAACATGTTGAACTGATTGTCTGCAGTAGACTGTTCTGCAGAACAAGCAAATAGAAATTAGCATTAAAACACAAGATTATTATTTTAATTAAAATAAATTTAAATGTAGTTTATTCACTGAACACTTGACTATATTTTGACAAAAGCACCATATATCATGCCTGAGACACACAAGAAGTGTGAAACCGACTCTGAGGTTGAGTCTGAATACCAGCGCACAACCCATGTCACTTACAGATGTTTTACAGTGTGGCCTGGGAGGAATCGGGAACACTGTCTATAAACATGTGAAGGTAAAGCAGACACCATGAGTCAATGAGTTACATATTAATATGTGCAAGTAATAAGTGAGGAACATGAAGTAGGAACATAGTACACTTACTCCTTTGGGACAGTTGAATATTCCAGGACGTCCAGGTGGGCCAGGGGGACCAGGTGGGCCCTTGTGGATGAAAAAAAAGGGGTGTGAATGAGGGATGGACAAAAAAGGCAGATAAAGATCTCATAGCCTAAACAAGCTATAAATTATAAGATTTCACTTAGTTACAGCATGTAATCTCCATGGTATTGTTGCTTCAGTTGGTCAGGTCAAGGCTCAGCAACATTATGTGGTAATAAAATAAAGTCAGTTGATGACCTGAATGTACTGAATAAGCAGGTTATCACATCAATGGACTTTTTCTTTACAAATGGTACGGCTCAGATAATGTGTGAGTGCTTCAGGAAGCATGAGGATATGGAGCATTTTCACATATGTTTTGGCACCTCAGTGTCCTGACCTTAACGCTATTGAAAGTCTTTGGTATGTGCTGGAGAAGACTTTATAGAGGGGTTCAATTTTCCCTTATCACTTCAAGATGTCAGAGAAAAACAAACCCAACTCTGGCAGGAAATAAATGTTGTGATGAATGTCATGGTGATTACATGCTGTAATAAAGGCTGAAGGCAATCCAACAAAATATTAGAGTGCAAGACTTTTTGTTTTGGCTGGGCAGGGTATAATGCAGTCACTAAAGAGAAAAAAAGCAAGAATAAGTTTTTATTTAAGACATTTTAGTAATTCAAAATAAAGGATTAACCATTTGATAGATTTAAGTCTCATAAGCACTAGATTTATAGAAGCAGAATTATATATACACATATAATGTTGCGTAGTGGTTAGCACGTTCGCCTCACAAGAAGGTCCTGGGTTCAAGTCCCGGGCTTGGCATGAGTGTTTCTATGTGGAGTTTGTATGTTCTCCACATGCTTGCAAGGATTTTCTTCTGGGTACTACGGTTTCCTCCCAAAGTCCAAAAACATGCACATTGGGCTAACTGTCTGTTCCAAATTGCTCCTAGGTGTGAGTGTGAATGGTTGTGTGTGTGTGTGATGGCCCTGCAATGGACTAGTGAACTGTTCAGAGTGTGAGATAGGTTCCAGCCTCCTCACCACCCTAGTAAGAATAAGCAGTTTGGCAAATCAATAATTGAATGAACTACAAATGAACCTCAAATAGATAATGATTCCTTTAATATTAAGTGCTACTACAAACAAACAAGTCCACTAACAACATGAAGATGTTCCACGACAACATCGTAAACAGTTATGTTTCCGGTTTGCTTTCCATCCCCATGTGATGACGTGCTGTTGTTGTGAAGTTGTTGCTGTTAGAGTGCAAGAATTCATTTAAGAGCAGATAATTGTGGTAAGTGGTGTAATTACAACTCAGTATGAAAACCATAAGAAACCTCAAATGTTGCTTCAGTTTCCTAGCATGCAGCAGTCATTACATTTCTCTGACAGGGTCAGTGCTGCAATTTTATGCGGAAAATGATGGGATGGGGTATGAAATCCAGACGTAGTTGTTCATGAATCCGAAAATGCTGTCAACACTCAGATAAGTTTTCAGGACTAGAAGGAAATTTTTGATGTGTGTGTGTGTGTGTGTGTGTGTGTGTGTGTGTGTGTTTTGCGACTACAGAACTAATGACATCCTTCATGAAAATGAGCAAAAATAAATAGATAAAGTGAAAAACACATGCACTGATTGGCAGAGCTTAAACATATGATGAAGTTTAATTATAATGCGATACTGTTTACTATAGCAAATATTCCTGAGTAGTGCATGTGTTCTCCAGAACACTAGTTTCACCATGTCAATAATGAATATTTGTTGAAAACTCCTGGACAGAAAAAACCTTATACAAATCTTCATGGTTAGTGTTATGTTTTTTTTTTTGTTGTTGTTTGTTTGTTTTTACAGCACCGTTCACAAACCATTCCAAATCATAAAGCCTTACACAGGCAGATACACATTACCATCTCAGCAGTACCACTAAAAAAAAAAAACTAAAAAAAACTAACAAAAACTTTTTACTAAAGTAAAAGAAAAAATGATCAACATCTTTCCTAACTAGAGGCTTCTTTAAAATATAAGACACTTGATCATGACCTATTAAAGTTTTCACAATAAATGATTTTTAATTCTGGCTAATATTTCCTCATGTGCTACAACCTCCAACATTTGTGTCAACCACATTTTAAAATCAGAAGGTAATGTACTATTCCAACATCTGAGGATCACTCAGGCAGCAGTAACAACCCCTAGGCTTACCACCACAAAATCATATTTTGATACATTTGGTATTTCTGTAAACTAACTCTGTTCTGTCCTAAAGGGCACTTGCACATTCCCAAATTGCATGTAAAAAAGTTCCTGTTTCTGTTTGACGTTTCCAGCAGAGACTATCGGCCATAAGGCCCATAGACTTCTGGTGCTTAGAAGGAGTAAAATCTCTTAAATGTTATGTAAAAAAATTAGTAAGTGAAGAACTTGCCACAGACTAGGGTCACGGGGAGGCTGGAGCCTATCTCAACTGACTCTGGGAGAACGCGGGTTACACTAAACAGCTTGCCAGTCAATCAAAAGGTCAACACACACACACACACACACACACACACACACACACACACACACACACAACCATGCACATTCACACTTAAAGGCAATTTTGAACAGCCAATTAGCCTAATGTGCATGTCTTTGAATTGTGAAAGGAAACTGAAGTACGTGGAGGAAACCCATGCAAGTGAGGGAAGAACATGCAAACTCTACACAGAAACATCCCAGCCAGGGACTTGAACCCAGAACCTTCTTGTTGTGAAGTGAACACGCTCACTACTATGCCACTACTGTACATCGATCATCTGAGCAAATATCTAATTGTCTACAGTGCTTTAGTATTCCCCATGGTGAGGGATGACAGTGTGATTTAACATTTGCTAGAGGGGTGCCAACAATTCTGTGGTTGTCCGTATGTGAGTAATACATACCGGTAATCCATGTGAGTCTCCTTTATCTCCCTTACGTCCATTCAGACCAGGACGACCCTACAGCAAAACACAGAAGAGGTCTAAATATTAATGTGCAAAACCATATTAACCCCAGGCACAATATTTGACCGCATTTGGATGCATAACATCTGCATTAAACACAGACAGCCCTAGAAAATATGCATGGCAGAAAGTTAACTCATTAACTTACTGGGCGGCCAGGAAATCCAAATTCCCCTTTGGGTCCACTCGGTCCAACAGGGCCCTGTTTGATAAAGCCAAATACGGAAAAATTATGACCTTAAGGCACAACTGTGTTTCAATCAATACTGCAGCCTTTATAACAGGTGCGTAGACAAATTAGGCCAAGCTGTAAGAAAGAAAACTTGCCAGAAAAAAAAACAAAAAACTGTTCCACTTGGTCTACACAAGTACAGGCCTGATAACATTTTCCAAAACACTTTGAACAGAAGCAGCTGTAGCCATACACCAAAGAAACAGAAAAGGCTTTAAACTAGGGTGTGATAAACAAAATAACATCTAACGTAACCAAAAAACACACACAAC
>JAQMYF010000001.1:12377712-12389214 GCA_030014195.1 Neosilurus mollespiculum
ATATAGATTCACATACGTTTTCCATCAGTCACCTTGCTTGTGAGTTCCAGTAATTTCCCAAAATAAAGATTGAGAAATTCAATCTGATGTTTTGGGTTGTTAAAAATATTTACTATTACAACTTGAAAAGATCAGATCACATTTTATGAAGCATTTATACAGAAATCCAGATCATTATAAAGAAACCTATGAAGTATGTTTCATAAGGGACAAACAAGTACCAGATACACGCAAGTGATGTGGGTAATGTGCGGTAGGTAGCAGTGCATTGCAGGGTGAAAATACATGCATGCACGCACTCACGTGCACACGTTCAGGTTAATATAAACCATATGGCAAAGAAAGCACCCGAGGACCTTTGAAAAAGACTTAAGTATTGGATAACAATCTCATTCTGTTTTCTAAGTAGGTCTGGACTCGGTTTGCTGTTGTGTGTGTGTGTGTGTGTGTGTGTGTGTGAGTGTGTCTGTTAATGATTAAGCTCTTACACATCAATGCTTTGTACGTGCCAAAAACTCAATATGGAGACACTCTTTAATCTTGAATTGAATGCGTCACTACTCTGATTAAAATCTTACAAATATAGACTGCCTTTACAGAATTTCTGAAAGAGTGTCATTTTAACACATCTGTGTCAGAGATGGAAGGACATGACAAAAATAATGTTTCCAGTTGAAATAACCCTGGGGAAAATGAATTTATTAATGAATCTCTGCCTGGCTTTAGGCCAGATTTCTTCATGATCAATCTTACCTTTAACCCTGGAGGACCCTGGACTCCTGGGATGCCACGGTCACCCTTTGGACCTCTTGGCCCCTGAAAAAAAAAATCCCCCAAAACATAAAAGGTTAAATGACTACCTAAAGTTCATTAGTTACCAATAAAGATACAGCAAAGTACCGCATCCAAGTGAAACAGATAATAGAAAGTGTGCAGAATGTAGAACATACTATATGTTGAAATACTATTTAAAGATGGAAAAGTATATAACTCTTATCATATACCATTTGAATAATTTAAAGTAAAAGTAAAATAATAAATAAGCAAAATAACCAGTAAATTATAATTACGTTTAAAATTTTTTTTTGTCACATCTATATGTTTTGAGTGCTCGTCCGCAGCACACTTTGGTTCACTGTGTGAGCAGCCACTTCTGGGTTCACCAGACTATGGCTTCCAGCTTGCACCGTGAGACCATACTTAAATGAAGTCCAGATGAATATGATTTGGCTTGATGTCTGTGTGTTTATTGTTTCTGTCCTTTTAGCCTCCTTGTGGATTATTGGGTTTATGTCAGGATTGTAGTCATGACTCAGTTTCCTGTACTGTTTAGCCTGTTACCTGTTGTTTTATTCTGGTTTATCCTTATTATTAAGCCCATGTTATTTCTGCACATGCACCCCGCTTCCACATTTCACCTTCATGACATGACACAAGTCATAAAGTATAAAGTACCACGCATTTAAAGTCCATACTGACACTGTGGAGACATACCTTAAATCACTTTTACACATTTACTTAGAGGAAACTAATTATAGACTGGTAAAAGTGCCAAAAAGGAAAAAAAAACATTTTGTAATGTAAGGGATTAAACTTAAATTTTAATTTATTATGTAAGAAAACAAATGGCTGGGTGGTGTGACGTGAACTTATGTGAAGCAGAGTTACTGTCACAACCCCAGAGTTAATTATTTTTATATAGCATTTCCCACAGGATTTTATTTTTCTGAAACCACAGCAGTCTGTTAATAATTATTTTTTCGAATAAATAAAGATTGGTCCATTAAACTTTCGATTATTATCAGTATAATTATATTCAATATATATAAATAGTGGTGTAGTGGTTAGCATATCTGCCTCATAGCAAGAAGGTCCTGCTCCTGAGTGAAGTATAGACAAGGGGTGCGACTATCAACCTGATCGCAGGATCGAATCCAGGTTGATGCCGCAGGAGTCCATGGGAACTAATTGGCTAAAGTCTAATGAGAGGGAGGGATGACATACACTCACCTCTTTATTACTTACAGATCCCCCTCCCAAAAAAAAAGGTCCTGGGTTCGAGGGCGTCTCTTAAACGAGTTTGCATGTTCTCCCCGTGCTTGCATGGGTTTCCTCCGGGTATTTGGTTTCCTCCCACAGTCTAAAGATATGCATCTTAGGCTAATTGGCGGCTCCAAATTGCCCCTAGGTGTTAGTGTGAATGGTTGTGTGTGTGTTTTGCTGTGCGATGGACCAGCGAGCTGTTTAGGGTGTCCTCTCTCTAGGCCTCCCTCTAAAGCCACTCCTTCAAAACACTTGGATGTGCATTGCCTGACTACTGCTAGAAGACCATATGAGAACGTTTTGGGGCATCTTTTTGTAAGTTGTAAGCCTTTTACTTGATGAGAAGTAAAAGATGAGATGATGAGAAGTAAAAGAAAGAAATCTGCATCTGCTTACGCATAACATCACCACATTCATAAATGTATAAATAATATAATTGAGCTCAAATGTTGAAAAGACATTTTTCTGCTTTTTTTTAAAAAAAAATTTATTTTTATTTTTTTAAATAAAGCCCAGATGGATCTATTATATTATCTTCAATCACAGCCTTTGTATCTGATCTCTTAAAAGAGTTTTTAAACATAAAATTAAACTTTAAAGATGTGAGACTCTAGACTCCAGACTGCTCCTCTGAAATGCAACAGTAAAAAATATCTTCCTCGGTGTGAAACTGGAGCCTTTGAGCTTAGAGCTGAGATACAAAGAAAGGGAAGAGTGTGTCTAGTTCAAATACAGACTAAAACCTTGCACTGATTAAATTTAATGATGTTCTGCAATGTTTTTAAGCATCGCTTCACACTTCGCCCAGGCAGCAGAACTTTGTAGGACGGCATTACTGATGCAGTGAGATAATTAGGAGCAACAGTTACTTTTAAACAAACTCTTATCCACACACAGTCAATCAGGATTAGGTCTTAGGTCTCAGGATTAGGTCTTCTCACAGGTTTGCATAGCCTCACTGACTGACTTCGCTAAAAGTCTCAAAACTACTGAACTTAATAAGAAGCCAATCAGCAGTAGCTCATCTACAGATAAATCACACGTTCTTCTTCTCACTCACTCACTCACTTGCTCATTTGCAGAACCATTACTCCTATCAGGGTCATGGGGAGGCTGGGGCCTATCTCAGCTGATACATGGTGAAGGCGGTGTACACACTGAACAGCTTGCCAGACCATCTCAGGGCCAACACACACACACAACTATTCACACTCACACTCACACCTAGGGACAATTTGGAACAGCCAGTTAGCCTAATGTGTATGTCTTTGGAGGGAGAAAACTGTGGGAGGAAACTGAAGGAGCTGAAGGAAACCCACACAAGCATGAAGAGAATATGCCACACAATGTCTGAGCCCGGGATTCAAACCCATTCCCTTCTTGCTGTAAGGCTGATGTCCTAACCACTACCATGTCACCGTGCCATCCCAAGTTCTTCTTACAATATGTATATATTTGTTTATATAGTAAAAGCTTAAAGAGGAACTTGTACAGCAGACCCTCAACATGAATGTTTTTAGAATGTGTGTAACTGTCAGTATGATTAAGTTTTGAGTTTATTAAGCATCTTTAGGGAGTCTCCAGTGTCAGTGCTTTTTAACAGTCAGAGGTAAACTCATTTCCCTTTACTTTTGTGTCTTATCCTGCAATGTATACTCAGAGATTAAGTTATTATTTTAAAGGAGCATTGCATCCAAGGTTATAACACTATAAATATGCAGAATTGGGCTCATAATGATTTATGAGAATTAAAAGTGCATTTGCTGGCCATTATTCTTTGTCATAAGCTCTGACACACTGGAAATAACAACACACACAAAAAAAATATCAAATATTACTTCTTTAAAGTCCCTGACATTTATAAGAAAGTCCTCAGGATAGAAGAGTTTGCACTTTCGGTTACTGGTGACAAAACTGGCTGCAGGCTTTTGGAGAAAGGAAAGGCTGGTGATGGTTATATATTAACTGTAACTATTATAACATAATAGGAATTACTTAAATAATTCATACAAATAAATAAAAACATAAAAATATTTACAATCTGAACATCTGTGCTTCTGTAACTTTGCTTCTCATTAACCTCAATTGCTCTACCCCCCTCCTTGATTATATTCCTGAAACGTCATGTATTCTTCCTTACATATGATCCATAATTCTTACTTTATACAGGCGACACTACCAAAATCACATTAATCTGCCACTGAATGATTTCCATGTGTTAGAAAAAAAAAAACCTTGCATACAGGTTTAGGTTCTGCCTCAAAGTGGAGCACCCCATTAGATTATTATGGGCTGTATTATGGGCATACTAAATTATTAAAATAATTTGTTGCTTCAGTAAAAAGAAAATTTTTAAAGTTTTCAAAAACAAAATATGCTTTATGATGTTATCAGATTCCTTCCAAACAACAAACAGGCATTGTGATGGTTCCAGCATAGGGATGTGTAAGGGGTTGTAGAAAAATTCTTAGATTTCTCCTCAAATTAATTTTATTATGTAAAGTTGCTTGGTGACAATGTCAATTGTAAAAAGCGCTATACAAATAAAACTGAATTGAATTGAATTGATGCAAACGAACACTGGACGGAGGGACGGATGTACAATCCATCTAAAATCAAATCGATCAAATCGGGTGTAGTGCTAGTACATTAAAAATTTACTCACCAAAGGACCTTGAGGATCAAAAAGCCCTGTGAAGTTGTGAAGGCCCTCAGTATCGTTCAAAAATAACTGAGAAGATAATAAAAATATATATTTTTCCAAATAATGCACAATAATTTTTTTCAACAGAGGCTGAAATCTAGACACTTGAACTAACTTCCTGTAGGTTGATGATAGGTCCTGGTGGCCCAAGTGGCCCTGGTGGACCAGGAACACCGATTCCGTCTAGACCTCTTTCTCCCTGAACACATGTGAGTTTACACATTTATAGATAAAATACAGCAGGCAGAAACAGACAGCAAGATACAGATTATTTGGGAACATACCTTCTGTCCTATTTCTCCTTTCTGTCCTTTCTCTCCCTGGAGAAAATAATAATAATAAAATTAAACAGAAAAGAAAGAAAATACAAATATGTAACATTATATTGCACAGCAGAACCCTTAAAAACAGGTGAAGGTAGAATATTAGCAAAAATGAAACATATATAAAGAATTAGAGTTATAAAATTTGAATGGGTGCCAGAATCATTGTAGGTTGTTTTCTACAGTACTGTCTCGCATCATTCATTAAAGAAATGCTTAAGATACAATTATACTACACTCTCAACAACCACTTTAACAGGAGCACATGTAACCCTAGGCATTCATATAATTCTGCAAATTTGGGTCAAGAGCTCCAGGTAATGTTCACATAAAAAACAACAAGGAAAAATGTGATAATTTTAAATGTGATACCTTTAAGGGCAAAACAATAATAATAGTGAGTGACAGTCCAAAAGAATGAAATGGGTTGTTTAAGAGAGAAGTGAAAAGGGAACTCACAGACATTTACATTTATGGCATTTGGTGTTTTTTATTTTTATTTATTTATTTATTTTTACAACTAAGCAATTGAGGGTTAAGGGTCTTGCTCAAGGGCCCAAGAGTTGTGGCACTGGGACTTGAATCTGAAACTCCGGATTAGTTACCCAGAGCCCTATCCACTGAGCCGCCACTGCCTTTGCTTAGAGAAACTCAAACAACCAGTCTTTCTGAACACAATGTGCAAAAAATGGGTGGAATTTAGCAAAACGAAGCTACAGGCCAACTGGCCAACAGTCCTCCTTCATATTTACTGGTCAGGAACACTACATCTTCTTTGCCCATTGGAATTGTCAGGTCGCCAGCAGGATGACTAGCTAGCGAATTTCACTCGCCCTACAGATTTTTGACTCACCACGGGCCAGCGGACTAGTGTTAATTTCCACCAATGAAAAAAGCACTTCCAAACATATCAAACATGGGTAACAACACCTCCTCCTGCCAGTCAAGAGCCTGAGACCACAGTGAATGCAGATTCATGAAAACTACACAGCTGGAGATTGTAATAATGCTGCATACAGTATGTGAGTGAAAGAAGAAACCAGGAGATCAGCAGATTATGAAATATTCAAACCAATAATCAAATTCATTAATATGCTTCTGCCAAGTGGATCACAAGATTTCATGTCAAAGATTAGTGATACATGAAGCTGTGAAGGGTTATGCCATTATTATTTTTCAATATAAGGTTTTGCTTAAGGATCAAAAAATACTTACAGCTCTTCCAGGAAATCCAGGTACACCTGGTTTCCCTTCAGGTCCTGTAGGACCAGGCTCCCCCTGGAGGTGTATATGAAAAGTAATCATAAAAAAATTTGTTCGTTTAGACATTTTTATATTATGTCTAATTTTAAATATTGAAAAAATACATATGATGTATACACATATGGAAATATACTGCTATGAAATCAATGATAAAGTGTTGATCCATCTGTTTAGCATATGTGAATTAAAACACAACCCTTTAACTGTGCTCATCTCCATTGTGGAACATTTTGGCACTAATTTACAGACATGCCTTTTCTATTAACTGATATATTTGGACACTAAAATGTCCCAGTATAGCTGAAGTGCCACTGTGCAAAGCAAAAGTAACGTAAATCAGAAAACACGAGATGTTGATTTTAAATCTGGATCTCAGTATTGCTATGCAACTATAATCTTCCACTGCATAATGAGTATAAAGGAGGGGTATACCGTGAGTGGTGAGTTATTCTGACCGCAGCAGATGTATTGTTTGATCATTTTTTGCTCAGTAGGGTTTATTAGTTAAAATTAAATTCAAATGGGAAGCAAATGGGTGGGAACTGCAGGCTTCCTCTGGCAGTGAGCAACAGGAAACTGCGGGCCTCATTTATCAAATGAGAATCTTGAGAATCTCAAGCGGAATTTACCAATCATTAATCATAAATGGTCTCATCATGTGCAGATAAGAAATACTGAGTTGGCTGAGTTATGACAAAAACGGAGAAAGTCAAATCCTTTGCTTTTAAAAAAAGGTACTTGCTAGCCAAGTTAGGAAATCAAAGTTTCCAACATTATTATATACTGATTATTATTATTATTATTATTATTATTATTATTATTATTATTATTATTATTATTGGCAAATTGTTTAGCAATCTGCTGGCAAATCGTCCTTCAAACCTCAGTGCAACTTTTAGCTAGAGATGTTTGCTTCATGAAATGGTCTACTGCATGTGCTTACAGTGTAACATTACAGAAAATATTTCAGCTCTCCCTGATTCAATAACTTACATTAACATTAGCATTATATATTGCCCAGGCATATTAAATAAACAGCGTTATCTCTTGGAAATCCCCTCCTTGAATCGCCACCTTACCATGGTGGAGGGGTTTGTGTGTCCTAATGATCCTGGGAGCTATGTTGTCGGGGGCACTATGCTGGTAGGGTCACCCAAGGCAAACACGTCCTAGGTGAAGGTCCAGACTAAGCGTGGTTCACAAGACCTCTATGAGAAAAATTTCAAGGACACAGTTTCCCTTACCCGGATACGGGTTACTGGGGTCTTCCCCCCGGAGCCAGGCCTGGGGGAGGGGCTCGAAGGCAAGCGCCTGGTGGTTGGGCTTCTGCCCATGGAGCTCGGCCGGACCCAGCCCAAAGAGGAGATATGGGTCTGCCCTCCCATGGACCCACCACCTGTGGGAGGGGCAATAGGGTCGGGTGCAATGTGAGCCGGGTCATGTCATTTTGGGACATGGAACGTCACCTCTCTGGTTGGGAATGAGCCTGAGCTGGTGCGTGAGGTTGAGAGATACCGACTAGATAGCTTGGGCTCTGGAACCACCCTTCTCGAGAGGGGCTGGACCTTGTTTTACTCTGGAGTTGCCCATGGGGAGAGGCAGCGAGCCGGTGTGGGCATTCTTGTTGCCCCCCATCTCGGTGCCCACATGTTAGGGTTCTCTCCGGTTGACAAAAGGGTAGCTTCCCTCTGCCTCCGGGTGGGGGAATGGGTCCTGACTGTTGTTTGTACTTATTTACCAAATAACAGTTCAGAATACCCACCCTTTTTGGTGTCCCTAGGGAGCGTGCTAGAGGGAGTGTGACCTGGAAGGGTGGGATTGGTAGGTATGGCCTCTCCAATCTGAACCCAAATGATGTTTTTTTGTTGGACTTCTGTGCACGTCATGGTTTGTCCATCATGAACACCATGTTCGAACATAAGGGTGTCCATAAGTGCACATGGCACCAGGACACCCTAGGCCGCAGTTCGATGATCGACTTTGTAGTCATGTCATCGGACTTGCGACCGCATGTTCTGGACACTCGGGTGAAGAGAGGAGCTGAGCTGTCAACCGATCACTACCTGGTGGTGAGCTTGCTCAGATGGCAGGGGAGGCTGCCCCCCAGACCTGGGAGACCCAAGCGTGTAGTTAGGGTCTCCTGGGAATGGTTGGCGGAGTCTCCTGACAGAAAGGCCTTCAACTCCCACCTCCGGCAGAGCTACAACCACATCCCAATGGAGATCAGGGACAAAGAGTCTGAATGGGCCATGTTCCCCATTATTAAGGTGGCAGCCCAAAGCTGTGGCCAGAAGGTCATCGGTGCCTGTCATAGGGGCAACCCCCAAACCAGGTGGTGGACACCTGTGGTAAGGGGGGCTGTCAAGCTGAAGAAGGAGGCCTATCAGGTCCTTTTGGCCTGTGGGACTCCCGAGGCAGCGGACAGTTACCGACAGACCAAACACGCTGCAGCCTGGGCTGTCGCCGATGCAAAATCTCAGGTGTGGGAGGAGTTTGGTGAGGGCCTGGAATCGGTTGGCCTCAAAAAGGTTCTGGACCACCATCCACCGCCTCAGGAGGGGGAAGCAGTACTCCACAAACACTGTTTACAGTAAAAGTGGGGAGCTGCTAACCTCAACTGGGGATGTTGTCAGGAGGTGGAAGGAATACTTTGAGGACCTCCACAATCCCACCAACACGCCCTCTGTGGAAGAGGAAGAGGTTGGGGTTCGGAGGGGGGGGTCTGCCTATCACTGGAGCTGAGGTTGCCGAGGTAGTTAAAAAGCTCCTCAGTGGCGGGCTCTGGGGGTGGATGAGATCCGCCCTGAAGGCTCTGGATGTAGTAGGACTGTATTGGTTGACATGTCTCTACAACATCGCGTGGTTATCGGGGGCCGTGCCTCTGGATTGGCAAACCAGGGTGGTAGTTCCCCTTTTTAAAAAAGGGAACCGGAGGGTGTGTTCCAATTATCGTGGAATCACACTCCTCAGCCTACCCGGGAAAGTCTATTAAGGAGTACTGGAGAGGAGGATCCGGCCGATGGTTGAACTTCGGATTCAGGAGGAAAAAGGTGGTTTTCGTCCAGCTCTACACACTCTACAGGATCCTGGAGGGGGCATGGGAGTTTGCCTAATCTGTCCACATGTGCTCATTGGAGTTGGAGAAGGCTTTTGACCGTGTCCCTCCAAGTCCAAGGCCATGGTTCTCAGCTGGAAAAGGGTGAATTCACCCTCCGGGTCTGGAATGATGTCCTTCAGGTATCTCGGGGTCTTGTGAGGGAAGGATGGAGCGAGAGATTGACAGACGGATCGGTGCAGACTCTGCTGTAAAGGAAGGAAAAGCTCTCAATTTACCAGTCTATTTACGTTCCTACCCTCACCAATGGTCACAAGCTTTGGGTAGTGCCCGAAAGAACAAGATCGCGAATACAAGCGACTGAAATGAGCTTCCTTTGCAGGGTGGCAGGGCTCTCCCTTAGGAGAGTGAGAAGTTCTGTCATCTGGGTGGAGCTCGGGGTGGAACTGCTGCTCCTTCGCGTTGAGAGGAGCCAGTTGAGGTGGCGGTGTTTCGGGCATGTCCAACCGAGTTGTTATGAAGTTATCGCGCATGCACAATATCGCAAATATCGTAGTCTTTCGATTGTTATTGTTATCAGATGCAGAACCAAAACAAGTCATGAATCAGGTGAATAAGAGATACTAAGCCTGTGAGCTGAAACAGACAAATCTTACAAATCATTAAAGTGAGATCAGGTCAACTAGTGAAAACAGTGCGATGTGCTGACGATCAGGCTACAGTAGCCAGCTCCATAGATGGTCTGCAGCGCATGATGAATAATATACAGGAGACCGTGGAGCATTACAGTATGAAGATAAATACAAAGAAGAAGAAGGTCATGAAGATTAGCAAAACACCAGGAGAGGAGTTCTCGTTATTTGTCACTGGGAAGCAGTTGAGTCAGGTGAGTCAGTTTAACTACGTCAGAAGTATAATCACACAAGATGGCTACAGTAGGAAAGACGTCATATCGAGGATAGCACATGCAAAAGACGCCTTCTCCAAGCGGAAAGAGCTGAAGACAAAGTCCTTCAGCCTAAATCTGAAGAAGCGTATCGTTAAGGCAGTAATCTGGAGCACTCTACTGTATGGGTCAGAATCATGGGCATTGCGTGGAGGAGGTATGGAGACTGGAGAGTTGTGAGATGTGGTTGTGGAGGCAGCTGATGGGTATATCGTGAAAAGATAAGTCAGCAACGAAGAAGTTCTGCTGCAGGTAGAAGAGGTGCGCTCCATCATGGATATCGTCAATAAGAGGCAGAGAACCTGGATTGGGCAAACACTGCGCCATGGAGGACTCCTGGTTGACGTAATGGAAGGAAGAATAGAAGGGAAGAGGCCTCAAGGCAGATGCTAATGTTAAGTGTTGGGCCTTGGAAAGGACGTTATAAGACTGAACCTGCCTATTCGCAGAGCACCAGAGAGATAAAGTGATTTTGATAGTTTATCTATGTTTGACCAGTCTTCAAAAATCTTAACTATCTAATTATTTAAGAATTTTCTGTCAATTTAGTGTAAATTAGTGAGCCGTAAATGTTAAACCTGTCTCAGATCCTCACCAAGATACAACCTTATAATAACAAAGTTACAGAAGACCTAAAAATTATACTATAAGTGAAGTTTACTGAATCTACAGTATGTGTTTGCAGCTGTGGTCACAAACAGGTGCTAACCTTTTCTGAAGTACCCGGAAGACCAATCATACCATCTTTCCCCTGAATCAGAATAAACATCAGATCCAGTGCAGCATTTTAGTTAATGATAGACCCTTATTCCTTGATACTTTAGGTACTATATGAAAGGATTTTTGAGCAAAACACCCCGAACAACTAAAAATACTACTACCAGAAAAGTAAATATAAACCTAAAAGTGCAATATACAACAAACAAACAAACTGAAATAATGACAATAATAATAATACATCATATAAATATTAATTAATAAAATAATTTTACGGATAATTTTACAGAGGTAAATTCACCTTTGGTCCTGGGGGGCCAGGCAAACCAGGTATACCCTGCAGGTGAAAAATGAAGGCTTTAAGTAAATAAATAAACAAACAAGAAAACATATGAATATATATATATATATATATATATATATATATATATATATATATATCTATATATAT
>JAQMYF010000001.1:12422995-12434908 GCA_030014195.1 Neosilurus mollespiculum
TGTGTGTGTGTGTGCATGTGTGTGTGTGTGTGTGTGTGTGTGTGTGTGTGTGTGTGTGTGTGTGTGTGTGTGTGTGTTTTCAGGAGAGGGAATGTGGGACAGATTACATCCTCACTGCCTCATTCATTCATTTCTGTCTTTTCAGCATTTTCGAATTCAGGTTGTACACACACTGACCAGGAGAGAGCCAGACTGCCAGACCACACACATCGGCAGTGCTGTTGTTCACCTTGTCTGAGATTGTGTGCCTGGGTGATTTTATATCTCCTAACATTTTCCTAATGAAACAAGGAATAAATTACAGAGTAAATTAGCACCAGGATATTAGACTGGAATAATATAGTATACAGGAGGAAACAATTAACAATACTAAGACCCATAGTACATTGTAACTGCACTTATGAAGCTACTGTAGGGCGGTTGCCAAAACATGTGCGTACATCTGTCTAGATATGAGTGTATGTGTGTTGGCTGGGGTGATCTGAATATTGGAATATCTGGCAATTCCAAGTAATATTAAGCTGGAATGTGACTGTAATCGGATATGTAGTGTCCAGTTTGTGACAGGTCATCACCTTTGAATATAATTATCACTCATCACTCAACTGAAACATTATTGGGAAGTATTGCCAAAGAAAAATGAGCTTTTCTTCCTCTCAAACCAATTGTTGGGATTCCCTCAATTTAGCAATGTATCAAATAAGGTACAAAGCTAATGTATCTACAGACAAGATTTATGGAAAACAGGGTTGCCAGATTGGATTTACTTACTCACTCACTCACTCACTCACAGACTCATTCACTCCCTCATGCACTCACTCACCCATTTGATCGCTTAATCCTACTAGGGTTGCAGGGAAGCTGAAGCCTATCTCAGCCGACACGGGAGAAGACAGGGTACACCCTGAACATCTCGCCAGATCACCACAGAGTCAACATACACACAAACAAAACCATTTCCAGTTTGTACTGACTTTCCAAATAAAAGTGTGAAACCTTCACAACTGACTGAAAATCAGCTCAAATTGATTAAAGAACATCTAGATAAAATTATTATATACTTCACAGAAACAACACAATCTGATTGGCCCTCTATTAGCGGATTAAATCACAAAGACAGACATCCATGGTTTGTCATGGTTACATAAAGCAAGCAGCATCATGACTATCATGCATTAAAATTAAACCATAAAGTCTTTAGTTATAGTTTTTTTTTTTCATGTAGTATAAATTAAAACTTCGAGTGAGTGTATTCATCATGATTTATGTTTCCATGAAGTATGTACTAAACTCTAAATGAGTAGGCTATAAAAAGACACCATTAGTGACACAGTGCTTAGCTCAGCCCGGAGCTCACAAAGCTCACATGATCCGCCTTGCTTATGGATGGGTAAGATATGTAAAAAATGTAAATAAAATAAAATAAAAATTCTTGTTTTAGTTTGCTTTTCTTTATGCTTCCATGTAGTATATGAATGGGTTTAAAAATGCTGTTAAAAGCCTAGCTCTGTTCAGAGCATGCAGAGCTCACCTTCTTCTGTAATGTTTAAAATATGTAAAAATAAACTATACAATCTTGATTTAGTTTGCTTTTTATGTTCCTGTTTATTATATAGGCTACTACTTCAGGCTTGGTGAATGTCACTGATTTGAATAGTTACCTCAATATTCCTACTCTGGGACTATTCAGCGACTTCCACCTATATCCAACTATAGTTTTTAATTATAGCTATCAACATTAGATGATTTAATTGTATATCAACGGAGTCAAAGATTTTCTAAATTAATTCCACACAATCTGGCAACCTTAGCAGAAAACCACCTAAGTAATGCAGTGTAGGGTTTACTGATGCAGCATGAAGCATATTCATCCTCTAAAAAAAAAAGAAAGAGCCAAACTCAAATAAGATGCAGCTCGGAAAGATCTGTACTTTCTTTAAATTTTATAAGTAATATTATAAAGAATAAATGTACATAATTAATTAGTTGTACATATGTACCGCTAAGTGGTTTATGTGGGGCGGCATGGTATTGTAGTAGTTATCATGCTCGCCTCACAGCAAGGAGGTACTGGGTTCGAGTCCTGGGCTCAAGTAATCCTCGTCTTTTTTTGTGCAACAAAATAGAACATTATGTAATGATCTTATTCCAAACCATATAAATTGGAGCATAATTTCTCTTTCCCTCTGTATCCTTCACTCTGCTTGCTTTTATCCCTGTTTGGCAAACTTAGAAAAAAAAATCTTAAGTTGTCTGACAACAAAGTATGACCTTAAGCAATGATTTTATTCCAAATCCTGTAAATTGGTTAACTTAAGAGCTTCACTTCTCTTCCCCTCTGTCTTTCTTCGATCTGCACTTTCATCCATGACTTTTGGCAAACATTCAGTCACCATAATGTTTGGAAGCCCCTAAAACCACATACTGCCTGCTAGAGCCACTTTTTTCAGTTGCTCTTCCAATGCGTTATTTACATTGTTCTTTCCAGACAGTCATTCACAAAGTCACATGAACACAGTAGCAGTATTCTTCATTTTCTGTCCATTTATATCTAGCTGATAACTTCAGTTGCCAGTCACTACCATATCTTCAGTTCAGTATGAATATGTTTTATAATCAAATATGCTGTGCATTTTAGGGCAAAGGATCAAGAGTTTTCAGACCAGTTGTCAACAGTAGCAGCGAGGCCAACTGTCAGGCTGCCATCCATACAGTGAATCATTCAGAGCCGATGTCCAACTTCCAAAGCAGCACTCTCCCACTGCCGTACTGAAATGCTGACATTACATAACACTGCCACGTTGACAAGTCTACTGTGTTATAGAAAGTTCATATACCACATTTGTCAATGATTGATCAATAATCCAAATGCTGAGTAAAGCAAAAAGCTGCCTTGAAAGCTACCCATAATTGCCACATAAAGAATCGATTTCCTTTAATGTTTATTATGAATTTAGACTTCTCCAGACTTCTCATTAAATACTCATCCTACTGCAGGGATCATTTATTCTTTAATCTAGGATGCTATAAACAAGAAATAATTACAAACAGGAATCAAATCAGTAGAAAGGAGCATTAATAGGATGTATCAGGATATATGAACGCTAATTCTGCTTTATAAAGGCAGTCACATCTGGATTTGACTACATGCTACAGAAGTGTATAATGCCAGTTTAGGGACGACAAAAACTTTACAGTTACTGAAGACAACCATATTACACGTCACACCAAGTTGGTGCCAACCGGACATCTAGTATCTGTATCCAGCAGCTAGCAGTCACAGACATGCATATTAAGCTATTTAGATATTCTTGATTACCCCTGGGTATGAATGTGAGTGTGAATGGTTGTGTGTCTGGGTTGTATTGTCTTGTGTTGAGTCTGGCAAGCTGCTCAGGATGTACACTGCCTTCACCTGGAGTTGGCTGGGATGGGCTCCAGCTTCCCCATGATGCTAATGCAGGCTAAAGAAGTTCTTTGTTCTTAGGAGTTTTGTGTTCGTCAGATCTTTTTGAACGGTATGACTATGAGCATTTAAATTGGGGCTTAAGTTCATTTGAGTCTCTCAAGTGGCACAACTAGAAAAGAGGCTACCCTAGCATCGAGATACTGCAAGTAAATCCTGATCTTTCCACAGCCATTCATAGTTCGGAGACAATAGAGCAAAACTGGCCATGCTGCCTGGGCAAAAGAGATGGGATACTCTCAGTGCTGGGTAACTGTGGATGTCTTTGAGCACATGTATGCCAAAGAGAGTGGACACCAATCTCCAAAGAATATGTTACTCTGCCCTGTGATGCAGCAGGAGCAGCAGTTTGAAAAGATGCTTTGGCTGGCTTCATGTCATGGAGAACACACAGTCTCTAGTTACGGTTGGGGGACAGGGCAGAGCTGGCTAATGGGTGGGAATTTGTGGGTGAGCAAATTTTAATTTAATTGAATTAATCAGTTGGATTAAATGTTACTTTTAACCCATGGTGGTTAAAAAAAAGTCTGTATTGATCTACAAAAACAACAACATAAAAACCAAGAATGGATCAAACCCCGCCTACATAAATACACTTTCATTTGATCCACTATCTCTCAAAACATGAAGAAGACCAAAAATCTAAACTAACCACTAAACTCTAAACTCCTGATTGTCTAACAGATAATTCTCACTGACTGTCTACAAAAGAACCCTGAAGACCTTCTTCTTGGACTTAAACAGGTAATAATGCCCAGAAATAAAATAATTTGGAGAAAATAAACCTGTAGACTAGAGTTCCTCTGTCTTTACACAGTCTTTTATCTACTTATTCGTTGAGACCACACATCACCATTGTAAATCAATCTTCTAAAAGTTTCTTCATGTTCTAGGATCTGCAGAGTGTGTTAATAAGGGTAACTAACAAGAAACAGCTGTACAAAGAGAGTTGAAGGAAATTGCTATAAAGTAGTAAGACATTGATAAAGTAAAGCACATTAATATAAACAAAACTCTGTAGTGGAGGTGCACAAACACATGACCACATCTAGAGACATACTTACTTATACAAACATACAGGAATAAAAAAAAAAAAAAAAAAATCCCACTTCCACAAAGCTAGTTTCCAACTTACCACAAACCTCTCCAGTCTGGTTCCTCCTGCGTTCCCCACAAAGATGCCTGAGCTGGGCTCAAATGTAAGACTCTTCTGGCTCCTGTGGAAAGCAACTCTGTGGTGCTCCTCGCAATCCATATAAAGCTTCACCTCATTCCCCTGCACAACCAGAGTGAATCTGGCCCAGCGACCTGTCAGGGCCCCCATCTTAAAGGACGCAGCCTCTTGAGTGTGGGTTGCTCCTGGTTCAGTGTAGTACAAAATCACACGCTGTGACCCATCCTCGACTGGTGCCAATGCTACTCCCAAGTGTACTATCTTCTGTAGGGCATCGGTGATGGCAAACAGGACTCCTCCATGGCGAGTGGTGGGTTTGGCAGTAACAATGATTGCAAAGTCATGGAAAAAGGGGTCAGGAATGAAGGAGCGTGTGAGGCGGCCTACGTTGGCATCTGGACCAAAGCTGTATGCAGGAAAACCCTCAAATCCAGTAATGAAAGAGACAGATGGAGGGAGTGGGACTCCGATGAGCTCTGTCAGGTCCAGCTGGTTACTGGAGCCCCTCTCTAAGGAAATAAAAAAAAATATATTTATATTTATTAAAAGCTTAAATGGGTGGAAAACTCAATGGCACACTATAAATTAATATATAATATTGTGTGAGAATATATTGTTAAGTTTAATTTTAGAGATTCTTATTTGCCAAAGCGATTAATCCTAATAGAGTTGTTTATTAATCCTAATAGGGTTCAGTTAACACTGGGCGAAGGCGGGGTACACCCTGAACAGCTCACCTGACCATCACAGAGCCAACACACAACTATACACACTCACACCTAGGGGCAATTTGGAACAGCCAGTTAGCCTAATGTTTATGTCTTTGGACTGTGGGAGGAAACCAGAGGGAGGAAACCAGAGTATCTGGAGGAAACCCATACAAGCACTGCAAGTACATGCATACTCCACACAGAAATGCCCTCACCAAGCCCTAGACTCAAATCCAGGACCTTCTTGCTGTGAGGTGGACATGCTAATCACTAAGCCGCCATGCTGCCCAGCCATACGTTTCGAAACTATACATTTGACATAAGATGGTTATTAGATTTTCCAAAAAAAAAATTTAAGTCATGAACAGACACTTGTAATATTTTATAAAATTCTTTCTTTGCCTTTTCTCCTGGTATAAAAAATAGAAAATACTGAACACAAATAGTAGCATCTGTATTACTAAAAAGGAAAATGTAGAATTGCAGATGTTTCATTGTAGTGCAAGAGAGCTCTTGATGTATAGAGTGTGAACAGCAGTTGTTCTATGCTGGATAGCTGTATCTTTCTTTTTTGAAGCATAGTGACCAAAGAGGCAAACACCCAACTGTGATTTGGTCCAAACACTCCTACTATTAATGTCTTCTCCCACATATGTAAAATGAAACTTCACAGGTCTCCAAAGGTCTAGACTGTAGGCCACATTAATCCGCTTCTGTTTAAGAAAGACCTTCCTGTCTTGGCCCATCCATCAGGTTCCCAATGCATCACCATTTGCCCAGCTCTTTTCTCAGACTACACACTCTTGTAGATCTTTGTCCTTCTTCATCATGGATAGGCTCACAAAAGTGGTGCTCAGGAGGATCAGGCAAGATCTAACAAAAACCTCAACACCCCAAACTCTTCATCATCCTTAGTAATCCAACCACACACGGTCCATATTAAGTCTGAAGATGACTGTGGTGGGATCATCTGGAAGGGATTAAGTCATACAGGGACTCAGGAGCTAAGAACATATGCAATGCTGCAAAGAGGGGCTTCTATGTATATAACAGCGCTGAACTACTCTATACACACATCCATGAGATAGATATGAAAAAACGATGCTTCCTCTGCATCAGCCTGTAAAGCAGGGCATGCTAACATTGTGGATATGTTCATGAAACCTCAATAACTTCCTATATTTGGTGTTTATTGAAGAGGACTATCTGTCATAATGCTCCTTTTGTGTTTGAATATGTTTTCTATAGGACAACTGCAAAACTGACACTTACCAAGTATATATCCTCCATGGAGTCTCCACAGGGAGACTCTTGATGCTCTGCAGAATTAAACAACATGCACTGCAGATCTTGTTTGGAGTTTTTGCAGAGGATTTAAGTGGTGCCCATGAATAATAACTATAAATACAAACATGGATAGCTTAATGCACAGATTCATAGCTAGCAATCTAGGGCAGAAATATAATGTTGGGACATATTTTTTTTTTTTTGCTAAACCGAATACCTTTGAACTTGAAAATCTGTATTGCGTATGCCTTTGACCTACTACTATTATTATGTGTGTGTGTGTGTGTGTGTATGTGTGTGTGTGTGTGTGTGTGTGTGTGTGTGTCGGGTGTTTTACTGGAAACGCAAAGGATTCGTGGGGCATCCACAGAGGATTTCAACAGGATCGGGGGGGGGGGGGGGGTAGTTGTACTTTCAAGGGAGAGTCTTGTAGGCGAAACATTGCAGTTCCTCCACAGAGACTTGGTGGAGGATATACGTATACTAAATGACACCCTTAAAAAAACAGTTTTTCTGTGTTTTCCGTATCTGTGTTTTGCTCTGGTGGTGGGCTTTGGGCCAGAGATATGTTGAATCTTTTATTGATGTTGTGGTCCACAGACAGTGGTAACAACAAAAAACATGCAAAATATTCATATATTTGCCAAAACCACTTAAAACATTGGGAAACCCACCCAGGCACAGCAAGAACATGCATAGAAACACACATTTAAAAAGTAACCTGAGCTCAGGATCAAACCTATGAAACAAAACTACTACCCGCTGCACCACTATACCATCAAGAAAGATTAAATGAGCCAAAACATGTAAATGATAAGCTGCAGGTTAAAGAGCAGGCTTGCAATAAATGTGCATTCTGGACTGAAACCAATGAGGAATTTCCCATTCTGACTTCTCCCAATCTGCTGCCAGATCAGATGCTTTTAACGTTTCCAAGCAACATTTTTTGGTCCAAAATCATTACACATGTTTGCGTGATGTGCTGTGTTTAATCACACTCTTTATGTCCAAACATATTCCCATTCATGCAGTGATTAATGATTTACATAGCACTTAATATACATGTACACAACTGCAGAGCTGAGATAGATTACGTTACAGGGAGTGGTAGTGAGATCATAAAGCACATGATGGGATCTTATGCACAAGCCAGTATACTGTCTAGCTTTATATTCATCAAGATGCAAACATGATGGCCAATAGCCAAATTCCAATTACTAAGCATATTGTAGAGCAACTCTATTGAGTAAACTAGCTCTATTATGTAAGCCAAGCCAGATGTGTGCAGTGTTATGACTTCTTGGCAGGTCAATGAGCCACCATGGAGTTGAACAGACCTTGATTAGACCTTGATTCCTGTGAGTAAAATTAGAAAGTTACTTTCTCATGCAGCTGTAAAAAAGTGAATAATAACTTCATGCCCAAGGAGGTTTTTGTAGGCAGGATATCAAATGTTTTCTGGACAGCAGCTTTTTCTCCCATGCCAAGATCTCTGATACAGCCATGACCTACACAGCTGTACAAAATTGAACTCAACTTGGCTACAAAATATCATCCTGCTGGGATGATTAAGAAGAAAAGTTCAGCCACGCTTATGAAAAATGCCACAATTTGCATTAGAGTTCCAGTTGAGTGCAAAAGTTAGCACCCCTTATTATTGTCCAAGGGAATACAAAAAGGGGTTGGGGGGGGGGGGGGGTGGAGACAACAATGCCTTAGTTTAATGTGGAGGTAGTTCACTTGAAAAATGCAAAATAGTTTGATAGTAAGTTTTGCCACAACCATCGACAATCAGCAGGAGTTTAATTCTATGGCTGGCTTAATGGAATGCAAACCTCTGCAGATTCTTTAAGAGTTAACAGTGAAGTCCAATGATGCTGATATCCTTGTAATTCAGACAAAACTTCATATTGTAACAAGAGTGACTAAACTATTACTATTCTGACATGTATGTGTATAATCTACTGTCTTTACATGGTATAGTAATTGGTTGTATGTTGTCTGAGGCTCCCAGTGATGGTACAAACCATACACCATGTGGTGCAGTGGCGGCTCAGTGGTTAAGACAGTATGGATTCCTGATCCGAAGGTCGGGGGTCCAATCCCCAGTACCACCGTGCTGTCACTGTTGAGCAAGACCCTTAACCCTAAATTGCTCTGTTGTATAAAAAGAATTATAAATGTAAGTCGCTCTGGAGAGTATCTGCCAAATTTTGTAAATGTACAAACTAAAATTTCTTCCTGAATTCTTGCTTACAGCTCTTACATTAGCTACCCTACAAAACCTTAAACTATCAAAAGATCCAACTGAGGCTTCATACACACATACATATACATACATTTGTTTGATAATTATGGTACTGCTGAGCTATTCTAAAAAAAAATTCTAATTTGAAGACTAATTAGAGAGATGTTTGGGAGCAATCATTCCTCAGAAGCACGTTTACCCACAATGGAAGAAAAAAAGTCTTTGCTGATCCAGCTGTTTCATATTACCTTCATAAGCCAGTGGAGTGGAATGGACAATTACACTCCAAATGAGTGGTTTGAATTCACACTTAGCTGGAGGAGAATGGATTATGTAAATATTTGCCACTGGTAAGCGTTGCCAGAACATGCAAGTGATAAAGGAAAAGAGGGCAAATGCCTAAACGAATTATTTTGCCATGCAGATTTCATTGTTGTCCTTTTAGGATAGGTGTTTAGTAATTATTCGGCCCTTGATCTCCTTTAAATTTAGTGATGTGGCCCCCTGTGAAAATGAGTTTGACACCCCTGGTTTATAAGTTTTACAGTCAGAAATAGGGCTGTATTGATATTATTCAGTTTTGCTGTTGAAAAGAATTTGGCAACTGAATTGTAAATTAGGAGCAAAATTATAATATAATTTATCATCATATTACATCAGAAATATAATTGAGTGTTAGGAACTGGATTCCATGTGTTCTCAGCATGGTCTTTATTTGGGTTACCATGTTTTGTACTGCAGGCCATTGAGAATACACTTTCTAAACATCCAGAGACTGACATAATCAGCAAACATCTTATAACCAGATGCAACTCAAAGAGCCATCAGGGTGTTTGAGTCTGGGTGGATGACACATTTATCGGCCAAATTATGCTATTATCTGTACAGCCACAGCAGGACCTTATTTTCAACCATTACACCACATTCGTTTTTTTTTTTTTTTTTACTTTCAGTTTGGGGATTCCTTTGTGCTCATTCAGCACAGCCAAATGTTCTGCAAATAAGACAGCTGAAAACTGTTGTCATGCAGGGCTGGGTGATACGAACCTAAAATATTACTGTGATATTTTCTGACATTTTCACAAAAATGAAAATTGATCATGACTCGCCGGGCAATGGGGCTCGAACCCAGAACCTTCTTACTGTGAGACAGAAGTGCTACCACCGCTTTTTAAACCTCAAAGTGTGCTTCTACAAACAGAAGACAAAAAGAGACAGTTAAAATGTAATTATTAAATGTTACAGATTCTTTAAGAATTTACAGCTGAGCATGATTCTGAAAATACAGCCTATAGTTTCAGCCAATCAGAATGCAGATAGAGAGTACATGTATAACACATTAGATTATGGGCTTCTGTACCCAACTTTAAATGGACATGTTAGCGCTGGGGAAACACTGTATAGTTATCTGTGTATTAGAAGCACCGTAGCATCCCTGCTCTTCTAATAATTAACTGATTAATTAGCAAGAAGATTAACTGACACGATTGACATTTATAAATAACCACTCTAAAGTTTAATTCATTCATTCATTTTCTAGGCCGCTTAATCCTATTTAGGGTCACAAGGAGGCTGGCACCCATCTCAGCCGACTCTGTGGTTCACCCGGAACAGCTCACCAGGCCTTTGCAGGGCCAAAACACCCAGTGCCATAGACACTGCGGAGCCATACAACCACTCACACTAACACTCACACCTAGGGACGATTTGGAACAGCCAGTTAGCCTACTGTGCATGTTTTTTTACTGTGGGAGTTAAAACGGAGTACACGGACGAAACCCACACAAGCACAGGGAGAACATGCAAACTTCACACAGAAACACCCGAGCCCAGGAATTGAACCCAGGACCATCTTGCTGTGAGGTGGATGTGCTAACCACTGCACCACTGTAGACTTCAGAAATATTATAAATTGTGTCGGTTCTTCCCATGTATGTATTACTTTCCCCTAGGTTCTTTGAATTCCTCCCACATCCCAAAAATTACAAGTAGTTAGATCATCTACTTCAAATTGCCCATATGTGTGTGAATGAGTGTGTAAATACACAACATCCTATGAAAGCACACTTCCCATCTACAGTATATCTCAGTCACCGAAGATAAATGGATCATTATTTGGATAATTAGAATCTACAAACCAATAGTAGTATGTAACTTATGTAGTATGGCTTCAGATTTCCTGTTGAATAAGAGGTCTTTTGGTTTAGCTCATGAGGAACACAAGACACTTGTGTGGAAAGGAAGAAACCAAGCACATGCTGCCACAGGAAGTGTGTGACCAGAGTACATGCCTCAAATATGGAAAACCACAATTTATTTAATTTTTTTAAAAAACAGACCCCAAATAAAGTTATAAAGAGAATTTAAAAGTACATGTTAAAAGGATTGTTATAAAGGATATAAAGGATAATTTTATAAATTTAATAAAGGATAATTCGTTTAAAAGGACGTCAAGGTGGAAATAGTTAGTAATTAGGGGGCGGCACGGTGGCATTGTGGCAAGCATAACTGCCTCATACCAGTAAGGTGTAGCCCGCATTTAACCAGGGATAGGCTCCAGCCTCACCACGACCCTAGCAGGATTAAGCAATTAAATAATTAATTTAAGGATATAATGAAGGATTGAATGAAACAATCAATATTTTGGATATGACAAATCTGGCTTTTAATTACTAAAGAGAGCACCAACATAAAGTAGATTTATTTTCTATATTAACATACTGCCTAGGTGCAGAGACACAATAAAAAAATACCAATAATAATGATAAAAATAACTCTAATTATTTAACTGACAATATTTGTGCTATAACACATGGCATACCAATAAGTTTCACAGGACTGTGAAAGCCTTCAAATATTTAGATGTACTCTTTATATGTGACCCTCCAAATCAGTCACATGGGTCAATTTTTTAATAATGAGCATAAGCTTTCAAAAGAAGCTCCCGAGTCGCGCATCGACAAGGTGCGTGACTATCAACCCAGAGATCGCAAGTTCGAATCCGGGTTGATGCCACAGCCATCCGTGA
>JAQMYF010000001.1:12435008-12447142 GCA_030014195.1 Neosilurus mollespiculum
TAGGGACAAAAATGGGGAAAAATCAAAAAAAAAAAAAAAAAAAAAAAAAAGCTTTCAAAAGATGCATATCTTACGTTGTAAGGACAACATCTGACTGAGATGTAGACAAATGAACTTTAAACTACAAGGGTACATACAAATATAAATATAAAATTTATTTTACATTTATGTTTGAAAAATATATAATATAAAATGCATGATTATATCATGCAAATTTACCGAGTTACATCACTGTATGTCGCTAATCGGGAAATGCTACTTTTGAAAAAATAGCAATTAAGGTTACAGAACCAGTTTCTGAATGTCACCATTGGAAGTTACTAGCCTCCATAAACTAAATGAATCCATCTTTCGACCAATCACACGATCTTCCTAGCGTCTTCATAGCAACAAATGAGTTAAATTTACACCACATTATGTCTGTTTTGAGGCCTCTCACTGGTTTACCATTATATGATTTGGGGAATCTTTCTGGGATTCTGTAAGTAAGGAGAGTATTCTGGTACCGATTATGAACAATAGGGAAATACCATGAAAAATCACAAAAGCTATTTGAAAATCAACAAAATAAGTGGATTTATCCATTGATTTACATCAACTTGGACATGGAACCCTTTCTTAAATGAGCATTTTAACATAGATAGATTGTGTTTATGAACATTTGAACTTGGTCATGTTGAAGTTTATGCTTTGAGGGATGTATTTTTGGCGATATCGCATTATTGACCAAGCAAACCATTTTCACCTTACTTTGGCTCTTAGTCAAAACTCTACTTTGCGACTCAATCCGTATTAAGCTGGAGGGTCACAAATGTTGAAAAATGCATTTAAAGTTTCTAAAATTTATTTCTTAACAGCAAATATTTCAGATTCATCCGATTTCATCTTCCAAAGTAGACTCCCAAATGTCAGACTCAGAACATCTTCATCTTCATCACCTTCATCACATACCAAGTAAATCAGATGAATTTGATGAACCTGTGGCTTTTAAATTAAGCAATCTCACAATGTGTCCTCATGTAAAAAGGAGTTTCTGTGATCGCATGCTACGAAGGGAGAGGGTTTGTTTGACCCACTGATGCATTAATCAACTGTATCTCAAAATACTGTCTTAAGACTTCTGACTGGTTTGGTGCTGGAGGGTCACATTTAGTCCTATGATACCCGGCAAGAATTACTGAAACAGGGCATCATCTGCATCTGAAATTTATTTTACATGGTCCAAGGTTACAGAAAATAACATTTATTAATATTGATCTATTTTGACAGTTATTATGGATAATATGTATGCACAAATACAAAACTTACCAAATGTTAATAATGAACGCCTTGAATGGCTCTCTGCTGACTTTTCTTAAACTAAAAACATATGCTTCCGGCAGACCTCCATTTGCGAATGGAAATATTTTTCCACTATGAATGACATATTATCATAGTAAAAGAGTTGATTAATACATAGAATTTTGTGGTTTTATTGGCAATAAATTTCACTCATCGCCATATTCCAGATGGCTACAACAAAAGTTCTCTATTTCAGTCTATTCCTCCTCAGCAATGTTTCTCTTGCACACCTAAATTAGACTTTATCGCCAAACAATACTATAAAAGCGGGCAAAAATATAGAATGCTTCCAATTAAAGGAGGAGGTATCACTTCTGGAGAAAAACTGTTGATATTTGAACTTAACAGGCAAACAAATACACACCTCCTTTCAAGTCCTCCCAAATTCATGAACATGCACTGCCAAGGCTTTTCCCCTCTAGCCAATCAGATACACAGTGCATTTGTGCTGTGCATGACCAAAAATGCCTCCTGCTGCTGATTGGCTGGAATAGCATTGTGTAGCATAAAATTCTGGCTACTGCCAATGGAGAGAAAACTGCATGTAAAGATTTATTTCCATTTGTGAGATTAGTTATCTCATTATGAACTGAAAAGATAAAACTTCTGTCTGTTCTGAAATGCATATTTATTGTCATGTTTTGCTATGCAGTAACACAAAATGAGATATTCACTGTATGAAATAAATAAATCACACTTATCTAGCAAGTCTTTATATATCTCTAGGTAGACTGTTGATTTTTTATATTTGGAGTGTTCCAACTGGATTTTCCACCCTGCCACACATATTATGAAATGTGCATATTAAAATGTCCATGCAAAATGCAGCCAGCCCTCTTCCGAACAGCTGTCAAAAACAGAAACCCAGTTCAGTGAGCCGTCATGAGAACTGAGCAGGCCTGAGAATTCAGTAACACGATAGGCTAAATATTAGCTGTGAAACTCCTTAATTTTCAAGTTTATACATGAACCCTGAAATTAATACAGTGACCTGTGTTATCCATATGAGTCATCAAGCTTCTAAGGAGGAGCTGTGGCTTTCATTAAACAGGGAGTTTTGTGTAAGAGAAACTGCTTTAGAGAGAGAGAGAGAGAGAGAGAGAGAGAGTAAAAGAGAGATGGAGAATGTGTGTGAGAATCCAAGTGTGTCATCGTCTCACACTGAAAACTTCTATTTGCCAAATGAGGCAATGTGGAGGAGAGCAATGTCTCCTGACCCATACCTACGGAGCCAGTCAGTGTTTTAGTGGAGTAATGGGTTGTCTGGGTGATAGAGGACTGGGTGTTTTACTTTATTCCTGTGTCAGAAAGGGATTCAAATGGATGAAGCCTGCAAAGGACACTGGGTTAAGAATGGGTTGTCATTGTGGACCAGTTACTGCTGTCTTCAAGTTCTTCCAAAAACTGTCTCGGAAGAATTTTGTCTTAAAAGTAGGTCAACATAAGGGGTCAAGGAGTTTATTTAAAGCACTACAGAGGAGACAGTGTCTGTCATTTAAAGCGAACATCCCATCCAGTTCTGACAAATAGGTGCATTCCGTTAAGGACTGGTACAGGAACCACAAAGAATGAAGACACAGGAAAAAAAGTCTAGATTACAATAAATTCCTAACCATGCATTGACTTTGTTATGGAAGAAAAGCAGAGACATTTAGTCTTACGAAGAAAATGCCAGCTTCATCCCAAACAGAAATCCGCATGACTTCCAAAGCTCTCGTGCAATCCCTTCTCAGGGGAAGTTCTCATGAAATCAGGCCAGCTTCAGCACTGAGATGTCCAGTACCAAAATCTCATTCTTCTCATTTAGCATACAGATAAAAAAAAAAAAATACAGTATCATTTGTAAACATGTCATTGCTTGGAGGATATAGCATTTGATTAGCTAAATAAAAACAAATTGGATTTTAGTGGAATTTTTAGCATATATGCCAGGAAAGAAAAATAACTTCTCATCTGTGGGTAACTTGCCCGCTGACTTATTTAGGTCAGACTAAGATGCACACAGCTGGCACTGAGAGTTACTATGAGAAGCACACATGTGTTTATCAGTCTTTTAGAAAGAATGTGCGTTTTTTACTAAAGCATTGTACAGATGCCACCCAGTTAGACTCACTATGCATTATTATGCTATGATGGAACAGTGAAAGCCATATACACTACACTACAATGTCCTTTCAAAAACAAAAAAAGAAAAAAGAAGAAAAAGAAGAAGAAATATCCTTAGTATTTAATATCTTTAGTATACTATAATGTGTTAAGGTTAGTGTTATGAAGTGACCTCAATTTCAGAACATTGTGAAACAAGGCCAAATCAATCTCAACCAAAGCAAATTGTTTCTGGCTAAACAGCTGGCCAATTATGACCCACCCACTGCAGATCCACAGAGAAACAATTAACCATTCACTTCCACTTCCTGTCTACATCTGGTTAAATCTTGGCAAAACATCTGTACCTACCCCACTGCTTGACTTTGATCCAAAACAATGTGCATGCTATAAAAAGTTCATCAAAGTCAATGTTTATTCCCGTAATGTTCCAACCTCACTAGTGGACTGACACATGTACTGGTCTTGTACGTTTGCATTTCTGGATTAGATTTTAAAATACTGTGTATTTTCAAATTAGCGTGCTAACTTTATACAGATCTGGTGAAGGTCACAAGTTCTCACAGTTATTTATTTAAACAAATAATACATTGATCAAAGTTGTAGTTGAGGTTGAAGTAACAGCTTTTAAATAGAAAAAAAGAACATCATTAGCTAAGGCTACTTTAACAAAAAGCAGGTGAACTATGTTAGCTCACATGAAAGATATGACAGTACAAACAGCACAGATCAAAAAATAAAAGTTGCTCAAAATAGATCAGTGCCAATGTGTTAGTTTGCATGACCAAGATGGACAAACAATGTAGATCAGTGCACAGTTTGACTGATGCAATTAGTAAACATCAGGTGTATTAGATGAAAGAAAAACTCAGGTAGTGGCTGTATAATAGCATTTATTTAAACTCCTTTCAGAGTTTTAGTGTATACTACAAGCAAATATTAACAAAAGCAAACTAAAACAATATTTTTAAAGTTTATTTCTATGTATTTTAGTCAATACAGAGGCAGGCTGGATGAGATCTGCATGCCCCGAGCAGAGCTAAGCGCCCATTCAAACTAAAGTACATATTAAATGGAACCATAAGTAAACCATGCTCAATAAAGGTATATTTTTACACTTATTCCTCATTCCAGAAGTTTTAGTATATACAATACTGAAACAAACTAAAACATGATTTTTATGATTTATTTTTCCTTTCTAAAGCAGGACTGTGATGACCCAGCCTGCTCCAAATGACTATGATTAACGGTGAGTGCCCTTCATTTTAATTCAGGCATTAACCATTTGGGATAATGTTTTTTGACCCCCTGATATTAGACCAATCAGATTGCACCATTTCTGTGCAGTATATATTTTATGTACAATATATGCAATCTTAGAGTATACATTGCAGACACATGAGTTGCCCACTGTGTTCAGCTGATTTTTAGAGAGCCAAATAACCTTGTGATGCTAAAGTCAAGAGTGCACTGTAAAATCCCCATTAAATTTATGTACAAGTTTCATGCACACCTAAAAACACACTCAGTACTTTCATTTAAACCTGTTCACCCCCTGACATGCTTGCAGGCCAGCATTTCTGTGGTTTTATAGCTCTTGCGAGTTACTCTCTTTACCAGTCATGAGCTCAATGAACCCTCAGTTTTGGGTTGCAAAATGATCCATGATTTTTTTTTTTTTATATGTATGTTTATTAGGGAAGTCAGAGCATGCTGGGTAATGGTTTGGCCAAAAATGTACTTAAAGCATAGAAAATAAACATTATTATTTCCAGAGTAAACAAATGCAAACTTATCTGATTGTACTATCGTCTGATTTAAAAATAACTTTCTAAATAATATATGTGTGCTCCAGGGTGGCATGGTGGTGCGAAATGGTTAGCATGTTCTCCTCACAGTGAGTTTCCTCCAGGTACTCTGGTTTCCTCCCAAAGTCCAAAAGCATGCACTTAGGCTAACTGGCTGTTCCAAATTGCCCCTAGGTGAAAGTGTGAGTGTGAATTGTTGTGTGTCCTGGTCAATTGTTCAGGGTGTACCCCGACTTTGCCCAGAGTTGGCTGAGATAGGCTCCAGCCTCCCCGTGTAACTAGTAGAGTTAAGCAGTTCAGAAAATGAGTGACTGAATGAATAAAATAATGTCGGGCCTGGCTTTCTGCAAGTATCTGGGATTCATCACACTGAAATAATAATAAGCGCTTCAACCTTACCTTGACCTTTGATGGTCAAAATATGGTGCGAGTGCGAGAGTGAATAGTTTTGTGTGTGTGTGTGTGTGTGTGTGTGTTTGTTAGCCATAGGATGGAACGGCGATCTGTGCAGGGTGTATCCTTTGCCAGATTTGGCAAAGATAGATTCCAGCCTCCCAGCAACCCTAGTAGCATGAATGTGAATGAATGTGTGCTTCATGATTATTTGACCAATGCATTACTCTGGAATCTGGAATACAAGATTAGTATATATTAGTATATTATTATAATATCTTCTGTATCTTTTTTCCACAATAAAGTAAACTTTCTATAAGATGTAGTTACACATCTAATCATAATATAATCTGTAATATGACCCAGTATTTCATTTCAACTCAAAACCAGCTCTATTTCATGAAAATCACCAATGTACATCTCTGCAATCATCCTCTCATCTGACCTGCAGAGGATGTAAAGTTATCTGTTCTTCATCAAAAAGTGATTGCGTACATTCTTTAATAAACATCCGTCAGTTATTTAAATAACAAGTAAACAGCAGATTAGAAGCCACAGGATATTTGGAGAGAGAACAGGCATGCTTCGATACAAGTCTCAGTTTGTAGACACATTGGTGTGAAACCACAAGAGGAAATGGCGTGAACGTGTGTGTACACACTCTGTATTGTGATGCAGTAACCTCACAATCAGTGGTAGAATTTGGGAGTGAAAAGCTAGTCAAGGTTATGAAGTAAATAATATATAGATTTAAAAACTGCATTAAAGTGGAGCTCACTGTAAGGTTCATGTGGGCTGTCTCTATTCCATTCGTAATTAAATAATTATCCTGTCACTGTTTTAAAAGTTAAAGCCATGTTCTCTGAAAAAATCAGTGGAAGCATTGTCAAAAATATTCTATAAAGGGATACATTCCCAGATGTTGGCATGCATCGAGTTCCTGCCAAAGAGCAAACAGCTAATCAGCAGCATGATGCATAACAGCCAATCAGCACTGTAGTGCATACGGCCACTATATGGACCGATGTAAACATATTTACATGTTATTTTGATTGAACACATTGAAAATATCGACTCTTGGGTGGCACAGTGGTGCTTGGCACGCCCACCTTACAGAAAGAAGGACCTGCGTTTGATTCCCGGGGTTGGGTGTTTCTGTGTGGAGTTTGTTTGTTCTCCCTGTGCTTGCATGGGTTTTCTCTGGGTACTCTGGGTTTTCTACCACAGTCCAAACAAATGCACATTAGGCTATTTAGTTATCCTTGATTACCCCTCGGTATGAAGGGGAGTTTGAATGGTTGTGTGAGTGTGTGTTGCCCTGCAATGGTCTGGCGAGCTGTTCAGCTTGTACCCTGCCTTCGCCCAGTGTCGGCTGAGATAGGCACCAGCCTTGTCACGACCCTAGTAGGATAAGGCAGTTCAGCAAATAATGATGATGACATCTACTCTAAAAACTGAGGTGTCAAATGTTATAGATAGAAAAAAAAATGTTTTAGCCAAAATCAGATTACATTTTTTTTGCCACAAGCAAAAAAATCTAACTAAATATTACACAAGATAACTATATAATTATTATATTTTACTTTTATTAAAGCAAACAAATCATAAGTCTTGGAAATCCTTTTACTAGGTCATTCATTCATTTTCTAAGCCGCTTATTCTTAACTAGGGTCGAGGGGAGGCTGGCGCCCATCTCACACCCTGTACAGCTCAGCAGGCCATCGCAGGGCAACACACACACACACAACCATTCACACTCACTGTCACACCTATGGGCGTTGGAACAGCCAATTAGCCTACTGTGCATGTTTTTGGACTGTGAGAGGAAACTGGAGGAAACCCACGCAAGCACGGGAAAAACATGCAAACTCCACACAAAAATGCCCGAGTCCGGGAATCGTAGCTAACCACTACACCACCGTGCCACACCTTCTACTAGTTTCTTCACAAAAAATAAACAAAAAATACAAGATATAAATTGATTCTATATCCATGTACAGAGTGTTATACTTTAAGTAATAGGACACATTAATGTGTGACACAGAGGTCATAGCATTTTGTATTTATGACTTCCTCTTTGAATCATCTAAGTGGTGAACTTGGCTGAGGCATGTAACATCAACAACCCACTGGCTGTAGGTCAACGTTCTCAAATGAAAGGATCACAGCAGAACTAAAAAAAGATACAAACCCTGCGGTAAAAGGAAGAATGATACACTGTCTATTTAGACCAATACAAAGATCTTATTCATGATTAAGCACTTTAGGATATGTTAAATGTTTATAGCTTCTTTATCTTTATAGTTTCAGTCATCCAGTATAAAATGACATTAAAGAAGGACCTAACAAACGGAACCTGTTCTTAAGGACCAGTGAGGGTGATGTTGGATTTTGTTCAATTTCGAAAAGCTTTAAGAAAAGGTATGTGTATGAACGTCGTCAAGAGTAGGCTGCATAGCCGTCAGCGTGTTTCTGCCCTGCGATGGCCTGGCGAGCTGTCCAGGGTGTACTCTGCCCTCACCCAGAGTCGGCTGAGATGGGCGCCAGCCTCCCCGCGACCCTAACTAGGATTAAACGGTTCAGAAAATGAATGAATGAATGAATGAAAATGCTGTCCTGTGGTGTGACACTGAAGATCGCATTTTTTAAAGAGGAAGTTTCATAGACAACTATAGGGGTCCTTTTGTCCAGAAGAACCAGAAAGTGCCTCAGATATTTAACTGAGAGTTGGAAGGTGAGTGTTAACTTTCCATTAGTTAAAAAATTTCATACTTTCTGTCAAGCAATTTACATGTCCATTTTTGTTAGTCCTGTGGTGTGACGGCTCTACTTTAAGAAAAATAAAGTGTTTATTTTTCAAAATCACAGAATAAGGTTAAAAACTGTATTTATTTATTTTTTTTGGTTAGCAAAAAGCTAGCATTCAGTAATTTATGCTAAGGATTCAAAATGGCTACAGTTGTGTAAATGTCCTGTTGTGTGACAGTACTGTCCTGTGGTGGGACACGCTAAAGTCAGTTGTGTTACTGGTTACAAACCTGCTGTTTTTAAAATCTAGGCTGCTGAATGTATTGCTATCATTTTGTTGTTGTAGGAATGATAATTGTCAGTGAAAAAATTTTTTTAAAGTATTTTTAGTTTAAGCAAAGAAAGGACAAGGAGGTTTCGTGAAAGGATAAACCAGGATGAAAGCAGGCATGAGGAGATCATTAGGGAAAGAATAAGAAAGTAAATAAGCTATTTTAACGAGGGGTAGTTGGTGAGGCAGACTGTATCTATTGAAGTGACAACATTGGGGCAATTTCACAGCCTGAGCCCTATGGCAGAGCAGCCAAATTGACAAACCTGGACTGGCTGATGTTCAAATTTTAATTTAAGAACAAATGGTTTGAAGTTTTGAGATTTTAGTTTTGAAAATGTTTTTAAAATGTCATGTGTGTCTTGTTTATGGTTATGGGTCTAATGTGATGTTCCCAAAATGTAATCATTTAACTTGGGGGCAGCCGTGGCCTAATGGTTAGAGAAGCGGCTTTGAGACCGAAAAGTTGCTGGTTCGATTCCCGAGGAAATAATTTTCTTTGTGGGATTAATGCAGTATATCAAAATAAAATAATAATTAAAAAAAAATCAAATAATCAATATTTCTTGTTTACAAACATGATTTTTTTTGTGCAAATTCACATACTGAGAGCCAGGGTTGAATTGAAATGTTAGTATTTTTTTCCAATGTTCATGTAAATTACAGAAATGAATGTCATTGTTCTATGAGCACTTAATAAATTTCTAATAGTGTTTGTACAGTGCCTCATCTCATCCTGTGGTGTGACATCATGCCATGTGGTGTAACTTCATTTTAATTTTATTAAATTTAGTAAAAAAAATTGTTTCAACACACACACACACACACACACACACACACACACACACATATATATATATATATACACACACACTCACGTAGAGTCAAGCCCAGGGGTATAAATCATTTCAGGCTTGACTGTATATTTGATCTGATATATGATATGATTCATTCATTTTTCTCAATTGATCACATGTAGATAAATTCTCATGTGTGGGTGTTTAAGGGGCAGAACATGATATGGATCTTCACGTCTTCACATGCTGCTCACATAGTCACGTGTGTACAAAAACAAAATCGTGAGGTGTGTGGGAGTTGTCTTTAAGGGATACACATGGATCTTGATAGAAAGAAATGTAATACTCTCATGGGGGAGCAGGATGAATTACATGCTCAAGTGCAGCTCTCATTGGCAGTCCATATCTGTGCCATTGTATTTTCATCTCTGTTCACCAACAAGTCAGTTCTCTTTCAACACATACATCAGGAGCCTGAATGAGTTCACGTCAGAATCGTATTTGTTCGCCCTCATGACCGAGTCGGCTGGACAGCGAATGCATTTTGTTTTGGATGTTTGCAGTCAGAGAGAAGTGTGTTTATAATTTCGTTAACTCCTTGCTCTGGGATAGAACTCGGGTTGTTCTTCAAAATAATGCTATTACGACACAGTGTAAACTACGTCTGAATCAATTAAAATGAAATGCTACATTGTTATTTACTGCATCTGCAATGTACACAAATCTGTATCTGGTCAGAAGAGAAGATTGCAAATTACAATCCGTTCGTGATGAAGCAAGAAAGGTCAGGCGTAAGGAAGTAGCTTTTCGGCATTGAGGTCCTTAACGATGTCGTCTTGCCAGAATTCTGCTAAGTTTAAGCATGTTTGGCCAGAGGACAAGAGTGTGTTTATAGACGAAGGACAGTTGAGTGATGCGTCGTAAGTGCAGACAGATGTGTGATGTCAGCTTTGACAGGGTCCAAGTGTCTCCTTTTGGACATCCAGTCTTTTTCCGTTTAACAGTTTGTAACGTTTTGGATGTGAGGGAGACAGTCTTCTATGTGAGTCATTAAATGTGTGTGGTGTTTTTCTGAGGCTGGGGTTTTGTCTTCATATGGATAAAAATGCTGTGTGTGTTTAGAAGCTGCCAGTCTTGCTCTCTGGGCCCCAGGAAGCTTCAGCGCTAGCTACTGGTTGTTTCAACATCATGGACTGGAAATAAGCTGTATAGACTATACTGTATATATCGATGACAGGCATGTGATTCAGAGACGCAGTGAAAAGTCAGTGTCTTGTTTAAACGATGCAGCACAGAACACAGTGCATAGTTATAAAAGACTGCTGTCTTTTAGCAGTGGAATAAAAAAAAAAGGCCGTCTGTTTCTGGAAAAATTATCCATGATGGGATGTTTAAAAAAAAAAAAAAAAGGAAAGAAAAAGTGAACACTAAAAGTTCCAAGTCTGTATAATCCAAAGTGGATTATATGGATTACTTCTTCTTCTCTGTGTATAAATATTGTTAAGAGAAGAGCAATTTTCAAGTGTTCCTAAACATGCATTGTATTTGGCACAACTAGTCGTAGTGTGTGTCTAGGCTTGTGTCTGTCTGAGAGCCGAGAGAGTGCTGCGATGAACCAGGCCTCTATTGTCTTAGCCTGTCTGTCACTGACAGACTGAGTTTGTCTCAGATCACATCTCTTCCTGTAGACCTGCCCCGTGGCTTGTGCTGAATGTTGCTTCCGACACACAAACACACACACACACACACACACACACACACACTTGGACACACGATCCATCACTCATTCACTTAAATGCATGCACACATGCACACACGCACACACACACACACACACGCAGAGACACACAAACACATTCTTACTTGGTATACTATCTTTGTGAGGACCGTCCACTGACGTAATTGTAATTAGTGCTAATTAATTTTACACTACACCCAAATCTAGGCTTAATATTAATCCCAGGACCCAAAAAGAAATATTTTGTCTTTTTTGAATTAACAAGAGTTGAAGGTGTCCGCATCAAAACTGTCCCAGTCCTGTCCTTGTAGGTGTCCACCAAGATATACCCCACCCCCTCATCCCCAACACACATACACAATCCCAAACTCAACGGTGTCTAACTCTTACATGTTCCACATACACATTCCAACACACACACACACACACACACACACACACACACACACACACACACACACACAGCTTATCAGATCTCTTCAAGTGGCTGCAGTCTCCACTCTGTCTGCCCACTGCCAAATACTGCTCTTAGCCGCGTACATGTCTCTTATCAGTCTGCTAAATATTGCTCCAAGCCGTATAGGCAACTTTTTCCTTATCTGCCTTCAGCCTTAATGAGACTTTGAGAGTATCTCCACCGTGATCCTCAGCACAGAGACACCCATGAGTCAGATTTCTGCTTTAACTACAACACAGTTTACTCATCATGAAAGCACTTCAGTTTCACTTTCCATAACTGTCACTGAACCATGACTTTTTTACTCTGTGATTTATCACTGGTGTAATTATCAGTAGTCACATGCTGTCAATACACATGATAAAAAGGCTAATTGCTTAATTGCCCCAAATGTGGATTTTGTATATATATAATA
>JAQMYF010000001.1:12452926-12469305 GCA_030014195.1 Neosilurus mollespiculum
ACATTCTGGACAGTCGTACTAAGCATTTCACTACATATTGTACTGTGTATAATTTGTATGTGACAAATAAATTTGAAATTTGAATTTGAATTTGAAAACACTGAGAATGCTGAGCCATCACCTTCTGTTTCCAAGTTGTTGCCAAGAACTAGATGTCTGGAGGGGGGAAGAGAGATTTATCTGCTGTCACTCAAATGTCTGAGACAGAGAGAGAGAAAGATAAAGAGAGAGAGAGAGAGGGAGAAAGAGAGAAATTTGGGAGAATTTTTTGGACACACTATACTCCCTTTACAATGGTACTTTGAAAATGTAACACTGCTGACCTTCCTCAGTATATGCAGTGCTTACATTTCATTTATGTATAAACAGAATAAACATTATGTGCAGATTTACTTATAACTAGTACTGAATTCCCAGTAGAGTTACCCTGTTGGAGTGGTGTCCAGAGTATATTCCTGCTTTAAAACTGTAGATAAGATCAGGATGTGGATCATATTTCATGTATTAAGTATTTTCATAGAAATGCCTAGATAAAATACTGAAATCATGCAAACTGATCAGGCTCAATCAGGAACTTCATGTAAAAACATGATACATAAATAGTCTTCTCATGAGATGAAATTGTAAAATCAATAGTTTATTCTCCTTGCACAGGGTTCAAGGTTTGGATTAAAACCATTCCGTTCAAGTAACGAGTGAAGCACATTAAACAGACTAATAGCTATAATAATAAGTTAGAATTTTTAGCACTGTAACAAGGTTAAAAACAACAACAACAACAACAACAACAACAACAAGAGCATCTGGAAAGCACAAACCTTTGCCAAGTTGAAAAAAAAAGTACACTGTATACGCTGCTGGACATGCAATAATACCACACTTCCAAAAATGTGATCAATTTCCCAATGTTAAAAAAAATCCTGGATCCAAAATTTAATCCAGATCATCTCCACAATCTAATGACTTCTTCCTTGTCCAAAGCCACACGTTTGGTGAAAATTCCATGAAATTCAATACATAACTTTTGTTGTTATCCAGCCAACAAACACACCATTAAACACACAAACCAGGGTTTGTTTTGTTTTTTTTTCTTTTTCGTTTACATATTTACACATTTTAAATGAAATAAGTAATAATTGGTCTAGAGAGATTAGCATCCATATAGACAGTGTATAAGGCATAAACAAGCCTCTGGGGCTTACATCTGTGTTTGAGCAGCTGTAAAGCCATATACCTAAACACATGGTGTAAGAAATGTTAACACACATCGCTGGCACCCTTTGGTGCACTGCCTCCAGTATGTAATCTGTCAGCTGCAGGCCTTTGAGCTTGAGTGTGAAGCTTTTTATATGATCACTGGAGAAAGTGTTGACTTACAGGAGGCAATGAGATTTTAAGGTTTGGTGTAAACTTGGAAATTCTTTTAAATGTTAAAGAGCACAGAGATATTATTGCTGCAAGTTGTGTACAGATCACACAAACGATCTGTAATAATCCAAATCAAATTCCTTAACTGCTCCTCAAATGTTTTAGTAGCTCAATCATGGTCCTCATCATAGTTCTTCAAATGTTCTCATAGGTCCTCACTGCTCTTCAAAATTTCAGCAATGCTTTTAAGATGTTCCTGTAGCATGCAAATATTTCTCAGATACTTGTACACTCCCTTAAACGTTTCAATTGTTCATCACTGCTAATACAATAAGTCTGTGATATTTTAAAATTGAGAAGTTATACCTCAGCACCGGCTTTGTATATACTGGAGAACTTAAGACTGTACCATAATTTTATACTGTTATACGTTTGTCAATTCTATCCATCTTGTATCTGCACTTTACATCAGACTAAAATATTGCACCTACACCTTACTTTGTATTTTGCACCACACTGACTACTTCATTACCCTACTCTCTGTAATCTTTACTCTGCTGCTCTGCAAGCAATGTCCTTGTTTGTCATGCACTAGTTTTTTGTTAGCTTTAACATTATTGTTTAGTTCAGTGTTTATCGTTACTGTCAGTTACCGTTATTGTTACTGTTATTGTCTACGGGACCTGGAGCTCACACAAAATGGCATTTTGTTGTACTACATGCTCTGTATGTGAACGAATGACAATAAAGTTGAGTTTGAGTTGAGTTGTAATAAATGCTATCACACCATCTTTTTTCTGTACCAATAGAGAAACTAAAGCTTCTTGCAAATGGCTCAGATGGACTCACACTCATTAACTGACTATTTCTCAGCTCGTCCTTTCGAAAAATCCCCAAGGAAAATATGTAATACTGAGCACTCTGAGTGAAACCAGCTGGCCTTTACATTACATTGCAGCATTTAAGTATTGTTAGGTTCTCCCAAGCTCTGAATTTGCTAAGTGGCTCAGTGCTTCATGTTTAACTAAGTGTGTTCCTGGGAAGATCATGATGATTTCTTGCTAACAATTCCTGACCTCAGTCAATATCCAAACAGCAAACCATGACACAGCTTCTTCCAGCTTTTCACACATTTTTTTGTGAGAACCCCCCCCCCCCCTCCCAAATCAATTACTCTACAAATACACTGACTGTTAAGAATTGCAGAGCTCAGCTAAAAAGTCTGTCTTTGTCAACTTCCTGGCATCTTAATGTTGTGACACATTGAAACTGCTAAATGTGTTTTTTATTACAAAGCGCTGTGAGAGGTATCTGAAGTGTCAAGAAAACAAAGCGCCTGCCAGTATGATAATTGCATGGGCCTACTCTCTATGTCAAAGCCTGGCACATTACCACAATTCTGCTAAAAAGACATTATGCAGTGTTTGCAATTCAGCAAACAGGCATGCCATATGGTAAACAGTTAAACATCAAATAAGACATTGCACTGTCTTCTATATAAAGATGTGAAAAATACATGCTTTTTTGGAATTAAGTGTTTTGTGTTTGTATGTGTTTCAACCCCCCAGAACAGCTAACTGGGTTATCAAATGCCGGCCATGTCTCTCATGTAAAAGAACCATTGCTGATTTTCGTCAAGAGTAGGCTGCATTGCCGTCAGCGTGTTTCTGCTCTGTGATGGCCTGGCGAGCTGTCCAGGGTGTACTCTGTCCTCGCCCGGAGTCGGCTGAGATGGGCGCCAGCCTCCCCGCGACCCTAATTAGGATTAAGCGGTTCAGAAAATGATTGAATGAATGAATGCGTTTCAACTGGCGTAATGTTTGGCTTTCCCATAAGACAACAAGGGAGAAAATTGCAATTCAAATTTCGAATTGAGGAGCCACAGTGGTGTAGTAGTTAAAACCTCCATTTTACATCAAAAAACCTCACTGGATTTTTTTCTGAGAGGGTGTTGCTGTGTGGAGTCTACATGTTCTCCCCATGATTGTACAGGTTTCCTCCTTGTACACCAGTTTCAATGTGTAAAGCAATGTGTTCTCAGTGCAAAGACATGCACATTAGGTTAACTGGCTGTTCCAAATTGCCCCTAGGTGTGAGGGTGAGTGTGAATGCTTGTGTGTGTTGGCACCACAATGGTTTGGCAAGCTGTTCAGGGTGTACCCCACCTTCATTCGCAGTTGGCTGGGATGGGCTCCAGCCTCCACATTACCAGTGGTAAGCACTGTTGCATCAGAGTTAAATGCTTTGGGGATTGAACCACAATCAAGAGCCTTTCTGTGTAGAGTTTGCCTGTGCTTTTGTAGGTTTCCTCTAGATTCTCCTGTTTCCTCCCAAAGTTCAAAGACATTCACATTAGGTCAACTGGCTACTTTGAATTGCCCATAGGTGCAAATGTGAGGGTGAATGGTTGTAGTGCCAATCAAGTGTAAAGAGTTGGCGACCTACTCAAGGTACCCTGCCTTCTGTTAAAAGTCATCTGGGATTGTCTCCAGCTTCACAAATCAGGTTAAGCGGTAAATATATATATAATGGATGCATGGATAGATTTTTTTTACCTGTTTTATGCTGGGTACAGGTAACACAATAGTTTTGTCTTTCATGATGGTCATCATGACAGATTAGGCGATCAAAATCTTGGTAGTGAATTCTTGTGACTGGGGTGCAGGGTCAAGATATTGTGAATTATGGAAAGAAGAAGGAATGCTAAGGAACACATCGTTGTCAAAAAAATTCAGACATGCTACACTTTTTGTCAGGGTGTTGTGGGACATCACAGATGCTACAGTGCTATATTGGTCACTCCCAAAGTTTTTAAGCACTTTATAATTTTATTTTTTCTTTCACATTACTAGTGTTAAAAGCAAAACATTTTGGATTAGTGCTGCAGGTTGAGAAAGGATGTGTATCCACAAACGGAATGACGTGGACCAGACAAAAGATGAAACAACATGGGTTCATACTGTGTGCAGTAAAATACATGTCAAAATAAATTTAGAAATCATCCCTTTCTTACTTTATTTGTATTTGTCAATTTATCAGTTTTTTCTGCACTTCCTAACGTTTTCTGATTTGAGGTTGTAATATCTGTCATCATGTTTAACTTGTGAAATAAAACTGAATTAAATCTATCAGTATTCGGTATATTACATCATAAAGCTCGGATTAAGATATCACATGAGTTTTTTCATTCAGAGGGCCTGTGTAGCTCTTTTGCTTGAGATAATATACAAGGAAAGTCATCCTTATCCTCCATATCCTCCTCTTCAGTCCCCCTTTCCTGATTCCTTTTGCCCTTTTAAACAATCTTTCGTCTCACCCAGGTTTCCTCCCTTCTCATTTTTCATCTCTTTCTAACTTTACTGTTTCATCCTTCTTCCTCATGCATTTCCATTCATTTAGTCCAGATGCACTTTCATTCCCATGCATTTATTCTGAGCCAAAAAAGAGCTACACCACCCCTCTGAATGAAAACCCCGATTATACTTTAATTATAGGCTTTTGATCTAATATAAATTTCTGATGAAAGTAAATAATGAATGGCACTTTGTGAGTTAACCACATGATGACAGACACATTCATGATTTCTTTATCATTAAAAAACCCATCATCCAATTGAAACAAAGGCTTTCAGTATTTTAAATAAGTCAAAACAAGCAAAAGAGGAACAGAATGCTTAAATCCAGCAGAATCGAATTCAAAGATAACAAAGAAATGTATTATTGATAATGAATAAAGTAGCCAAATCCTCCACAGTACATTTTATTCTTTCCAGTAAGTCAGTATATTGATTCGTATTTGATCAACTAAAAAAACTCTGGATTTGGGATTGGACATCAAAGTTAAATAACCCCAAATCCACAAAAAATGTGCCACATTCAATATAAAATAGATCCAAAATCATGGAAATGAAAGTGCCAGAACTTGTTATGTACTTCTTGGTTTACATCTTATTCCTGTTTGAGTGAAAACAGTGAAACGGCTACTGTCAGGCTTTCTGCTCACTACTCTGAGACAGACTGAGTAGCAAAAAAAATGGAGCTGTGCGAATGGTTTAAGAACAAAAAGTGAACAAACGCGACTGATTTTCAACAGATTAGCTTTTTTTTTTTTTTTTGCCAAACATCCACAAACCAATCGCAGATTACTAGTAAACCAGTCACAAATTGATTCAGGCGATATATGTATTTAAGCCACAAGCATAAGTTCGCTAGCATGTGGAGTCAAAAGACAAAACATCTTGATGGGAATTTCAAAATTCGCAAAAAAAAAATCTGAAAAAAACCCAACAAAAATGAATTCGTGTTGGTCGCTTTTCTATCGCACCTCTAGTGTGATCCCTATCTGAAAGGGGACCCCTTTAGAGACTAATGCTGTAGAGGAAGCCAGTCCACCACAGAACATGATACACATAAACATTCACATCTAGGACAAGTTAGAGTGGCTAATTTGCCTACTGGCATGTTTTTGGGAAGTGGGAAGAAACCAGAGAACCCTGAGGAAAACCACATAGACAAAATAAGATTATGCTTAAACTGGGAAGCATGGGGGGACATAAATGCAAAATTACACACGTATCTGCAACATGAATATCTCAATGTAGCAATTATCAAAGGCAGATTTTAGTGATGTGGGAAACTGTTGGAAAACTGTCAGGGTCAGATTCCCTCTAGTACCCATAGTACATTTAGACTATGTACAGTTTAAAAGAACTGATAAAAGAACAGTAAAGCTATATATTCTTAATTTAAGTTTTCAATAAATGTTTGTACAAAACTATTTCTTTCTTCTGTTGCCTTTTTCTTGACTGTGCAAGGCATTTGTTAACAAATCTCCAACTTGATATAATTCCTCCTTTCAGAGATGAGACGAGTTTTAACCTCTTTGCCAACTCACCTGCAGGCTTGTTTCTAAAGTTACAGTGTCTGGGGAAAACTCACTCACTCCTCCTGTTAAAGCAGTGTACTCATCTAACTGGTTGGACTGAACCTGACAGCATATGGATGCAGGCTTCACTGCTGGAAGAGTTTTACAGCTACAAGCCAGACTGTTTTGAAGAGTTTCCTGTGATTTTTTTCCCCCCAAGGTTTTTCTTTATGTTAGTTGGAATTAAGGTCATTTAAGATTCCTGTATTTGCTTCTAACCCAACTTCCACAGGTTAATGAGTTTAAATAAGAAATGTATTACTTTAAAAGCTTATATTTTAATAGTAAGCTAAACAGAAGTTTACATGAAATATACATACATTTGTGTGTGTGTGTGTGTGTGTGTGTGTGTGTGTGTATGTGTGTGTCAGTATTGACTAAAATGCTTGATTATAGTTTTAAATATTCTGAAATATAAAAACTGAAGTGCTTTTTATTCTAAAATATTCATTCATTTATTCATTCATTTATTATTTATAGCAGTTATCCTGTTAGGGTTGTTGGAAAGCTGGAACCAATCCAAACTGACTTCAGACAAGAGGAGGGGTACACCCTGAACAGGTCACCAATCTATTCCAGGGCTTATTCGTAAACATTCACACAGCATAATTAAAATAACTAAAATGCTCCTATAGTTTGAATAACATACCCTGAATGTGTCCTCATTATAAATGCTATAAATTATGGCATAATTATGAAAATGAGTCCTGAAACTTTCATAAACACTTAGTAGTGTTTGACTTTCTGTATACAGTTTTAGAGAAGCAATACTTCGACTATCGTGCGTCACAAATTAGAAATTTGGAGAAGACTCCTTGGTTGCTCCTGTTACTTGGCTGTCTATATGTGACTTTACTTTGGTAGCATTACAAGTTATTCTTTTAAAAAAAAAAAGAAAAGAAAAAAGTGGGGAAAACAGAGCACACATTAGAAAAATTATTTATTACTTAGTCTAATCTAATAAAGCTGGTTTCTTTGCCAAATACAAATACAAGGTTTGCAGTCAGAGTAATTAGCACAATTAGTGCTTTTAAAAAAACAAAAAACAAACAAACAATCAAACAGACAAAAAAACAGTGCTACATAGTCGTAAGTGATATTACACAAGTGGGTGTTAGGAAATTTTTCAGGTAGACCAATCAAATAAAGACAAGTTTGCAGTGGAATAATCTTAACGGAAACCTAGGAACACTTTTAATAGAAATAATTGATGCAACACAGGAGGCAACCACAAGGACAGAAATGGAACATTCCATAAAGAATGATTTTCTGGACCCATGCACTGAAGCATAACAACTGGTAATTGTACCTCATTAAAATTAAGAGTAATTGTAAAACAAAATAAGTTGCTAATTTTTGTCTGGAAGCAAAGCATATTTTGACAACTCTGCCTAAGTATCCTTTCACAAGCCATTTTTAATCTCTGGTAAGAAACCACATAATCATCAACCAGCCAATCGTTGCCTTAATTATGACTTCAGGACTTTGCTTATGTCATTTGAATACATTTCATAAGCTTCTAATGTTGAACTTGAAACGAAACATAAATACATTCCAAAAATTGCAGAAGCAGCCTCCTGCATTCAGCTTTAATGGTTTCATCAAACAACAGAAGGAACTAAGGATTAGATGCTAAAGAAGACAATTTAAGTAAGAAGGTAGATGTTAATAAATAAACTGGTTAAAAGTAGAATAATATAAGAAGTAAAGGAATACTAGCAGCGAGTGACTTTGAACAACATCACAATCTGAGGAATCAATCCATCTACCTACCCACCCCTCCATCCATCCTTCCATCCATCCTTTCTTTTTTGACATCTCTATAACACGGAACAACAAAATAAAATCACTCAAAAGGAACATATTTCAAATCAGTTACTGGATGAGGTGGCCCTGCGATGGCCTGGCGAGCTGTCCAGGGTGTAGCCTGCCTTCGCCCAGAGACAGCTGAGATGGGCGCCAGTCTCCCTGCAACCCTAATAAGGATTAAACCGCTCAGAAAATGAATGAATGAATGAATTGGATTAGGTTTTTGTGATAGTGCAGCACAGTGGTTCAAGTTCTGCGCTCGGGCGTTTCTGTGTGGAGTTTGCGTATTCTCCTGGAACACTGGAACATGAAGGCAAGTCATTTCTGTGATCAGAGTTTATATCATCTAAATTAAAGCCAAGTAATGACATGGTGTCATTACTAAACTGGAGAAATAAAACACCCGTCAGACAGAATTTTTCCAGATACTAAATAAAATTAGAGCTCAGGCTTAAAATATCACAGTATAGATGTTACTGCACTGGTAGGTCTTACTGTGATGTGCTATATCAGGTCACCCTTTGAGAAATGCAGAACAAATCAATCTCCTGCCATCATTTCCTTTTCCTTGCTATTATTATCAGCACCCTATACTTCATCCACCGTAATATCTTCCATTATCCCAATCATTCAGCCAAGTTCAGAGGGAACTTTACTCACTTTAATGTATAGAGTTGTAAATGTTCAGTGTAGGGAGCTGGGGTCATATCCTGTTTCTCTGCCTATCTGAAAACATGCACACCTGCTGGAAGTCCCCTATTGTGTAGTGTAGACTAAAAGTTTCCAAACAGCCACCCCATCCAGACTAGATAAAACCAACCCATAAACATCTGTGCATTCCATGTGGATTGATGTCTGTTCAAGCCTTGATCAAAGTCCATCAAAGTACAAAGTGCAGTTAGATAAAGTTGCGTGCAGCTACCTAATTATTTTAAAAACTGTGCAAAAGATATAAATTACATTCATACATATCTGACCCCAAGACAGACTGTCAGGAGGACTGTTCAATAATATCTACCAAGCCTGAGACAAATAACTGTTTAAGTATATAGTACACAAAAACATAAGAAAAATCAAGCATTATCCAAAGTTTGCAGGGCAGATAATAAGCAATTAGTGAACGAAGCAAAGACTGATACAGAGAATTATTCAGTCTCTGAGGTTGTTATCCTCAGCCCTATCCTCAAGCTTTGGCCTCAACAGAAAACAACCCCTCGACTATCATATGAAAGGCGAATTCTATAATTGTTTTATTCTTCACTCAAAATATTTTTAAAGTAGATTCACATTATTGTGTTACATGTGCCAGCTGTGCAGTAATAATACAACTCATCTGATGGCAATAATGCAATACCAAGAATTATTGGATAGCTTTCCACCAATCAGAAATGAGGAAATCTCTTGAATGAATATGTAAGTATGTAGATGTTTTCTCGTTTCTCCTCAGCAGATAACAACCTCCCAACCGAATAATTCTCTATATCATACTTTGGCTCATTAATAATTCTTTATTATCCTGAGAGAGCACGCCAAACAGATCGCATAATTCCAATGTAGTATATACTAAATATATTTATGCAGTGATCCACAGAATACTGATCGTAAAAACTACTTATATCATAAACTTAAAGTATTTCCAGCAACTAGATTTCATATCATTACCTATGACACATTAGTCAGTAATCTTTGCCAAAGCTGCACATCTCAGGTATATTTCCAGTGGCTATGATGTATGATGTGTCATGCACATTATGGAACAATTCTGTCACACATCTCTGTTTTATTATTCTTATCATATCAACATGGATATTTGTTGTCATTTTCGACTAGTTCCCCTGCCATGGTGCTTCACATGGAGCCATGTTTTCCAGTGCTATTGTTTAGATGTTCCTGTTGAGATCACACATCCAGGAGGGAGTGGAATAGAAACAGTCACCATTTGTGCTTGACAACGGGGGGATATGTTGCTTGTAAAATGCTTTGTTATGATGTCCACTTGCGTGAGCATTTCCTTAATATATACAACCCCAAAATACATGGGCTAGCAATGAGTACACAATCTGGCCTAAAGGGTAGGGTGTATTGCTTTGAGATGGTGCAGCACCACTGACATAATATCTGCTCCAGATGGTGCAGGTTTTCCCTGCTTTCAGGCTTTCAGGCTTTCTGATGTCTCTGGAGCAGAAGGGACATTGCTATGTTCAATAAGCAGATGCTACGCAGATGAACTTGAGCCACTTGGTTGAGCATCATTCAGACCACCATAAACAGAGAATTGATGTGCTCTAAGAACCAACAGACAACAGGATATAAGAAAAAGTTGTCAAGGTGCAAAAGACATGGAGTGTGTGTAATCTCCACACCACTGATACTAACCAAGTAGAACGACTGAACAATGAAGCTACAGCTAGAAATTAATGCTCAAGTACAATTGTTTTTTTATTTTTTGTTTAAAAATGTTGTGTGAGAAAGATAGGGAGGAAATCCATAAAATAGAACAAACAAAATACAGAAATGAGTTTGCAATTATTATTATTATTATTATTTTTCTTTTTTTTTGCTTTCCTAAAAGGCTTCTCTGTTCCCTAAGACGCACTGGAAAAAAAGATGAGTCTTTTTTCTACACTTCATGTTTGTACTCCACTCAAAACGTCCTTTGGATACACTTGCATTCTCGCCTTCATTTTTTCCAGAAACTGAAAAAAAATATATTTTGGTACTGCTGAGGAAAATCTCCCTCTTGTGCATCCTACACTGATTCATAATACTGAAAATAAAACACAGCTGGCCTTCCTACATTACAATCGCTTTTCAGTTGCAGCTTCAGCAGCTGTTTAGGATGTGTACCATGACACATGATATTGATCTAACATCACTGCATTTTCACATCTTCACAATTTTTTTTCTAAAATCTTTCTCATAGGCAGCATGAACCATAAACAGGTTAAAAAAAGACAAAATACCAAGGTGTAAATCAACATTAAGAGGCTCCAGATACAACCATATCTGTTCCAGAGGTCTCCATGGTCTGACCTGCTCAAAGAAATGCAATATTATTAACTAAAATGAAAGGTCAGGGGCTTGTATCCAGTTCTTCATTTCGAAAGGTGATTCTATACATCTTTGCCAAATGTCTTTGAAGAAACTTAATACCAAAAGTCAAGGTAGATGCTATTTCTGGCTGACACACAGGGGCTTTATTAAAAAAGCCTGATTGTTTTTGCTCTAACCACTTTTGGGAAGTTCTGTCGGTGAAACCGGATACTAGCACATCCTAATCAAACAGCTCCCAGCTACAAGTGAGATTTTAAACAAATTTTTGGCTTGTGGTGGTCAGAGGTTTCTTAAAATGAAAATGTAACACTTGTGCTATAATTTATCATTTTGCAGACATTGATTAAAACTCCTGAGCACTCTCCAGCCTCAGGAAGTAGTTAGCCAAGTGTAATGGCTTTTGGAAATGGATTGAAGTTCGATGTTAGTGGCTATAAGGTTTGAGATTGAATAATGTGGCTAGAAGAGAACCAATATTGGATGGTTAAGCAAAAGCCTCAATAAACAAACTTCATGTTGGACTGTATTCATATTTATGCTATTAAACAGTTCAAAAGGCTTCTCCGGGGTCATTTTTATAATAAAGGGCTTTATCTCATCCACTCTAACACCTAACTAAAGAGCTACTTATGGTGCTGGATGGAATCTTCTTTTTAAACATGTACATCACGTTAAATAGAAGCTTTTACAAGACATAAAAACAATCATAATCATGTTGTCAAATCAATCAATATATGTATATTCTTGATATATTCTTGATATATTCAATATTCTTGTATACTCCCTGAATACATAGAGTCACTTTACAGGTTTATATTGTAGTCCATGACTGAGTGGATTGCAAGCTCTCTGCAGACACTATTTTCGAGGACAGACATCCACTCCACAAAATGAGAAAACAGCATTTTTTACTTTAAAAAAGAAAATGATTTCCATTTTCCGTTTCATGCTGTTTTAACAATCACATCTAACTTTCGATTTTTCTCCTACGAAGAGAAAATCACCGAAATTGAAATCCATCTAATCTCCCAGAACATTTATTCATTCATTCATTTTCTAAGCCGCTTATTCCTAAATTAGGGTCGCAGGGAGGCTGGCGCCCATCTCAGAGGACTCTGGGCAAAGGCGGGGTACACCCTGAACAGCTCGTTAGGCCATCGCAGGGCAACAAACACACAATCATTAACACACACTCACACCTAGGAACGATTTGGAACCGCCGATCAGCCTACTGTGCACGCCTTTGGACTGTGGGAGGGAAAATGAAACACCTGGAGGAAACCCACTCAGGCACAGGGAGAACAGGCAAACTCCACACAGAAATGCTCCTAGCCCAGGAATCGAACCCAGGGCCTTCTTGCTGTGGGGCGGACATGCTAACCACTGCGCCACTGTGTCACCCTTCTCCCAGAAAAAAATGGTGTAAACTCTACCAATGTCTTAGGAATGAATGACTTAGGAATTGTAGTTTTTAAATGTAGTCTTAACATGATTAACAGACACAGCTCAAGAGATTAATCTCGACATATATGGCAGAAAATTAACAGAACAACAAATTACAATGTCACTACATATCACAAGACATGTTTACAGCCTCTAAAAATGAACTGAAATGGTTCATTCTGGATTCAAGTGGCCCCCTGAGTGATATGTTTTTTTTTATTGACGCTACTTTTAAACTTAAGTAGAGGATCATGACCATGACTATGTCCTGGGAACAAAGGTTTAAAAGTCTTTTGAGGTTCCCTGATGGATACTGGACATTTTTGACAGGCTTTTTCACAGCAAGTTCCTGGCATTTTAGGAAGGGAGCAACAAAGGTCAAACAGGATTAAATTAGAAAAATGTTCTAATTATATATGTCGATATGTATATCAAATTACTCGTCTGGTAATAAGGGATATAAGAATATATAATTTATTACACGTCCAACATCAGATTAGGGCACTATTACCCAAAATATCAAAAGGTCAACATACTTTGGATGAACTTAAATGCACATACAGTGTCAACATTGCCCAATATTAAAGGTATTAGTGTCTAAGTATATGTTTCCTGCATGACAATTTTGACTAAGCAACTTTCAAAAGCAAAGCTGATGAAATTTCTAAATGGCTTCTTTTTGTATGTCTGTTCTCATACTTCTCTGGGGAGGGTCAAATAAGGACATGTCAGGATGTTCCTGCAACCTACACTGTGCAATACTAATGAATAAATGGAATGAAAGAATTATTCCTTTGGTGCAGTGCTCCTGGACAAAATGCTCATAGAGATCCAAACTTTTACTGATAAGATAGTTGTGGGTTTATGTCAAGCCAAGCTCAACAAAATAGTACCATGAAAACTTCAAAATACTGCAAACTGATTCTCACAACTCACACTGATGATGCCTCACTGACCACACACTAAGCCGCACGTGGGAATTACCATTTACACCTCTGCAGAACTCAAACATGTGAATCAAACAATCATTTGAATTATAAAAGAGTTCACATTCCTGTGAATACACAGCAATGTGGTTACCACAGCAACAGCTTTATTTCATCTGTGTTTATAGCTGTGGCTGGAAATATTTGTCCTCAAATGGGCTGCCTGGCAAATACACAACACTGCTGGCTGTGTTCTCCTCCATGATGAGTCATAAACCTACAGAAGTCAAATGTCAACCATACAACAGCACAGTTCTGTCAAGCCTCGGAAAACCCTCTACCATATGATGCATTGGAGGTCTGACATCACTGACACAAAGATGTCCTTACTATAAAGTGTTCCTTACTCTCATCCAGATTTCACAATGACAATAGATCTGATGAAAATCTATAAAATCGCAAAATGTGTTATTTCGGCAGAAGAGCATTTAACATTGTTAATACCACAGTGCCACTAAAGTCTCAAATTTAATTGGTCAGCAGGTGATAGAAGATTCATTTTCTCTCACAGCATGGCTATGACTGTAGTTCCAACTTTCATTATGTGCTTTACTTCAATGATGCTTCATTCAAAGGGATGTGTATGGCCCATGCTCCATGTATTTTTTTTCTAACAGTGAACAATTTTAAAAAACATGTAGGGCATCCATCCATTCATTCATTCATTCATTCATTCAGTTATTTACCAAACTGTGTACATCGAGGCTGGAGCCCGTCTCTGAAGACTTTGGGCAAAGGTAAGGTGTATCCTGAACAGCTCACCAGTCCATTGCAGGGCCAACCATTCACAATGACAACTAGGCCAATTAGCTTAAGTAGACTGTGGGAGGAAACAGAAATACTCAGAGGAAACCCATGCAAGCATGGGGAGAATATGCAAACTCCACACAGATACGCCCTCACCGAGCCCAGGACTCGAACCCAGGACTTTCTTACTGTGAGCCGGACATGCTAACCCCTATGCCTTTGGTTGTGTGTTTTTATAACCAACTTTTTTTTAACCACTTTGGGGTATGCTTTTATTGAAAATTATATCTCTTTTTTGGTAATGTATTATCCTGCAATGGATTAGTTTTCTATAAAAGCACATTCCTTTGTGTTTTAGTGCTTACACTATGTGGTGAGTGTGCAACTCACAGCTTGTTACCATTCATTCATTCATTTTTAAGCCGCTTAATCATAAATCCTTAAGGTCGTGCGTAAGCTAGTTCCCATCTCAGCCAACTCTGGTTGAGGGCAGGGTACAACCTGAAGAGCTCGCTAGGCCATTGGTGGGCCTTGTTTTCTTGCTGTGAGGTGGACGTGCTAACCACTGCGCCGCCAAGCTGTTACCATTTTATCAACAACCATCCATGCACTGATACTAGAATACTCAGAATCCATTCAGTATTAGTTCAGTAGCATTTGTTTATTAGTTACTGAAAAAAAAAACCCTTTTACCTCGAGTCAGCTCAGCAAAGTATTCACTCCAGAGCTGCTCTTTTAAATTTACTTTCAGCTCCATAATGTACCATTTACAACAGTTGTATCAAAGGTAAATTCTTTTCCAGTACTACCATCATAATGGGCTTGCAATCAAAATATGGTAAGGTCATATATGTTACTGCTTGTCACGCTTCATTCTCAGTGCCTGTAGCCACTCATTCATAACAGGGTCGGCGATGATCTCATAACATTATTTTACAGTCTGAACATAATCCAGTCATTATATATAATGTCACATTTAATGGGTTATTATATGGTCTCTACTCTTTGGCATAATTACTTTTTACTGGCTATTCCAACACATGTGAGAACTGCATTTGGCCACCCATCATTCATTACAGGGGTAATTTGAGGTTAAATATCACAGGATGCCTTTCAGTGGCATTGACCCTGAGGCATGCAGACAAGCATGATTTATCAGTCCATGTACCCTTCTTCAGTTAATCTTCTAACTGACAGTCAGGAAAAAAGTTAAGGTGCGTGTTTAATTTGCTGGATCTGAAAGATGTGTACAGCCCCACTGAAAGCATCCAGCTTCGTCTGACCAGCTACCAGAACAAATGTCCAGACCTTTATATCTGTATTATTTCAGAGTAAATGCTAGTACAGGAATCAGTTTTCAAATCCTTGCTACTAATACTACCTGATATACAAGTTGTATGCTTTAGAAAGACAATAAAACAGTAAGTATGGCAATTTGATTATTTTAAACAGATACTGGTTAGATTATTCACTCACTCACTCATTTGCTGAATCACTTAATCCTATTAGGGTCATGGGAATGCTAGAGCCTATCTCAGCCAGCTCTGGGTGAAAGTGGGCTACACCCTGAGCAGCTTGACAGTCCATCGTAGGGCCAACACACATACAACCATTCGAACTCACACTCACACCTAGGGACAATTTAAACCAGCCGATTAGCCTACATTGTACATGTCTTTGGACTGGAGGAGGAAACCAGTGTATTCAGAGGAAACCCCCAGAAGTATGGGGAGAGCATGCAAACACCACATAGACACGCCCTTGTTGAGCCTGGGACTCTTCTGGCTGTAAAGGGGAGGTGCTAACCACTATGCCACCGTGCTGCCCCGGTGGAAAATGTGGAAAATAGGTAATTTGGCAGCTGAAAGCTGGTCAGAGCAAGTTGGATAGTTTAGCATGGAGAACACTTTAAATTCAGGCCCTGTACATTATATAAGTAATGAGGGCATTGGTAGTTCAGCGGCTAAGGCATTGAGCTATAGATGGGAAGGTCACACATTCAAATTCCACCACTACTGGGCCTTTGAGCAAAGTCCTGAACCCTCAAGC
>JAQMYF010000001.1:12469478-12496334 GCA_030014195.1 Neosilurus mollespiculum
TATATATATATATATAGTTTTACACACACACTCACACACACACACACACACACACACACACACACACACATATATATAAATATATATATCTCACAACATGAACATATAGGCCATAATCTTAATCTTAAACAGCAGCTGCACTCACTAGCCATAAAACCACTAAGGTTTAGGTTTATTTTACTGAGTCAGAGTAACTATGCCAAATCTCAACACATGATTCATCTATGGTTTTGATAAAGCAGAGAAAGCACTAACAACATGCAGTACAGGAGGCAACAGGACTGGAGATGATGGTGATGAAATTCTTTAGTGTCAGAACCTTTGCGCAAAGCACAAAGACGAGTGATGATTGTGAGACTGTGTACAAAAACGCATCATCTCCACATTTAACTGTAATAACACACATGAAAGGTGAAAAGAGTAAATCTGGGTGAGACATGTGCCTTTATATCAGTGTCACCTGGGTTATAAACTCAAGATATGTGGATTGAATTGCCTATCAAGAAATGTCAAAAATATAAATAAAATGTCAAAGTTGCACCTTCAGCCAGGATTTTTTCTTTTCTATCCCTGCTTAAACTTATTCACCCTCACCATGCACACACCAAAAAAAAAAAAAAAAAAAAAAAAAAAAAAAAAGCCCTATGAAGAAATAAACTGCAGTTTTCTCATACAGTACTATAATACCACCACTGCTGTCCTGTGCGTAAAAAACTGTAGAAAGGTGACATACCGTCCTGCAGCTGGAAGGCGCTCGCTGGATGGAAAAGCCACAAAGCTGCGAGGGATAAACAGCACCACGCCGGCACTCTGGTGACAGGAGGACAGTTGAAAGGTGTCATGAAACATCCACTCAGAAATGAATTAAACAGAAAGCAAGCAGGCATGTATTAAATTCACCTTCGAAAAGCCATATCTCCACGAGTCGTGTCTCCGTGCGCACGATGGAGCCGGCGGTGTTACAGCAGAAGCCGCGAGACGCTGCGCTTCCCTCCGCTGGCGCACTGAACCTCTGAGCTCCGCTCAGCACCTCCAGGAGCCGCTCCTGAACAAAGACAGCCTCAGTTCAGCCTCAGCTCAATCTTGCCCCTCAGAAACACTGTAATCTGACTCCCGGGCTCACGCCGTGGACCTCCACCTTTATCCGGCCCTGCACCGTTCCCACATTCTCACTGACGCACACCATGTCTCCTCCTCAAAGTCTGACGATAACACAAGTCGCCCTCTTTATCTCCCCAAAAATGGCTGCACTTTGCAAACTATCATATCAATCAGATTTCAGAAATCTGGGATTCGTAATTTTTTATTTTATTTTTTCAACCAAGCACCACTTTCACCCTGGAAAAGTCAGTATACACCTCAGCAGAGATTAAGTTTATTCTAACTTTTGCAATAGTGGTCACTTTAGGCAAATATCAATCATCATATTCTTTATTCTTTAACTGATAGCACTGACTGCACTTAAACCACAAGCACTCTAAGATACTGTTTTTTATTTATTTGTTTGCTTGTTCATTTTAGTTTCATTAAAATGGCATGGAAGTTGGCATTATTTATAGGCTGCATATGTTGAAGTAAATTTATTTAATGTGTATTCGATTCAAAATGACCATCCTATATCCAGAACAGATTTACTACTGGCTTAAAGAAATCACAGGTTCTATGTGGTTCAGTGACAATGTGTGATACCAACTCCAGACTCCATAAAAAACAAACAAACAATAAAACAAAAAAACGAGACAGGGTGGCACGGTAACACAGTGGTTGGCCTCAAAGCAAGAAGGTCCCAGGTTCAATATTCGGGCTCGGGGCGTTTCTGTGTGGAGTTTGCGTGTTCTACCCATGCTTGTGTGGGTTTTTTTGCAAAAAACAAAAACAAACCCCAAATAAACATTAAAACTATGTTAATAGGGGAAAGTTCCACAAGAGGATTAGATATCTGTTCTTAGCCTCATACAGGAGTTCCCTACATGGCGAGACAAAAAAAAAAAAGTGAGTCAGGAATAATTCCACTCCATTCCTCACTATTAAATTGTTATTAGTTTGCCTGGCTGCTTTTCACATTCACAAGAAAACAGTAATGTGCATTTTTCTAGTTTTTAGCTAAATTTACTCAGCTTTTTGTCTTAAGCTACTCTGAAATTAAAGCATCAAAAAAAAAATACAGTTACAGATTTCCACCTTTTCCAGATAATACAGCTGAGCACACTCATTCGACAATGGAAATCAAGCATTATTCTGGAAGTATTTCCCATTTATTTGCAGAAGTAGAGTCAGCATGATAGCATAGTGGTTAGCATGTCTGCTTAGCAACAAGAAGGTCCTGGGTGCGAGCTCCATATCCAGCAAAGGCGTTTTTGTGTGAAGTTTGCATGTTGCCCCTGTGCTTGCATGGGTTTCCTCTGGGTACTCTGGTTTCCTCTCACAGTCCAAAGACATGCACATTAGGCTAATTGTCTGTTCCAAATTACCCTTAGGTGTAAATGTGAGTGTGATTGGTTGTGTATATGTTGCCTTGCAATGGACTGGCGAGCAGTTCAGGGTGTAGCCAGAGTCGGCTAATATTGCCTCCAACCTCCCAATGACATTTATAAGATTAAGTGATTTGGCAGATGAATGAATCAATGTTGTAGAAGTTCCCATAGATGCGCTGCACTTGTTGGTCGCCTTGCCTTCATTTTTCTGTCCATTTCATCCAAAACCAGCTCGATGAGTCTAGAGACTGCTGCCATTCGTTGATTTGAAGCCTTCTATCTTATTCTTTTCTTCTAAGGTAGTTCTGTCACACTACTGACCTTTATTTCTTTTTTGGTCATTCACTTGAACAGCTTACGTTTCAATAAAACAATCTGGTGTTCTAAAATGTTTGACCAGTAGTCTATGTGTGAATCTGTAAGGGCATAAGTGAGTGAGAAAAAGAGAGAGAGAGAGAGAGAGAGACAGGCAGACAGACAGACAAAGAAATAAGGAAAATGTCACCTAAGTTCAGTTATCGTAACCTGATCTCATGAGAAATATGAAATAACAGGAATGTATTTTGTTCATACAGTTTCACTAACACTATTTCCTAAATTTACTTTCCTATGAACTGAGCTGCATGAATTGGTGTGAACTGTGGTCAGAATATTTTGCACATTGTCAAAGGTTAAGGTAAGGTTGAGGTGCTTGTTTGAAGTTAAAGTTTGTGATCCATTCATTCATTCATTTATCATTCACTTATTCGCATGATCTGCTTAATCTAACTAGTTGCAGAGAGGCTGGAGCCAATATCAACCAACTCTGTACAATGGCATGGTATACCCTGACCAGTTCACCAGGACACACAAACATTCTTGATTTTTTTATTTATATTTTCTTATTTTCTTTTCCCACAAGGAAAAGTTAGCTTCTGCATTTAACCCATCCAAAGTGAGCACACACACAGGAGCAGTGGGCAGCCCTAAAGGTGGAGGAAGGGGAGGGGCCCCCCACCACCACACATTTTTACTGCTGCTCCAGGAATCAAACCAGTGACCTTTCGGTCCCAAACCCGCTTCTCTAAGCGTGAGGCCATGGCTGCTCCATTCACATTCACACTTACACCTAGGGGAAATTTGGAACAGCCAATTAGCCTACTGTGCATGTCTTTGGACTGTCGGAGGTAACAGGAGTACCTAATGAAACCCATAAAAGCTAAGGAAGAACATGCAAACTCCACACACACACTCCACAAACTCAGCCCTCGCTCAGCCCGAGACTCGAACCCAGGACCGTCTTGCTGTGAGTTGGTTGTGCTAACCTCTATGTCACCATGACATAATCACCTTCTTAAATCTCCAAGTCCATTACAGAACAGTATCCAATGCAAATGACATCAATTCCCCTACTCTATTGCACATCTGGATTAAGACAAGAAGGGAGTTTACTTGAAATACAATTGTTTTGTGGGTTGAAGTATCTTTACTGAAATACTGTAATGAACTAATGGACTTTGCCCAGATTTATTGGCAAAATGTAATTAATGCTGCAGAAAGATTTAAAGCTGATGTCTCAGCCTTAAACGAGGAACACAGGTAATACTGACTGCTTATAAAAACAGATCGAACCATGTTTTCACATGTCTCACTTGTTTTTTTAAAGCTCTAATGCCGAAGACTTTGAATAACTTTGTGACTATATTCCCTCAGACATACCTCAACCACCACGAAGTGGCCAGCACAACACATGACTTCACTTTCACAGACATCTACGAGACAGCAATGAAACATTTAAGAGCTTCTAATGACAAAGCTGTGAGTGTGGTTATGATTCATCTTGAAGGCTATTTCATCTTGGAATCCACTCCATGATTGGCGCCTGGACGGTGCCGAAGAGAAAGGAGTGATAACGTTGGACATTGGAATTCCCTTCTCTATCCGCGCTGATATACTGACATAGAACCAATGAAAACTCCTCAAGAGGAATCATCAGGGACATCCACAACAGGCTGCAAGGTTCTTGTGTAGCAAACATGTTATTTTTAGTCTGGGAAGCCATGGGTGACTTTTCAAGGCTGATGAATGACAGCATGTTGAAATGATTTTGACACTCAGTTGAATTTTGATTCCTAGTCAGGGTAAACCAGAAAAGTACTCATGGGATCTTGTGTTATGCAGAGTGGATGGGGCAGTGGTGGCTCAGTGGTTAGGGCTCTGGGTTACTAATCTGAAAGTTGGGGGGTTCGAGCCCCAGTACCATCGTCTGCCACTGTTTGGCCCTTGAGCTAGACCCTATATCTTTAATAGCTCAGTTGTTTGAAAATGATAAATGTAAATTGCTCTGGCCAAATTCTATAAATATAGTGTATAAACTGGAGCGGGGGGCATGGTGACATAGTGATTAGCATATTTACATTTACAGCCTTTGGCAGACACTCTTATCCAGAGCGACTTACATTTATGATTTTTATACAACTGAGCAAGTGCCCAACAGTGGTGATAGTGGGGATTAAACCCATGACCTTCAGATCAGTAACCCATTGCCTTAACCACTAAGCCACCACAGCAAGAAGGACCTGGCTTGGTGAGGGCATTGCTGTGTGGAGTTGCATGTTCTTTCTGTACTTGTGTGGGCTTCCTCCAGGTACTTTGGTTTTCTCCCACAGTCCAAGGACATGCACATTAGGCTAATCTGCCGTTTTTACATTTTTTTAATTAATTTATTTATTTGTTTTGGATTTTCCCCCATTTTTCTCCCTAATTTAGTCGTATCCAATTCCCACCCAATTCAAATCACTTATTGCCTTCCCTATCACACGACCATCACCAACCATTTAAATTAATTTTACTATGTAAAGCTGCTTTGTGAAAATGTCAACTGTAAAAAGCACTATACAAATAAAACTGAATTGTTCAGGGTGTACCCTGCCTTTGCCCTGAGTTGAGTAAGATAGGCCCCAGCATCCTTGCAACCCTAGTAGGATTAAGTGGTTCAGCAAATGAATGAATGAACAGTGGTAGAGTTGTGCAGATGCTGGAGATGGATGGAAATGCAGTTGAAAGCGTTTTTTGCAAACAAGACAGTTCCAAAACTTGATCAATGAATCATAATCTAAAACCAGGCAAAAAGTCAGGCGATCAGCAAACAGGATAATAGAGACAATGGGCAAGACAGGTGGATCAAAGTAACAAAAAACAAACCCAGGTATGCAACATGAGTTCAAACGTCTTAGTAACTATTGGCAATGATAACACAGAGCATAAATATTCTTCATGAGGTCCTTGGGTTGTGAGTGTGCTTATGTAGTGTGGTGGTAACATTTAGTAATTGGATGACTGTGTGAGTGTGGTGTGGGGCACTAAAATTTGTGGCAGCCATGTCTGTAGGCCAAAATGTGTTCTGGGAATTGGGGTCCGGAACAGACATGCTGATGTGACAGTCACATGGTCACTGAAACCAGATCAGAACATTTGAGATACTGAGACTTGACGCAGCTTGAAACGGATGTGTGATGATTTAGGCATGATAACGCAGTCTGACTGTGCATAAACATTTTATTAAATTTTGATATACTGTATTAATCCCACAAGGGAAAGTATTGCCTCTGCATTTGATCTATCCAAAGTGAGCACACACACTTGGGGGTGCCCAGAGAGCAGTTGGGGGTTAGGTGCCTTGCTCAAAGGCACTTCAGCCATTAAGGTGGAGCAAGGAAAGGTGCAGCTCACTCCCCCACTGCCACACATTTTTTCTGCTGGTTTGGTAATCAAACCAGTGACTTTTCGGTCCCAAAGCTGCTTCTCTAACCATTGGGCTACGGCTGCCCCCATCTTGTAACTATTAGCATATTAGCATTGTATCTTAAACCTAAGGGTTAAAACACATCTTGTCTCATTCACTACACTGCGTTTTTCTTTAAATGCTTTACCAAAAAACACTAATTGACTAACATTTAAAACACGTTATTTTGTTTATAGTGTTCTCATAAAACCATACCAACCTTACTTTTTACAACAGGGCACCTTTGAAGCGATGCATGGCATTTTCCACATTGGGTGTTAACGTGATGAACGTTTCTTTTGGGAAAGGCTGAGAGGGAACATCTGGTTCATGAGTGCATGTGTATGGCACTTTCTAATTCCTTCGTCCATTTTTGTTTAGTGTGAGTATTTAAGTCAGAGATAACACCAACCACAAGCAAGCACTTTTAAAGCATAAATTATATCTGAGATAGTGAAACAGCTTCAGTGGTTTGCTGAGACAGTATTTCTCATAGTTTGACATGCTGCTTTAAACCATGTGGTAAGTGAAAGCTTTGCAGAAAAGTGGAATTTCCAAACTCTGACTGTGTCCATGGTGATGTTGTGTTAAAGAAAAACAGTGATGTTGAGGTGTAATGCCAGTGATGAGGACAGGGAGACTGTGGGTGGGGGGACTGCATTAGATTTGACATGAGGTTCAAGGTCTACAATGAGTCAGCATCGCCTGTGTTCACTGAAGGGGAAAAAAGCTTTCTAGGAGGGAAAATAAATCAACTTTGGTTGAAAATGAGAAACAATAGAGCAGGAAGTATGCTTAGTTTCAACATATTTGTGGGTTTATAATTATGGAGTGATCTCAGCTTTATGCCTGGGAATTGCAATCTGCTCCAATACATTTAATTTCACAGCAGTTCATTTACAAACATGACTTGAAACAGGTGTGATAGAGGGAAAAAGGGTCCATCAGAATTAAACTGAACAGCTGAAAGCTAAAACAACAACCAAAAATATGGAAAAAGTGGGCACTCATTCATCCATTTATTTTCTTAATCTTAATTAGGGTCGCGGGTGAGGGCAGCGTACACCATGGACAGCTCGCCAGGCCATCGCAGGACAGAAACACGCTGACGACAACCCAATGGCCTACTCTTTACAAACAACAGCACTGGTTCTTTTACATGCCTCTCACCACAGACAGTGTGAGACATGACTGGCCTTTGATAACCCAGTTAGCTGCACTGGGGGAAGGGGGCAACAGTGACTTGGTGATAGTGGGGTTTGAACCCACGACCTTCGGATCAGTAAGCCGGAAAAAGTGGGCACTGATTTGTAAAACTCTTCTCAACCTGAGTGTATATTAATACTAGTTCATTCCCTGAGCAAATACAGAAGCAACTGGCAGCTGCATTGTTCACAATGCTAATTATGCATTTATATATGTACACACACTAGGCAGCTTATTAAAGTCAAGTAAGAAATAGTTATATGGTGAATATAAATGGTTGAAATAAGGTTTTAAAGCTTGTGTATCTTGGCCACCCACCACTGCTGAGCTCTGAAGGGGCTTTGTGACACCAGATGCCTTTAGCGTTCAATCGGAGTGTAAACACATGCTCATGGTGTGTGGGGAACACGTCAGCAGGAGAATAGAGCTCACTGATAACCATCCAATACAACCAGGTTCTTACTCTACAAGAAAGCACTATAAATCCAGCTGATAATGATTAAATTATGATTCTGGTAAATCCTTTTTGCTTTAGCAGGCCGAAATTGCAAAAAATAGCCATTAAAAAATAAATTATATATGGAAAAGGCTACAGTCAAAATTGCAACTGCTCTGTTTTAAACCTGAAGACGTAATGAGCTTAAAGTTATTTGTTGTGTTAATCTTTGTTAGATCTGTCCTAAATTTTTTAAGCCTTAATGGAAAAGTGATTCTAAGAATGGCCGTTTCCTTTGACTTTTTCCCTCATAAGGTCAGGTTTTGCTAATTTAAGCCTCAGGAGGAGGGACAACAGCAGTGGAGGTTATATTGACTTACTGCCTGAGAGAAAATGGATTCAGTTTGCACATCAGTTTTCACTCACATGCTACTTCTCCCCATCTCTCTGTGTTACACAAACACACACACACACAAACAGCTGTAACTGTAAGATCTGTCAGAATTTTGGATGGAAGCTCCTTTTGTGTGCTCATCACAGCCGGTAGTATAGTGAGAAGTCGATGCAGGTTCTTAGGCATGCAGCTCATGGTAAACTTGAGTGCTTGAGTTGATGGCAACTGGACTGCTGTTTTGTTTTCTTTGAAGACGTTTCACCTCTCATCCCAAAGGCTTCTTCAGTTCTAAGAGCTGATGGGGAGTCTCATCTAGTGGGGTTGACACCTTGAGGCTGTTAGAACCGAAGGATCCTTTCAGATGAGATGTGAAACGTCTTCAAAGAAAATCAAAAGAAAGTCCAGTTGCCTTTGACTCGAGCATGCAAGTATAATGTTAGTGCTGACTCCCAGCCCCAGGGCCTGCAATTCCAGTCGTGCTCAGGTTACTTACTGTCTGTGTGAGATTTTGCATGTTCTTCCTTTGTCTCTGGGGATTTCCTCCAGACTTTCAAAAATGCCCTGTTAGGCAAACTGGCTATGTTAAATTTGCCCCCAGGTGTGAATAAGTGTGTAAATATGTGCACATGTTGCCCAGCGATGAACTGGCATCTCATAGTAAGTGTATTCTCACCTCACATCCAGTGGTCCTGAGCGACGCTCTGACAAAGAGGAAAGAAGAAAGAAATATATTGGAAGAACATAGTGAAGGCAGGCACTATCTGTGGTCAAAAGTTGTGCTAGATATTCATCTCTCACTGGCTTTTAAAGCAGAAGTCATGCTTCTGTTAACCAACATCTATGTATACTTTCACTTATCTATCTGGGTCATGAAGAGCTGAAGTCAATCCCAGCTGACATCAGGTAAGCTGCAAGGTACAGCCTGTGCAGTTGCCAATTTATCGCTGGACAGTTTAGAGAATCCTGCTGACCCATGTCTTTGGATTGTTGGCAGAAACCCAGAGGAAACGCATCCCGGCACAGGGAGAAGATGCAAACTCCATACAGAAAGGCGCCTGACTGAATGGCATGCTCAAACACAGAAAATATTAAAGAATTTTGGGTGCAGCTGCATGTGGGGGATCCTGAAAGAACAGGGTCTGTAATTTGTCTGCTATGACAGCTGTGATAAGACTGCATCTTTAAAAAAACAGTTATCTTATGACTTTTCCTTATCAAACATTATCTATAGATTTGATATTTGCAGTCTAAATGTGTGGCAATATATTATATTTGTGTGTGTGTGTGTGTGTGTGTGTGTGTGTGTGTGTGTGTGTGAGTGAAGATTTAGGGGTCAGGGTTAACAGTGTGGGTTAGTGGGTTTAAGGGACAAACAAAGTGTTAATGTTACAGGTTAGGGCAAGGTTTAAAGAGAGGATTTATAAGACAGATTACTAGCACTGACAAAACACAGACCTTTTCCTGTAGCCAGTCGCCAAACATGCAAGATTATCTTGTTGACTTACCTCTAACTGTTTCAAACAAAACCCTCTGTAAAGATATATTTACTACATCTTGCACAGAAAACCTAGCTTTGCTAGGCTTGTGGATGGAAAAGTGAATAACATTTTGAATATCATGCTTGATATCAATAAAAGAAGAGTTCTGTGTCTATAACATGGCCATATGTTCAAAACACACTACATTATATGGACAGAAGTTTATGGACACTTGACCATAACACTCATATGTGTTTCTTGATCGTCGGATTCCAGGTTTCATTCCTCTTTGTTGTTAATACATTTCTCTCTTTTGCGAAGGCTCTCCACTAGATTTTGGAGTGTGGGCTGTGGGGATTTTGATCATACATCCACAAGAGTATTATTAAGGTCAGACACTGATGTCAGGTGCAGACACATGTGGCAGGTGGCATTCTAGTTCATCCCAAAAGTGTTCAGTGGGGTTGAGTTCGGTGCTCTGTGAATGCAACTCACGTTCTCCCACTCCAACCTTGGCCAGGCATGTGTTCATGAAGCTCACTGTGTGTGCAGGAGGACTGTCATGTTTGAGCCTCTCAGTTCTAGTGAAGGGCAAATTGTAACCCAACAGCAGATGAAGACATTCTGCACAACTGTGTGCTTTCAATTTTGCTGCACCAACTTGAGAAGAAGCTTCATATGGGTCTGATGGTCAAGTTAAATACATGAACTCTAGCACATGTATTTAAATATGATGTTATAGAGAAAGTTCATTTTAATATTGTCAATGTGGACACATTAAGTCTTAGAAAAACACTTGATGTATCATTTTCATTATATTTATCATATAAATCAACAGAATTTCTTTTCACTGACAGATTGCCTTTACACTCACAACAGTCTGCACTGCATCCAGGACAATAAACGTTTCAGTTCAACCATCTGTGCTGTGCTCAGATATTGTCACAGCTCCATCTCAGAGAACTGGCTGCACACTGATGCAATACAACACAATCTGACACGTCGTATCTAAAGCCAGCCTGGCAGACGCGGTGCTGTAGCCAGCTCTGAGCACAAGCTGCTGTTTGGGAAAGTCTTGCTTATACAGGAGGAGAGGAAAGCTGGAAAAATATGAAATGGTGCCAGGGTGCATACTGTATGCACGTCTGTGTATGCAAGTATATGCATGTTTATAAGAGAAGAAGGCCGGATAAGTGTGTGAGGCATTAAACAGGACATGTACTGTATGCAAGTATGTAGGAAAACTCCATGTGTGTCACATAGTGTGTCCTGGCCTGCTTTGATGTGCGTGTGTTTACAGTAGATGAAGGGTTAGTTTTATCCAAAACTGCACAAGGACTCCACATGATGCCTTCCAGCCTTCAGAAAAGCAGATTTCGGGTCATGTAAGGATTCTACATATTCATAGCTTAGTCTCATTTATGCTAGTAAGCAGGGGAAATAGAGTTATAGCAAGCATTTGTTATAAATAAAGAGCTAATAGTGAAATTCAGAGGAAGTTAAGGAAGGACTTGAGCAAAGTGAGGTGGAGTTTCCCCAGTTATTCAGAATTCTGACCTCAGATGGTCTTAAATGATGTCGGCATTGACCCTAAGCCATATTACATCCAGTAGTGTGTGTGTGTGTGTGTGTGTGTGTGTGTGTGTGTGTGTGTGTGTGTGTGTGTGTGTGTGAAAAGTACCCTATGACAGAGTACAGGGTGTAATCCTGCCTCACGCCCACTGAATGATTGAGTGAATAAACTTGGAGATGTTGAATGAAAACGTAAATTGTCTCATAAGGAAGTACTTATTAAACATTTACACAGAATTCTGACTGAGGTATAAATGTGAGCCAGATAATGACCTAACTGAAACAGCTGGAGTTGAGGAATGAATTGGAAAGGATACAGCAGTGTATTTCTCCACACATATCTATCCACTGCTCGACATAAAGCTGGGGTTATAAATTTTTAACTGTATACACAAATTGTTATATTGGTTGAAGTGGTCTTCACACCCTGACAGCATTCAAAATTTACGAGATCTGGAAAAGGGTTAAAATTTTTTCTGTCGTCTGTGGCTCCTAAAAATGCTGTAAAAATGCTGACAAAATTCCTTGCGGTCCACTGGGAAATATCAAATCAAATGCTCCTGTGCCAGAAAATTGAATTTAAATTTTACAGGAGAATATGAGAGAAAAAATACTATTTGCACTGCTGAGGTGCTATCTCTCTCTCTGCTCTGTAATGAAGCTGCTGTGATGTGTCGAAGCTCATGTGTGTGTGGGTTTTTTTTTTTGTTTTGTTTAGTTATTTTTTTTTTAGGGGGGTTAGAAGTGGAAGGGATTAACTGGAGCCCTGAAGAGAGACTACTTTCAATGAACCCAGGACATTCTTGCTGTGAGTCAAACATGTTAACCACTACACCATGGCGCCACCCCATATTTGTTTTATTAACATATTTTAATGAAGTTATTTAAGAAAAACACCTTTTAAAAGAGTGTGTAAATGCTTATCAGTTTTGATGATCATGAGAAGGTGCAGGACTCTCACAGATCCTCTGAGAGCTGATATCAGTTTATATTAGCTTATGAGCTGAGTAGACTGGGTTTACAGCATGTGTGTTTAGTCACAGTACAACTCTCCAAAAGTAATTGGATCAAAATGTGAGGAAAGCACACAGCTACCAAGATTTCAGAAATCTTTGAGTAGACTGACAGCATTTACTGCTGTGTTTGTTCAACTGGATTATTTAAACATGATCTTTGCATACAGATATACAAGGCAAAAAACAAAAAAGTCCATGATGTCTTGGTAAATTTTATTAATTTATTTTTAAAGCAGACATAATGCTGTATATTACTGGCCAGACTAAACTCTGTTTTGGTTGAAAACCAAAAATTTGGGCTGTATTACAAAAACAGCCTGTTTTTGCAGAGACATCTGACATATTTTCCCAAGCCAAAAGTAGTACGGAAGTTTCCCAGATAAACAGGACATTTGGGACAAAAGGGCTTTCTTAATAAGGTGTTTTAGTTTCTCTGGAAACTTTCTGTAAGCTTTACGATAGATAGACAGATGGACAGACAGACAGCAAATGACATTAAAAAAAGATTTGGAAACATTTAAATTAACAAATCACACACACACACACACACACACACACACACACACACACACACACAGTATAAACTTAACTTCAAAAAGAAACAGTGCAAAAAAGTGCAGAATAGCTAACAGCAGACATTCACAACAACCCAGTGGTACCATGCCGCTACCATGCCGCCCATTATACAGACTGTATTCACAAAATATCTGATACAGTATTTGGGCAACAAGAGTCAAAGATTATATGCATATATTTACTGGAAAGTTTTTTCTGATGCACTTGTTTTTTAAAGCTAGTTCATAACATAGTATTTTTGTTGCAATTTAGAGTTTAAGCAGAATAAGTTTAAAAAAAACTCCCAGTGTAATATACTCATGAATGCAGCATTGATATTAATAATGCCTTGGTAATAGGAGGCAAATTATGTTTTGTAGGCACTGCATTCATTGCTGATTTCCCCTTTTCATGTGGAAGCCATTAAACAGGAGTGTAAAGGCAACACCCTTTACTTTGAAGAGTCTTATGTAATGGCACAGACGGGCAAACTAGCAGACTTAAACAGGGGGTACGTCCATTACACCTGGTTAGGAAGGACATTAGAAAAGGGTTAGCCAACTTCAGCTGTATTCACACACGTCAATTTAAGCCTTGTACCAAGCCAGCAAAATGTCCAAAACTATACAAGGTGCCTGTTACTCATGAACATGATTCTCCACAGGGATTAAGTTGTATGAATTATGAATGAGCTGGAGCTATGGATGCTGTAGTTGTAGCTGGGTCAGCCAATCAAGGGACATAAATAATAAAAATAATAATAACAAAAAAATGTTCAGGCCATATTATTTTCATCAGCCTTATGCACTGACAAAGGCATGCATTCAGTAGCTAAGACTGGCAGGCTTCTCTCTGTAATGAACCTATATAAAGCCATAATTAAGTATTAGTCTGTGGCTCAATTTAGCTATGGATACAGTGAGTTGAGATTATGGACTTCATAATCAAATCCTTGATCACATCTTTAAAATTTGAAGAAACTTCCACATTGTTTTTACAGTACTGCTGCTTATTGCTCTTACAGAGAGAGAACGTTCAGAAAACAAGACTGTTTTTAAATAGAAACTCATGGTTCTCCAGTGTAGAACCTTTTTATTCACTTTCCAACTACAGCACGGGTGTCAAACTCAAGAATATGATTATCGTATATTCTTCGCATCAACCATTACCATGAAATGTAATTTATCATCCATCCACTAGATGGCAGCAACCTATTTCAAGTAAACAGCTAGTTATTCATGACTGAGGAAACATTGCAAGCTGGCTTGTCACTGCTAAGTGTTGTCAGAAAAGGTAAGTGAATAAAGGGGGGGAAAGATCAAATGCCTAAACGTATCATTTTATCATGCAAATTTTCTGGTTGCCATTTTTGAATATTTATGAATGTTCAGTGATTATTCGGCCCTCGATGACCTAGAAATTCAGTGATGTGGCCCTCAGTGAAAATGAGTTTGATACCCCTGAAATACAGAATAAAATGATTAGCAAAATGACTCTTGGTGCATGGCTTGTATTTTTTTTTTTATCTACATTCATTCATTTGTCAAACTGCTTTATCCTACTAGGGTTGAGGGGAGGCTGAAGCCCTTCCCAACTGACTATGATTAAAGGGGGAGTATACCCTGAACAGCTTGCCCAACCATTGCAGGGAAACAACCATTCACATTTAACACTCACATCTAGGGTCAATTTGGAACATGTCATCAGACCACTGCAGGGCAATACAGACCAAAGCCATTCACACTCATAGTCACTCACTCCCCGCTGAACCATTTAATCCTACTAGTGTTGCACTGGTGCCTATCTCAGTCAACTCTGGCAAAGGCATGGTGCACCCTGAACACTTGCCAGACCATCACAGGGCAACTCATAGTCATACTTCGGATAAATTAGTAATAGTCAATTAGCTTAATGTGCATGTATTTCGACTGTGGGAAGAAACTGGAGCACCCGGAGGAAACCCATGCAATCATGGGCAGCCATGCAACCTTCGCATAGAAATGCCAGGACCTTCTTTGTGTGAGGCAGAAGTGCTAACCACTATGCCACCATGTTGCCCATAGGGACAATGTGGACTAAAAAAAATCTTTTCTCCCATTGGTTTCTCTGTGAGGAATCAGGGTGCTATCAGAGGTTCGACCAGATTAAACAGAGTGTACTGGGAGTAGGGAGGGTTCTTAATAGACTTGATCAGATTAAATCCTGAGCTCAGGTAACTGTCTGTATGGAATTTTGCTTCTCACCGTTCTCTAGTTTCTTCCATTCTGCCAAAAATATACAGGTTAATGGCCTTGGAGTGGGTAAATGCGTGTCTACATCGTGCCCTGCAATGGACAGGTGTTTCGTACAGTGTGTGCTGTGTTAAACACACTGTCTGAAACACCCAAGTGCAGGGTTCAGTGAAAACTGATGTGGTCGTCTGCTGTTGTAGCCTGTTTTCTTCAAGGTTTGAGTTACTGTCGACTTCCTGTCACTTTGAACCAAACTGACTATCCTTGTTTGAACTCTCTCATAAACAATACAGTTCCATCTGTAGACATGCTGCTTATTGGATGTTTAATGTTTTGAGTCAAAATCCCACAAGGTCAGAAATTTCTGAATTATTTACACCAGTCTGTCTGGCACCAACAACTACAGTCAAAGTCCCTGACTTTACAATTTTCCCATTTTAATATTTGATATGGCGGCACAGCAGTGTAGTGCTTAGCACGTCTGTCTCACAGCAAGAAGGTCCTGGGTTTGAGTACCTGGCTTGGCGAGGGCATTTCTCTGTGAAGTTTGTATGTTCTCCCCATGCTTGTGTGGGTTTCTTCAGTGTACTCTGGCTTCCTTCTACAGTCCAAAGACATGCACATTAGGCTGACTGGCTGTTCCAAATTGCCCCTAGGTAGTGTCAATGGTTGTGTGCCTGGTGCCCTGCAAAGCTCTGGCGAGTTGTTCAGGGTGTACCCTGGATTCACCCACAGCTGGCTGAAATAGACCCTAGTAGGATTAAGCGGTTCAGCAAATGAATGAATGAATGATGAATAATATATGATATGAATATTAACTAGCAGTTCTCCACAAATACTGTTTACAGTGGAAGTGGGGGGATGCTCAGCTCGACTGGGTCCCACCAACACGCCCTCCATGGAGGAGGAAGACCCTGGGGTTTTGGAAGGGGGACCGCCCATTGCTGGGGCTGAGGTTGCTGAGGTAGCAAGTGGAGGAGTTTAAGTATCTCTTGGTCTTGTTCACAAGTGAGGAAAGGATGGAGTGGAAGATCGACAGGCAGATCGGCACAGCCTCTGCTGTAAAGCAGAGCTTGTACAGGTCCGTCGTGGTGAAGAGGGAGCTGAGCCGAAAGGCAAAGCTCTCAATTTACCAGTCGATTTCCAACCCTCACCTACGGTCACGAGCTTTGGGTAGTAACCGAAAGAACACAATCACATACACAGGCGGCTGAAATGAGCTTCCTTCGCTGGGTTGTGGGGCTCTCCCTCAGAGATAGACATCCACTTGCTCCTCCGTGTTAAGAGGAGCCAGAACGCCTACCTGGTGTGGTGTTTCGGGCAGGTCCAACCAGGAAGAGACCCCGGGGTCGACCCAGAACACGCTGGAGGGACTATGTCTCTCGGCTAGTCTGGGAATGCCTTGGTCTTCCCCTGGAAGAACTGGAGGTAGCTGCCCCCCCGACCCAACCCTGGATCAAGCAGAAGAAGATGATGATGATGAATATTAACTAAAGCTCTTTACCTATGTATATTTGCACAAATGTATGCATTACATTGTTGAAAATGATTGGCTGATTGGATCATTTTTGGAAGTTGGAATTATGGTGGGGCAGCCTGATGGAATAGTGGTTAGCACGCCACCTCACAGCAAGAAGGTCCCAGTGTCAATTCATGGGCTCCGGCATTTCTGTGTGGAATTTGCATGTTTTCCCTGTGCCTGCGTGGGTTTACTCCAGGTACTCTAGTTACCTCCCACAGTCCAAAAACATGCACATTATGCTAACTGTTCCAAATTGACCCTAGGTGTGGATGGGAGTGTGAATGGCTGTATGTGTGTTGGCCCTGCCAGCCCTCAACCAGAGCCGGCTGAGATGTGTGCCAGCCTCCCCACGAACCTCATTAGGATTAAGCGGCTTAGAAAATAAATGAATGAATGAGTGAATGAATTAAGCTCTTTACCTATGTATATTTGAACAAATGTATGCATTACATTGCTGCAAAATGATTGGCTGTTTGGATAATTTTAAGAATTTGGAATTATGGTGGCCCAGTGAGTGTATCTATTAGTCCATCCCTGGGGTGATTATTTTTGGGTAGCAGTGATGCAGCTCACATAAAGATCTGGTGCCAGTTTTGTTGTATATGTCAATACGGATTAACTGACAGCTAACAAACACATCATATCCAAAAGATAAGCACTAGAGCACTAGTCTGTCACTTAAACTCTCATCCTTGACACTGAGCAGACAATATGTATTGTGATTATGCAATCAGTCTTTAATCTTCATCACTATAAAGCATGCCTCACAAGGGAAAGGTTCTGATGGCAGTTCAATGCAGTTCCAAACTGAATCAGATTGCAATGACATCGTCTTGCACTGTAATAGTGTTCGTCGTTGACCACACACACACACAGACACACACCTGAGGTATGGAAATAATCTGAATAATGCAGCAGAAGGACATCTCATTTTACAGCCTGTTTTGTCTTTGACTTGCTTTATGCGCTTATGGAAACTACTTCAGTGCTGATGTCAAACTTATGAAAGCTGCTTCAATCCCCAAACAAAGAGGCCTTATAGCAGAGCCAGATAGACTTAAACCTCTAAAGAAGGACTGGATATTAAAGAGCCCAGTAGTCACGGTCCTTGGTTGGCAGGGCTTCACATGATAGAAGGAGTGTATATTTATATTAGGAGCAAATTTTGACTCTTAAGAAACAAGAAATTCTATAGTTTTGTGACAGTTTTCATATTTAGGAGTTTTGAAACAGATTTCATTAAACTTCATACAAATAATTAAGAGGGCGGCAGGGTGGCGTGGTGGTTGTCACGTCTGCCTCACAGCAAGAAGGTGTGCTCCTCTTCTTGCTGCTAGGGTTCCTTGCACAGTCCAAAGCCTGCCTTCACCCAGTGTCGGCTGAGATAGATACATCTTCCGCGATCCTACTAGGATTAAGCAATTTGGCGAATGAGTGACAGTGAATGAATGAATGAATAGATATGGAAAAAGCCCTAGCCTTTTGAAATCACTTACCAAACCTTGTAAAACCTGCAGTCACTAAAACAGAAATGTTATTAATGCTAAACCAAAGGGATCTTTCATTAGTAGTAGTTGTGAGCTCTGAAAAGTGTGACGATGTCAGAATCTGCCTGTGGAAAACTGCACATCTCTTGTAGGCAGGAAACAAATGGGAACAGATGAATCAGAATGAAAACGTCTCTTGTCTCCATGGACAATAATCTCTTGGTTTTGGAGAGTAGCAGAGTGGCTTGATCCCAGGCCCTCTGCGTGGTGCTATGGGATCCATCCCAAAACAGACAGCAACAGAGCAGAAGCATTGTGTGTGTAGATTACCCCTTCCCCTCCTCCTTTCTTTTATCCTCCTCTGGTTCTTTAGCATACACAGTAGCTCTAAAGAAAAAGAACAGGCGTTTAGATGAAATTAAACTAAGATTTGTATTAATATGACCATGGAGGTTTTCATAACAGCATTCAAATATGTCTAGGACATTGTGTCTAATGACCATTTCATTTGGTCCTCTACAGTGTTTAAAGGCATATTAAATAAACATGAAATACAGTGTTATCTCTTAAAATAAAATCAGCCACAATGTCTTTCTGAAGCCCTTTGTTTACTACTGTACACAAATTCCAATGACCCCTGCACCGGGCACGATGATTTCAGTAAACATTGACATCTTGAGGCAAGGGAGAGCGCAGAATTATCATCTTATTAGGTCAGCGCAGACATGAACAACACAAACAGTAAAAAAAAAAGAAGTTTTAAGTTAACTTCAAACATGTTGGATGTAATTGTGTGTGTGTGTGTGTGTGTGTGTGTGTGTGTGTGTGTGTGTAGCGGGGAGAGGTAACATGTGTTACGCTATTAAAATCATGTGCCTTCTTCAGTTTCTTAACAGGGCGGTTAGCGTTGTGGTTGGCAAAAAGTTCCTGAGTTCAAGTTCCACCTTGTGAGCTGTTCAGGGTGTATTCTGCCTTTGTCCAGTGTTGGCTGAGCTAGGTAAATGAGACGAGGGTTTCTTAACACTTGATCTTGGACCTTTCCACTTTTTGTGAATTGGTGTTGCACTGCCAAGTTATTAAGTATGCACACATTTGTTTTGCTGGGAAACCTTTGTATTTGGCCTAAAGGAACTGATAAGGGAGATGAACACATAGGCTGTTCGCTAGTGAACGGGCAGTTTTAAATACATAAACTAATACCTAACCCAATAAGATCTCATTCAAGTGTAAGTTTATTCCATACAAACTATCTATGTAGAATCATGAATTTCTGTAGCACATTAAAGTACTCCTGCCAGCCCTAATTGCTAGCTTGTTAGCATGGAAAATAAACTCTATTGCATTTCTATGGTAAGCATAAGTAGATTTTCAGCATCAGAATCACAGTTTGCAATATTATACTCTCAGTTTAACATTTAGCAAACCAGCCAAAATAACATTTGTCCTACATTATTCCATACCATTCATGATTTTGTAAATCTCAAATGATAGCTAAATTACTATGCAAATAAAAAAAAATAAAAAAATGAACTAGATATAATGACAAGGTTGTCACAATCTGATAATATCATGTAGTTCAACTTTTGTTTTTACATTCTCTGACTGAATGAAGTGCCAGCCTGGACAGAATGAAAAACAGTCAGGGTCAATAGTTCTCATTCACATGGGATTGGTTTTAAGTGCTACAGGGGGTAGTTTTGCTGACTTGCCTGTTACTGAGGACAAACAGAACACCTCTTTGAGCTTGCAGAGCTAACATCCCCACTCCATATAAATACACAGTGGTCTGAAGTGGCAGGATTACCTAACACACACTGTTCCCATCTTTGTTTGAGGATTGTGGGTAAAATGAGTGTGAATACACACACATTCACACAGTGAGAAACAGGGTTGGGAATAATACTTGAAATAAACAAAGTGTTAGGGGGGTGGATGGACGGAGCCCAAAGTAAAGTAATTGTGTGCTGTGCATATGTGTAAACACACACACACACACACACACACACACACACACACACACAGCAAGAACTTTAAGGGTTTTGAAGCACAGCCAGTGTGATCCATGATTTGTTTTTAATTACAGTTAGTTACAGTTGTGGAAAATCAATCATCATGAAATCTATGTTTTTAATATGGGGTCTTATAATTAAAAGTATTCTTGATTTCACTAAATGGATTTAATTCAGGACTCAAAATCTCATAAGCAAGCCTATCACCTTGGATCTAAAGAGTGCTGTTTGGAAAAAGCTCAAGAAATAGAATGCTTTGTAGACTGACACTGCAAGAATTGTGTGGATGTAAAGTTGACTTACAGATTTACATACAGTGCCTTGCCCAAGTATTCACCTTCCTTGGCTTTTTACCTATTTTGTTGCATTGCAGCCTGTAATTGAAATTGTTTTTAAATCTGAATTTTATGTGATTGACCTGCACAACATAGTCTAAGTTGGTGAAGTGAAATGAGAAAAATATATAAAAAAGATTTTTTTAAAATAAAAAACTGAAAATTGGCATGTGCATAAGTATTCACCCCCTTTTCTATGAAGCCCCTCAAAAGTTCTGGTGCACCCAATTACTGTCAGAAGTCACATAATTAGTGAAATGAAGTCCACCTGCGTGCAATCTACGTGTCACTTGATCTGTCAGTATTAACACACCTTTTCTGAAAGGCCCCAGAGGCTGCAACACCACTAAGCAAGAGGCATCACACAAGACCAAGGAGCTCTCCAAACAAGTCAGAGACAATGTTATTGAAAAGTACATGCCAGGGTTGAGTTATAAAAAATATATCCAAATCTTTGATGATCCCCCAGAGGACCATCAAATTCATTCATTCATTAATTTTCTGAACCGCTTAATCCTAATTAGTGTAGGGGAGGCTGGCGCCTATCGCAGCTGACTCTGGGGGAGGGAAAAGTACACCCTGGACAGCTCACCAGGCCATCACAGGGCAAAAATATATACAACGGATATGCAGCCTACTCTTGACAAAAATCAGCAATGAATCTTTTATATGCCTTAATAATATAACCCAGTTAGCTGCACTGGGGGACCATCAAATTCATCATCTTCAACAAACCTGCCAAGAGAGGGCCGCCCACCAAAACTCACAGACCAGACAAGGAGGGCATTAATCAGAGAGTCAGCACAGAGACCAAAGGTAATCTTGAAGGAGCTGCAGAGTTCCACAGCAGAGACTGATGTATTTGTGGATGGGACCACAATAAGCAGTACATTCCATAGAGCTGGGCTTTATGGAAGAGTGGCCAGAAAAAAGCTATTATTTACTGTAAAAAAAAAAGATAAGTTTTGAGTTTGCCAAAAGGCATGTGGGCGACTCCCCAAATTTATGGAGGAAGGTGCTCTGATTAGATGAGACTAAAATTGAACTTTTCAGCCACCGAGGAAAACACTATGTCTGGCCGTATGGGCTTAGATGTACATGCAACACATCCCATCACCCCAAGAACACCATCCCCACAGTGAAACATGGTGGTGGCAGCATAATGCTGTGGGGATGTTTTTCAGCAGCAATTACTGGGAAACTGATTTGAGATGAGGGAAAGATGGATGGTGCTAAATACAGGGATATTCTTGAGAAAACCTGTGATTTGAGACTGGGACAGAGGTTCACCTTCCAGCAGGACAATGAACCGAAGCAGACTGCTAAAGCAACACTCGAGTGGCTTAAGGGGAAACATTTAAATGTGATGGAATGGCCTAGTCAAAGCCCAGACCTCAATCCAATTGAGAATCTGTGGTCAGACTTGAAGATTGCTGTTCACAAACAGAAACCATCCAACTTGAAGGAGCTGGAGCAGTTTTGCCATGAGGAATGGGCAAATATCCCAGTGGCAAGATGTGGCAAGCTCATAGAGACTTATCCAAATCGACTTGCAGCTGTAATTTCCACAAAAGTTGGCTCTACAAAGTGCTGACTTTAGGGGGTGAATAGCATGCTGAAGTTTTCTGTTATTTTGTCCTATTTGTTGTTTGCTTTACAATAGAAAAAATCACATCTTCAAAGTTGTAGGCATGTTTTGTAAATGAAATGATGCAAACATTCAAACAATTCATTTTAATTCCAGGTTGTGAGTTAACAAAACATGAAAAATGCCAAGGGTGTGAATACTTTTGCATGGCTCTGTATTAGGGTGGCAGGGTGGCTGAGTGGTTAGCATGTCCTCTTCACAGCAAGATGGTCCTGGGTTCGAGTCCCTGGCTCTGGCTTTTCTATGTTCCTGCAGTTTGCATGTCCTCCTCCCAGTACTCCAGTTTCCTCCCACAGCCCAAAGACATGCACATTAGGCTAATTGGCTGTTCCAAATTGCCCCAGGTGTGAGTGTGAATGGTTGTGTGTGTGCTAGCCCTGAGATGGTCTGGTGAGCTGTTAAGGGTGTACCCTGCCTTTGCCCCATGTCAGCTGGGATAGGCTCCAGCCTCCCCTTGATCCTAGTGGTATTAAGGGGCTTGGCAAGTGAAAGTGATGAGATTTACATATTTTTCTATTTTTGATTTAACTGTATTAGTAAAATTTTAGGTTCAAGAAAATTTAAGTTCATAGTCAATATACACTGACAATATACAAATAAAGATCACTGTTTCAGCCATGTCTGCTACTCACAAACGGTACAAGTCCTATGATTAGCCTTAAACCACAAACTCATCTGTGTAATACTGCCAACAACCCCTTAGGCAAAGAGACGGCCATCTCTTGGCCCTGAAGTGGCACCAGTCATAACCAACCCAGAAGCACAATCAGTGCAAACAGGTTACACCTCTCTGTACCTCTCTAAAAACCTGCTGAATACACAGCACTGTGCCACACCATGCTGCTGGTTGGTGGGGAGGGGGAAACAATTAAATTAAAAATAATAATTCAGAAAGAACAGAAAAGAAAAAGAAATGCATGCATTTCAACATATGAATGTTTGTGAAGAGAAGAGAAATAAATTCCTCACCTCATCGTTTCTGTTCAGACCAGCATGCTAAGCAGTAGTAGTAATATCTCAGATTTCACAATTTTTTTTACATTTACATACACACATTTATGGGATTAGACGCCCTTATCCAGAGCAATTTACATTTGCCCTCATTTATTCAACTGAGTAGTCAAGGGATAAGGGCCATACTCAAGGGCCCAACAGTGGTAACTTGGTGGTACTGGGACTTGAACGCCTGACCTTCTGATCAGCAAGACAAAGCCTTAACCAGTGAGCCAGTGCAAGCACCTTGCCTGGTGAACATGGTGTGCATATGCTTTCTGGCAACTTATCATTTCACTCTCCACTAGAGTCCAAAAGAAATTTATGAAGTTGTGTGAAACAGTTACAGGAGTTGAGAAGAACTTTGAAAAGAGTTGAAAATATTACTAATTTTAACTAACTCATCTCCATATGTGCAATGACTAACAATATAGAGGTTGGTGACCTGCTTCACGGGTCAAGGAAAAATGTTTGACTTGGTTATTTCAGTATACAGTCCACTTACTTCAGATGTGGTATCTTTGGAAAACGTATTCAAAGACAAAGAGGAACCGAGTTATTAAACCTCATTTGATAGTTCAAGGTGTGTGAAAGATCAAATATACCCTGAAAGCAGTCCAGATGGAAAGAGTTGACAGAACATGTTTGCAGGTACATGATCTGGCATACACCGCTTGAGGGCTGGAAAACAACACCTGCTGAACCATCAGTTTCCATGAAATTTGACTCAAATATTGAACCTAACAAAGGAAGAATAATATCATAGCTTAAACTTTACTCACCCTCAATAAATTAATCAATGGTTTTATTTGTACAGTTTACGCAAATATTTAAGGCAGAATATCCCACTGAAGTCTAATCGCCAAACTGAATTGCAGGTAAATATGTGAAAGAGTGTACTATTATGTTATCAAAACAATTTCAGCATAAATGGCACAACATCAAGGAACTATCATATGAGCTCGTAATAAATCCATCATATTGAAAATGAGGATGAGTGCCATTAGTGATTCCTCCTGTGGTCAGGGATTTCAACATTACTGCAATCTCCAAGTTCTGCATATTGGTTCCTACTTTGTTCCCTAATACCCTGAGGGTCCACAGGTGCATGTAGAACTCTCTCTACCAAAAGTACTTTACCAATGTGTTATTTTGCCTAGATTCATTACACGTTATATAAGGCTTCTTATCGACCTGGTTGATGCCTTACTTTCACTAATTTATTAAATATAAATATAAGTAAGAACTTCTGGCTTGGAACTAGAATGTGTTTTAACCATTAATGGACACAGGGGTGTAGCAGAGGGTATATATGTGTATGTTCTCTGTCACATGCACATTTTTTTACAGCCTGTTGATTCGGGCAAATTCTGAGCAGCGGTTGTTGTAGAATTGTCACAACGGTGAATTTTTAGCAAATTTTAAACCATTTTTTATTCAAACAGATTTACAGAATGTCATCAGAACCTTTTAGCACAACTCCATGGTGCAGGCTACTCGCATGCAAAATTAGAAAGAAATCAGCTTACCATTGTTGTGCACACAATACCAAGAAAAGGTGTAGACGATGTAGATGAGGGACAGGCAATTTATAGCAATGATAGAGTGAAGACACTGCTATAAATTGAATTAATATTTGAATGCCTCTGTGTTGATGAATCCCTATACATTAAAACTCATTTAAAAGTAAATACTGCATTGTTTACTATTTATAAACTCAGGGTTGAGGACAGTTTCATTGGTTTTCCTGAGTCAGAATAAAGACATTTTTATTCCAATTTTTATTGTTTTATCGAACCCCATGTTTGTCTTGCTCAGTTGATGCCTGCTTGCTGATTGTGTTACATTTCTGAGTACCGCATAGCTATTGGGGTTAGTTAGCTAGATTGGTTTAGAGACACTCAAACAACCTGCTTTTGTTTCCATCTTTCCACATGATAAGTAATAGTTTTGCTTTGTTTTATACAGGAACAGAAGTGCCAGGGTATTTGGGGGTGGGAGGGTGTTTGGCCATGAAACAGCAGCGGTTAATGGTTGAAAAGGTTGAAATTCTGATTAACATCTCTGTCAGTTAATGTAGAGCAATTTACTTGGACTCACTTTTCCCTCTTCCTTTCTGAAAAGACAGAAAGAGATGAAAGGCTTATATATGTGCTTCCTCCTCAGGGACATGAAGCTTTTTGCCTTATAAAAAAAGAAAAAAAGAAAGAAAGAAAAAGAAACAAGCAAGGAATAAAAACACTAATGTAGGAACTAAATATTAATCATATTTCCCAATAAAAAAGTAACAATTATATGCTTTAAAATAACTGTTATAAGAGTTTGTGGGTCATTCCACAGGCAGGTTGTTTATTCCTGTTGCATACTTGCTCTGTTATTTTACAAGATTAAGTCCATTAAGAGGAAACACCACAGGAACTTGTAGTTATCAGGGCACACATAATGGTCACACATAGGATTTCCTATAAAAAGAAAAGTAGGAATGCATACCAGAAGCGAGCCAATACAGCAGTAAGTGAATTAAAGAACTTAAAAAGTGGAAAGAAACAAAAGAAAACCTTTAATGCATAAATTACAACAACCTTAAATTCTTCTCAAGGCATCCATTTATCAAATTTATTCATGTTGGTAGACTGCATGTTCCTGAGTGCTCAATTCAAAACTGAGAAAATCCCTAGTATGCATACTCAGCTTGCAAATGTCAACATAGTGAATAAATACAGATCAAAAATGGCTAATGGGTATCTGTCCACTAGACTGACTACCATGTGTTGGGGGAGAAAACCTCACAGGTGACTTCTCTATGGATGTTGTCTCGCTTCTACAACTTATTAAGACTCTTCTGTGTAGTTTAAAATCAGTGTAACCCACATGCACTGATTTACATCCATCTTAATGGTTTATCCTCTTTTGTTGGACATAAAGGCTGCAGTACCCCTGGCCATGGTGAGGTCTTTCTGAATAGCAGTCATTGTCATTGAGGGAAACAAGAGCCTGTGCACAGGTGAAATGTCAAACTCAGGTAGAGGGGCATGAGCCACTTATACTGAACAATCTATGTGGGTTCCTGCTTGAGAAAATTAGGCTGTGTGGTGAGACCTGAAAAACAGTAACAAATATTTGTGTAAAGATTTTGGATTAATGCAACTTTAGGACCTTAGCGCTACACAAGCCCTTTTACAAAATGGTGCTTCTATATATATGAAACCCAAGCTACCTCACAGTGTCAACAATGTTATTTGATGATAGATATTTCAAGAAATATTACCTGACTGTGCCTTCCTTCCGGAGGTTATCGAGGAGGTCATGAGCACAAAATCCCCATTTACACACTTTCAAAAGAGTAGCTTCCTGTTTCTGACAGACCTACAGGAATAGCATGAAAATGCTCTGACCTTACCGGCAAAGTCTTCAACCTTTTTACATCTAATTCCAATCCCTGTCATCACTCATTGTCCGAAGACATTTTCAGCTTTTCCATGCACAAGAATTAATAAATCACTAATAAATAACAATTAACCACCATCAGAACGTTTCCGAACCAGAAGCCGTGGGTGGATAAATCCGTCCGCAATGCTCTGAGATCCCGATCCACGGCGTATAACACGGGGCTCGCCAGCGGAAACATGGACGAGTACAAGACCGCGTCCTACAGCGTGTGCAGAGTGGTGAAGGAGGCAAAACAGCGCTACGCACAGAAACTAGAGTCACAGTTCCAACAGAGTGGCTCTAGGAGT
>JAQMYF010000001.1:12519832-12534109 GCA_030014195.1 Neosilurus mollespiculum
TCTCTCTCACACACACACACACACACACACACACACACACACACACACACACAGCAGGTAACAGGGTGGGGACAGTGGATCTCAGGATGTTTAGACTTTTTAAAAGTCACACAAAATGAATAGGACAGACTTCCCTTATTTCTTGTCTCACAAACCATTCATACAGCTCATATATAAAATAGTCTTTAATGCTAATAAACCATTTCCTATTGCTATTTTAAGACTGGTAAATAAGCGGCAACCATTCAAAATTAATTTACAAGAGTCCATGCCTCCATGATATGCATGGTGCCATAAATAAATGAATGAAGCATCAAAAACTGTTTCTGATATTAACAATTCAATAAGCATCATTTACAAACCAATCTCTAAATTGGGAGCCACAATGGTATCAACTGGAACATAATGCTTTCTCCAAACCTGTGGACTTGTGTAACCACCTGTGCTGAACAGGAAACGTGCGTGAGATGTCCATGAAACCACAGCAGAGTTGCGTCACATATTTGAGTAGTCAAATAAGTGTTAGCCAGGTGTGCTTTCCAAGCATGGGAATGGCATTTGGAGCTTTTACTGTCAACATTTTGGGTTTTCAAACCTTTGCAGCCATAGATCCTTTTAACTATCAAAAAAACAAAAAAGAAAAACAAAATAAAAAAAATATTTTTTTATTTTAATTTTCCCCATGGTATTAGCAAGGTCTGCACGGTGGCTTAATGGTTAGCACATCCGCCTCACAGCAAGAAGGTCCTTTGTTTAAGCCCCAGGCTTGGCGAGGGTGTTTCTGTGTGGAGCTTGCATCTTCTTGTGCTTGCATGGGTTTCCTCTAGGTACTCTGGTTTCCTCCCACAAAGATATGTACATTAGACTAACTAGCTTTTCCAAATTGATTCCAGTGGTGAGTGTGAATGGTTGTGTGTTGCACCATGATGGTTTGGAGAGCTGTTCAGAGTGTACCCTGCCTTCGCCCCGTGTCGGCTGAGATAGGCTCTAGCCTCCCCGCAATGATATTCGGCTCATTCTGGGATAATTTTCTGGGACATAGAATCTCAAAATAAAAGTTGTCTTTCTGGTTAGTTTTTGTTACTAATACAATTTTTAACAGTCTATCCTTGGAAAATGACAAGGAAAAGATAGCTGCACAAGTTCTTATGAAAGGATTTTGAACCATCTTCCAGGTTGTCAAAATGTTATGGATGTTACTGTGTCAATACTTGACCTACAGTTTTCAAAGAACAGCAACTCCAAAGAATTTTTTCACATAAAAATGTTTGATACGCTTATGCTGAGTGTCTACAAAACCATTTTATGCTGCAGATATCATTAGATAAATTAATTGCATTAGTTAAGCGTGATGGATGTTACCCAGTGTTTTAAATCAATCACCTAATTAAATACTCTATATTTCTGATTACTACAAGAACCCTTTATGATAATGAACGGTATTGTGTATGGAGGGATGTGATTTCTACCACTGAAACAAACACAAACTGCAGACCTCACTTTGAGAAGCAGTGAACTGCACTTAGCAGACAGGTTTTTTTTCTGTATTTTTGGTGAACAGAATATGCCAGATATTATTTTGGCAGTTGCAAATTACCAACAAAAAGGGCCAACAGACCTACAAATTATTATTCAGCAGTGACTCAGTTGTTTGAAAGAATCAGAACACAAGCACTCAGTCACTTCTCATGCTTCTCCTGTGTGAGATAGATGAATGGTTGGATTCCACCAATGAAAAATAACGATTCACCATTCACCATGCTCATGCTCACCACACTGGCCTCTTGTGGTGGGGAGAATATCCACGCAGATGGAAAGCCAGGATGAACAAATGAATCAGTTATTTCTGATAGAAAATCTTGAAGTCTGTTGGAACCCAAAGCTCCATATTTTCAGCACACATTTAGAAGTATCTCAGTGAGTGGATTAAAAAAACTGGTAGCTTTAACACAAAACCCCAGTGTGGCACATTCCTTAAGACTGTTTCTGACCAGCAGTACACCTGTGTCCTGGACATTCATATATTTTGTACTCTCATATTAGCATATTTGGTGAAGTTCAAAGTGTTGAAATGATTGTTTTTCCATTTATGGCATTTGGCAGACGCTGTATTCCAGGGGACTTATATTTATACTTTCTTATACAACTGAGCAATTGGTGCAGTGGTGGCCTGGTGGTAGGGTGCTGGATTACTGATACCAAGGTCAGGGGTTCAAGCCCCACTATCAACAGGTTGTCACTGCTGTCACTGATGTCCATGTGCATGTAAAAGAACCATTGCTGATTTTCATCAAGAGTAGGCTGCATTGCCGTCAGCGTGTTTCTGCCCTGCGATGGCCTGGAAAGCTGACCAGGGTGGACTCTGCTCTCGCCAGCCTCCCCGCGACCCTAATTAGGATTAAGCGGTTCAGAAAATGAATGAATGAACTGAGCAATTGATGGTTAAGGGCCATGCTCAAGAGGCCAACGGTGGCAGCATGGTGGTACTGGGGGTTGAACCCTCAACCTTCAGATCGGTAACCCAGAGCCTTAACCACTGAGCCACCACCTCCCCTTGCCCCAAGTTTTGATTTATATCAAATCTGCTTTATATTTCAATTATCTTTAGCCAGGGGCTGTACAGGAGACCGATAACAAGAACATCCTGAGACAAAAAATTCTAAAGGTTCTCAAATGCATTTCTGCCAATCCTGTAATTTGGGAAAAATAAATAAGTCACACATATCCCTTCCGGCAAGATTTCTTTTAGTACATATTCAAATATTGCTCTTATTATTCAAACATGTAAAATAATACATTGCTATGTATTATGACCTTCTATAAATACAGTCATAAGTCAAATAGGCAAATAACCATAAGACGTCAACAGGAAGCTTTGATCATGATGTTCTAATCCCTGGATCTAACTTTGAGAACCACTGTATTAGACATTCAAGGTTTCTTAGCTTCCTATCCATTCAAAGAAAACACCCTTTGTTGCATTGACTTTGCATGAATCCTTTAAAGTATCCCATAAAAACTCAAACCAAATAAACCGCTAATATTACAAATTCAAACCTTTTTAAAGAACACAAATGTGTTTCTGTATTACTGTTTCTTATTCATTCATTCATTCATTCATTTTCTAAGCTGCTTAATCCTAATTAGGGTCGCGGGGAGGCTGATGCCAATCTCAGCCAACTCTGGGCAAAGGCGGGGCATACCCTGAACAGCTCGCCAGGCTATTGCAGACCCAACACACACACCTAGGGGCGATTTGGAACAGCCAATTAGCCTACTATGCATGTCTTTGGACTGAGGGAGGAAACCGTAGTACCCGGAGGAAACTCACACAAGCACGGGGAGAACATGCAAACTCCACACAGAAACAAACCCGGGCTTTCTTGCTGTGAGGCCGATGTACTAACCACTGCGCCACTGTGTCACCCATTACTGTTTCTCCATCTTACAAATTTGTAGCCTAACAGAAGTGTTATAATGACTTCCAACCTAGTGACCATAGAGGACTGTATTGCGTACCGATTGCCCTTAGATAATATTAGTTGGTGACTATTTTAAACACCTGTTATAAATATAAACAAAAATGCAAAATCATATTAATAGATAATGGAAATCTACACTGCAAATGAGTCCCTTTATAACCGTCTCCCACAGAAAAGGAGAGAAGAAAACATTTAAGATAAGGCTGGTTTCACCCAGGGGTATTCTGTTGCTAGGTTACTGTCTGAGGCAGCAGAAGAAGCTCTTCTTTGAGCTCTGAGTCTTTTCATACTCCAGCAGGACGCTCTCAGTTGGAGCAGACCAACATCCTCTCCGTCCCAACGCCAATTAAAGGTGTGTAGATCTCCACCTCTGTGGAACGCCGCTTTTAACACCGTAATCTAAATGACACAGAATAAGACCTACAACAGTAGCAATAACTCATCCTTTAAAGGACCATGAGTGGGACCATTCAGAGTGGGAAAGGTTCAGGAGGCTATGCATTAATTGCTTCCCAAGGACGAGTAAAAAGGATTCACTTTCTCTCCGACTCACCCTTCCATCAAAGCTTTGTTTCACTAGAAAGCCGAGTGTGTCCTTCTAAAGTGTGGCCAAAGCTGGAGCGTCAAGTCTCTGCCTTTTCAAATGGTCCCAACCCCCACTTTTTTACTCAACATGTTTGCTAATGCTACATAAAGAGAAGCAAAGAGACTCGAACACAACAGCGGTGCTAGCAGACAGACATACGGGTGCAATATACAGCTTTGTTGTTGTTTTTTTCAATAATTTGTACAGTTGAAAGACAACATAGTTGAGAATTAGCACAGCAATCTTTGGCAACGTAATCGATTTGCAATCACAGGTATAGTCTTTGCGGGGTGAAAGCTCAAAATGACACACTAACACTCTTATTCCTAATTATGGTTGCGGGGAGGCTGGCGCCCATCTCAGTCGACTCCGGGCGAGGGCAGAGTACACCCTGGACAGCTCACCAGGCCATCGCAGGTTTTATTAATATTAAATATATTAAATAAACATGAAATGCAGTGTTGTCTCTTGGAAATAAAATGGAGTCGGTCTTGATGTTTTTCTGAAACCATTTGCTCTACACGACTGTAAATGACCCCTAACATCGCCATCTTGAGGCAAGCAAAGAGTGCAGAACCCTTGATCTCGGACTTTTTCACTCTCCACAAACCAGTGTTGCACTGCAAAGTTATCGTGCACAAGATCGTTTCTTTAGTCATGCTGTGTTATTATTACTGTCACTGTAAACAAACACAGAACCAATACAAGATGTAATACAGATGAAGAAAAGATGCTAAGCTTGTGAGTTGGGATGGTTTTGGCAGGAAACCTTTGTTTTCAGCCAAAATGAATTGATAATGGAAGATAAAACATATAGGCTATTCACTAGTGAATAGACAGCTTTAAGATGGAGACTAATACATCAGCAAAATTTTTTCCCCCAAATGTACATTACTGGGCAAACATCTTAGGCACATGCAAAGGAATACTGTACAACAAAGATGTCTTATATTTACATGTAAAAATTGACATTAAATTAAAGATCTCTAAATAAAAATTCTATAAAGAACAGTAAACAGTAATAAATGAAACTAATTCAATATTAGGTGTGATGACTTTTTTGCTTTATAAATAGAACAGCATCAGGTAGAGTTTGTGCAGTTTTACAAGTACAGCATCTACCAAGTATCTTACAAAACCAGGCACAGTTCTCCTGGAAATGTTGTCTTTCACACTTGATTCTTTATTTGCATGTAAATCGCAGCAGCCTTCATTATATTTTTTGTCTGAAATGTGGTCTCTTATGCGTAATACGCTTACACTAACACACAACGCTAAAAAGTACTAACATTTTTTAATGTAACATTTCATTTTGTGCTGGAAAAAATAATGTTAGGAAATCTAAAGTGTTTTGTACTAACTTGTAATATACAGATTATAAAATAAATCAATAGCCAAGTTTATACAAAAAAAAAAAAAGAAATTATAAAAATAAAAAGAAATGGGGTGCCTAAGACTTTTGCACAGTACTGTAAACCATATTCAAATTAGAAACCAACATAATTTTTCAGTTAATCTCTTTTCCAACGACATCATTTTTAGTGATAACATCTGGCCTCTATAATAACAACCAATAATAATAATAATAATAATAATAATAATAATAATAATAATAGGTCTGCAGCAATCATCTCTTTAATCAGAGGAATAAAATGTGAAAAGATGCCTTAGGTGAGTTAATCTTCTTCTGATATCACTCTATTATCAATAATAGAATATAAATCTGATTTCAGGATGTAACCCACCAAATCACTTTAGCCTGTAATCATCATCATCATCTTTGCTTTATTTTAAACATGTTCAAACGGTATATTTTAATGAAGCTCCTACTTCACAAACATCACCCACAAATCACCAAAAGCCCCTTTGATGGTAGATATAACAGATTTGCATGGTGCTGATAATAAGATTAGACTGCAATGTTTTTACCCGACAATCTACCCTAGCAAGCATTTCTGCCTCAACAAAACAGATTAGATGCGTGAACAGGAGCTGTGACCTGTAAGGATGTGGAATTAAACAGAAAGCCAAGTGAATGAAATCTGCAGGACACAACAGTCACATTTGGCCATAATGACATCACAGGGGGAAAAAAAAATATAAATAAATAAATAAAGATCTTCCAGTAAAAGATTCTAAAAGATGATGAAATGTTAAGCCTGTCAGGAGTGACATTCCAATGGTTGTTATACTGTATTTGTGCATTTATTATAAAGGATTCTGAGAAGGGGAGGGGAAACGGCACTGAAAATGGCCGACACATAGCCATTTCCATTTGTTTAGGATTATCAGGGAAGCATGCACACAAGAACAAATATCAGATACAGAACAAACCAATACAGCAAGGAAAGAGGCTTTTTAGGAAGTAAATGTTAGAAATATGCATATCCAGAGATGATTTTCATTGCAATTTTCCAGTGTAGTCTCATATAAGCATTATCATGTATACTGTGTGAATTACCACATGTTGTAAAAGGAAAAAGAAAAAAAAAAAAAAAAAAACTACCAGAGTTTGGTTACACTGACAGTAACAGTAGCATCACAGTGGAATTTCTGCACCTCTCTTAGAGAAGTGTATAAATCAAAGGTATCAGTGCACCTCTGGAACAAGACACACAATACCTACTTCAGTGTGAAACATACAAAACACAAAAATAAATATGTTTGTATTACGCATAGCATGTATAAAAAAAAAATGTATGTAGTTATGTACAGCAGATGTTTTTCACAGGCATCTTAAAAAGAAAAAAAATCTCACAACAAAATATCAAAATAACCTTATTAAAATAACTCGCTTAGCTAACTCATTTGCCATGACACTATAAAAACAGCTGAATGACAGGCCATAGTATTTATTATAGTGGTTGCCGGGATGCTTTCGAAATGTCACCCCCTAACAATTTTTGGCCGAAAAATGTTCTAGCACATAAGTTCCCAAAAGAAAGAGTAGAAATGCTGCAAAAAAGATTAAATTATAACTCAAATTATTTTATTTACTAAAAATACTAGAACCAAAGACTTGTACAGTGTTGCCATATCAGGAAAGATCCCCAATATTAACAAAATCAATCCCTCGAAATTACAGTTGGGTGATTTGCGATGGGGTTTAACAGTGGCGTAGTGGTTAGCATATCCACCTCACAGCAAGAAGATCCTGGGTTTGAGCCCTGAGCTAGGGCCTTTCTGTGTGGGGTTTGCATGTCTTCCCCGTGCCTGCATGGGTTTTCTCCAGGTACTCTGGTTTCCTCCCACAGTCCAAGGACATGCATATCAGGCTAACTGGCTGTTCCAAATTGCCCCTAGGTGTGGATATGTGTGTGAATAGTTGTGTGTTACACTGCGATGGTCTGGTGAGCTGTTCATGGTGAATCCCAGTGTCAGCTAAGTCCTTGCGACCCTAATAGTAGGATTAAGCGATTTAGCAAATGTGAATGACTGATTAGACTCTGAGCCTAAAGCAAGTATCCAAGGGTCTGTAGTTGTAATTCTAATTTATTAGATTCCCAGGCTTATTTCTAGTGAAATTGAAACTGCATTCAATCTGGCAACTCTGTACTCGTAGCTGATTCCTTCACCTGCTTGATTTGCACTTCATGTGTGCATCACAGATTCAAGCGCTACTTACACACACAACATATTCTATGCTAACTGCTATAAAACAACTGTTTTTCCATGAAGATTACAGTTCATTAACTTGTAGGTTTTCAATTAAGAATTATGTTTAAATATAAATAAGAAAAATAAATTAATATGATTTATGGAAAAGGCCAATAAATAAAATCCAGCAATTTTATAGTTTTCGGCCAATAATTTTCATTTCTTCAACAACAAATGACACAGTGATCAGAATTAGTTCTTGCTACTAATTATCTGGATAGTCTTTGCATTATGTTAGCCTTTGTGATTTTTATCACTAGTTACAACCATCATCTGACCCCTTTTGGAGCAGTCACACCATAAGGATGTCTGACGGACAGCAAGATTTTCAATCTGTTCATCTCTGCTTGCATGCATTTCTTGTCCGATTCTATTTTAGCGAATGCGTTCCTTGTTAGTTGAGATCCGATCAATCCGACGGAAAGTTTTGTGCATGCACAAAACTTGGGATGGACTCCACGGGGTAAAAATGTCCACTGGATGGTGTGTGCTGAGCATGTGTTTTGTTCAGAACTTGTGTGTTCCTCGTCCTGTACTGTTAGTTCACAATGGTTGATGTATAGTGGACCGCACGGGCATCAGGACTACTACATCACATGCAACGCATACACCCGAGGTGCACCTGACACTGACTGCATGTTCAGCAGACAATTTCTGACAAGGAACACATGGGAACTAATGATTATTGGATGTGTAAGGGGGGTCCACAGGACAAAACGGACAACTTAAGGACAAGTACAGTATAACTACCATACATGTAACTGGTCTTCACCAGGTCCGAAACGAACAACAACGTACATCTTATGGGAATCGTCAGAGCCTAGAGCAGTAATGGAGTCAGGTCAGATATGCACATTCATTCTACTTCCTGCTACCATTTGACAATAGAAGGTACCACCTGCGGCTATCACTAGGGGAGGTTACCACTCTAAGAAGAGGCCTCTACCTGGGGTTGGGCAGAGGAAACTGTTCCTCTGAAATCCTTCTAGGAGATGTGCACTGCAAAAAAGAGATACACATGGAGGAGAAGTCCCAAGGGTGGTCTGTCGTTATACCCAAACTATTACAGCAACTACTGTGTCATTGTTGACACCAAGTGTATTGGCCTTGTCTTTCCCTTGGATTCTGTCAAGACGAGGAGATGGAGGACCCGATGCCTGGGCAACAACCTGTCCTCCAAAAACTTTGCCCAGACCGGGGCTCTGAAGAGGTTACTCCAATGTCGAGACACTGTGACACCACTTTCATCACAGAATAATTTTCTTTCACAAAGTTTCTATCCATCGGACGTCCATTTACGCACTTATGCAAGTGTGACTGCTTCTTTTATACCACCTAATGATATGCCTAAAGTGGTACAAAGTGGAAGACAAACAGGAAAAGGAAACAGCAGGCAGTGGTAGGTACTGGATCATTGTAATAAGTTAGCAATGCCTAAATAAACCAAACCACATAAAAAGAGTTGAAATTAAAAATCAATCTTTTGGCTTGTAGGTCAGTGTTAAAATTAAGATGTAAGAATTACAGTAACTAATAACAAATACAGTAGATAATAATTTTTTTTTTGAAAATTATGCACTACAAAGTACCTAATATGGGAACGTATCCTGGTAAAAAGACAGCAAGAAAAGTTTGCTTGAATATATTTTGGTATACCTATTTTTATTCTTATGATTGTTTTAGCTGTGGCTAGCCCTCAATAATGTGCAAGAACACATAAAGTCTAATTATGACACATCATCAACTCCTAAATCTATCTCGAAGCATACGGATGAACAGGTATGAAGAGTAAAATTAGCTGTCAACTGTCAGATTATTAACCTGACCCTTTAAAGCGAATGCCTTTTACATTGTTGATGGAACTGCTTTGGCCATGTAACAGCTGAGTGACGTGGTGTATGCAAACCATTAATCTGGAAAACATAAGGGGTGTTTACTACAGTATTTTGCTTAATATTGTAAATATGCCTCACTTGTTTGCTTAGGTCTTAATTACAGTAATTATTTCCATCTTCAACACTGTAACAGCGCAGGTGACTGCATGCTGGAGCACTCACCCACACTATACCACGCTATACCACCGCTTATTGTTTGAGATGTGATTTCCAGTGCTCGTCTATGCATGCAAGAATAGTTTGGCTTTGCATCACACGCAGAATACATCAAGCTCAGAAACAAGATGGCCAGTTTCATGTAAGAGCTGAAGAACAGAATTAGTGCCTAAAACCTAAAGGATCAGTAGACTTGTGCTAGCATGCCAGGATTACACTGTCCTCTGCAGACACAGCTAAAAACAAGCCATTCCTTTGTATTTCAGACACAAAAGCATATCTAGGCAGATTTATTGCGTAATTGACCAGAGGGGAGTTCCTCTCTAAAAGGCCTACCAGCCAAACTATTGATTTTTGTAATGTTCTATACTCTCACACACACACACACACACACACACACACACACAAATACACACACAGGACACATACACACACAGATACGCAGGACAGCCCATTGGCTTTGCACATTCATCACCATGCAAATAGGACAGAACCATGTTTGCCACTGCTCAAATGTGTGTTTCTTTTTAAACAGTATTCTCCAGTGTTGAAAATATCCGATGTACAAATTCCACCCATTGTCCAGTGTGATTCAATCCAGAAGCAGTGCAGTTCAGAGAAAGCAGAAAGAGTATATTGCTGTTTGCATTTCTGACTATTCCTTCAATGTACAGCCACAAAATTCAACAGACTTTGCTTTAAGTACAGGTTAAATTTCAGTCCTTCATTTTTTAACTCAAATCACATTTATTCAGTTATCAGTCAAGCAGCACTAGCAGTACAGCGACATCCTGCTGCGTCGCATGGCCTCACTTATTAAATAGGCTGGATTGACTTCAGGTTCCTCAGTCATCACTACAATGTTCTGCCATTCGCCACACTGGTTGGATTTCTTGATTGTGTCCACCACACACAAAGCATACAAACAATCCTCAAAAGTGGCGGCCATGGTAAGCGGCCGGCCGTCCCAAGTCCGCCGATCCTCCTGGCCCTGAAAGGCCTGTCGTATAGCCTGTACCATGCAGATGGTGCCGGTGAGGTAGGGCGCAGGGATATCGCTGAAGGCCTTGTCAGGCAGAGAGGCATTGCCTAAAGGTGTGCTGTCCTTGAGCAGTAGCTCACGCCCTTCCACACCACTGTTCTTTTGTCCATACAAGTCAGTGCCGCTCACTGTGAGGCGTCCAGCTGTTCCAATCACAACCACCTCCTGCTGAAACTCACCTGGCACATTAAAGTTAAGTGTCACGGTACAGCAGGCTCCACCCTCCAGCACCATCTGAAAAGTGCAAAAGTCATCACTGGTGATCTGTCTGATGCCCTTGATGTGGTCTGTCTGTTTAATAAAAGTCTTGAGGAAGCCATGCACCTTGATGGCGCGTCGGCTGGTTAGGAACGTGAGGAGGTCAATGATGTAGCTGCCCACGGAGTGAAGTCCTCCACCGCCCATCAAGTCATCACAGCTCCAGTTATACTTTTTGCCCAATAGACTGCCACTGTGGACCTGTGCCTCGCAGACCAGCAGTTCTCCCACATAGCCCTCCTCAAGCAGCTCCTTCATACGCACGAAAGCTGGAAGAAAACGCAGAACGTTACCCATAATGCTCAGCAGCTTGGGGTAGTACTGCGCTGCTGACATCATACGGAAGGCGTCCAGTGGTGTGGCTGTGCGATCACAGATGACATTCTTGCCAATACCTTAGGGATTAGAGAGAGCAGAACATAAAGTTAGTCAAAGACTTAGTCATCAGTATATATAGCAAAACAAACAATGACCATGACCATAAAGCATGCTACCAGGATTACTCAAACTTCTGCACTGGCATTAACTGGATAAATATTACAACTACATGGTGACGTAGTGGTTAGCACATTCCCCTCACAGCAAGAAGGTCCTGCGTTTGAGTCCCGGGCTCGGGCATTTCTGTGTGGGGTTTGCATGTTCTCCCTGTGCTTGCTTTGGTTTCCTCCGGGTACTCTGGTTTTCTCCCACAGTTTAAAACATGGACATTAGACTAACTGGCTGTTCCAGTTTTAACCTAGGCGTGGGTGTGAATGGCTGTGTGTGTGTTGCCCTGTAATGGCCTGGTGAGTTGTCCGGGGTGTACCCCACCTTCGGCCAGTGTTAGCTGAGCAGGGCATCTTCTCCCTGCAACCCAGTTGGGTTAAGTGGTTTGGCAAATGAGTGAGTGAATGAATGAATGAATGAATGAATGAATAAAAATCACCAGAGATAGCATGCCCTGATGAAAAACCTCTGCAATCTATGTGTGAGAGACTGAATGATTAACAGGCCATTACATCCTTTAAACACAAAGGCACTTTGCTTAGACCATCAATCCCTTTTATAGTCCTCCTGCACTGTGATTTGTTAAAGAATGATAAGTCAGAGAAACCGTGACAACAGGAAAGACAGCTTCGTATGAACTTGCTATTAAGATATACAGTAAATCCTCAGGTAGTACATGTGGTAATAGGATCGTTTGGCACATTAATGAGTTCTCTCTCTCATAACAAGTGTGGTTTTAAAAGCTGAGAAGACCTAGGCCACAGCAGATGAGTGGCACTTGCATCAAAACCCCCCAACCTTGCTGCATTAAAACCAGATCTATAGGGACAATCTTTGTCCTCAGACGCATTATGAATAAAGTTTCTGATCAAACAGAATGATTAATGCTATGGGCCTGGTGCTCTATATTATGAAGGAAAACGTTGCATTAGGATAAAACTACTCATCAGTTGGAAAGCGGGTCGCTAGACCTGCCATTGTTTGGGCTGTAAAAGGCCAGACCGATTGGCCCAGTCAGCTAGATAAACAGCAGGGGAGTTGGAGTGGTGCCGCTCTCACAGCTCTCCACCACTTCATGTGACCTTTTCTTAAAGGGGCCTGGTCGGGGAACAGCCATTGTGCTTTCTGAGATCCATGGAACAAAAACTTACCAGCTAATCTCCTATTAGCTTCCGACAGTGAAACCCAGAGTACAAAATGAAGCCTCCTAACCTTATTACAGTTTTACATAATGTAACAGCACACAATCAGGGCTGGGGTCTCTTCAGGGTTGTGTGAAGGTAACCAAAGCCTTCTGACTTCAGGCACAGTCAGAGCGAATATATTTATAGATGGTCATGTGCCCTTCTGCCTTCTCTGAGATTATGAGTATTTCACAGGATTATTGTTAGAATTCCTCTTCATAGAGTATAGAGTAAAGCCAGTTTTTCTACTGAGCTCATTGTTATTAATCATTTATCCCAATAATAGGACTCCAGAAATACAGCATCATGTTGCTCTACATTTATTTGCAGGTTTCTATGTTTGGTGTGGATGGTCTTACATGCATACCCCAGAATACTCACCTCCCCAAGACAGTATATGCCCAACCATTTCACATTTTCCCCAGTAGATAATCTTACATAGCTATCATAGACTAGTACCAAAGAACTACTGCCATGATCATAAAGACTGTCCCATATTCCAGGACTTTCATTTACAGTATGAACAATATTTACAATATGAACATCCTTTCAAAATCTGTGATGCAGTTTAATTTTATAGTACATACTTCTTGGAGTAATTTTACTTTTAAAATCTAGTATCAACTTAAAATATCATGGAGTTCCAACATTTTTTAAAAATAATATAAAGATTTAGACACTGTCCAAAGGCTTTACACCCAGCAGACATCTCCATGGATAGGTGTCCGAGGTTAACGTTATATGAGAAGCGTGTCTCCTTTATGGGCTAAATAAGGTTACCCGGTACAAATAAATAAATAAATCGCCTATACGTTTCACATACTCATCGAATGTACTAGATGGGGATGCAGACATACTAAACCAGCATTAGTACATACTCCATATATAGACGCTGCCTTATTTTCAACCCTAACCCTATTTGGTATGTGTGTGTTTATGTGTGTATCAGGGGTGGAAGTGATGACAAGCACAAAGGACTGATTATATCACACAGAAGACCAATCAGATAGACATCAGTTCTCAAATGTCCAAACTCCCAGCGTGCACCACTGGAGTCAGAGACCCAAAAAATGGCCCTTTAAAATAAAAGTGTTTAATAGTTAATAGTTAATCACTACATAAAGTGCGAATGTGTGCATCCAGCTGAGTTTGAGTCACCTAAAGGTACTTGGTGTGTTTATGGACAGGAAACCTCTATATTTAGTGTAGCCCTGCCAGCTTCAGGCTGGTGTTTGCTGTCTTTCTTTTTTTTTTTCTGAATGAGTTATACATAACAACCAATCAGCATCAAGTCAGTGATGGGGCACGGACAAAGGAGAGCCATCAAAATCATGTTCCATGCCTTGGAAAGAACTGTGTCTCTGGCAGAACTGTGGCAGGGTTCAGCAAAACTTGCCTGCAAAAATTGTACATGAGACTACTATCAGGGTCATCATACAAATCATCGTTTACTGCACTCTCTCTCTCTCTCTCTCTCTCTCTCTCTCTCTCTCTCTCTCTCTCTCTATATATATATATATATATATATATA
>JAQMYF010000001.1:12559487-12571874 GCA_030014195.1 Neosilurus mollespiculum
TATATATATGTATGTATGTATGTATGTATGTATATATCAATCAGCAGATGAACTATATCGTTATGCTCACTCCAGCTCAGTTTTTGTATGTGATATACCTATTATAACCTGTAGCCTGGGTTTTAAACACCAAGTGTTTTATATTTGTATGATTGTCACCACTAAAAGAATTAAAATGGCCCAGCATTTAAAACTTGAACAGCTGTTCATCTCATTAAAAAATAACAAGCACACAGACATCAAGGCCATTACTGCTACAAATGATGGAAATACAGCTTTGGTTGTGACTTTGCTGCCATGTTGTGATGCACCGAATAATATTTATTTGAAACATTTTGTTTATGACCCATGAGATTTACTTTCTTTGTGAATCTTGTAAAATAGCAAGGTCTTTTTTTTCCTATTAAATCAAGATTGTCCAAGTTCATTGTGCAATTAGAAATTATGGCTATTTTCCTGCTGCACAGATGGGACTTACCACCATCAGTACCACAAACCAACAAAACGAACCCTTAAGCAGTTAGAAAATGCCAGTGACGTGATGAAGGACTGCATTTAGCCACAAAAACATTTGCAAAAAATAACATGCACCAATTTGCCAAAACACACCACAGCTAACGCTAAACATGAAACACAAATAAATATTTGTTCCAAATTAATATCACATTTCTAACATGGCGCAGATCACAACTTTTGATAAAGATCATGAAAATGATTCTGGTAAAGAAATTTAAACAATCTTAAAACAATATAAAAAGAATGATATGATGTTTCGACTCCACGCGCACGCGTGCGCGCGCACGCACCCACGCACACACACACACACACACAAATAAAGATCTCAAAACATTCTTAAGAATAATGCGATGGGAAGAATTTTGATGGTTAACCATTTTTGGTGATAAAGAGAAAAATTCTCTAATCCTAATCTGCTATAAATGCTACCATTTTAAATAAAAGCATCTTAGTATTAGTAAGTATACTTATTATTACTCAGTGCAAAAAATAAGGATTATACAATTATGGGCAAAAATCTTGTAATTATTTAAGAGCATGGCTCTAAAGATCCTCTCCCTATGTTTATTAGAGTGTACGCTGACTCGTTCTTCATCAGTAACTTCTTCATGTAAGATCATAAATGCAGAAAAAAAAACTTATGTAATTTCAAACTTCATGAACATGTGGTGTTCCTGGGGAACAGCTGGCCAGGCCTCCTCATGACTACATGTAGTACTGCCAAGGGAGCAGCGCCCCTAAGCTCAAGTGTATTATTACAGATCTTGTCACGAGCAGCACATTTAAAGGTACAGTAACTCTAAATATATGGCTCCCACGGAGAACACTCTAATATCTACAGTAAATGGCTTAGCAACTTGAAGATTCTCCTGGCTGTTTTAACATCTCCGCATGACCCTTGGGTAGAGGAATCGATTCCTTCAAAAAGCGATAATATTACAGCATATACAGCATTTTCTAAGATTACATATCCTTCACCCAACACAAACAGACATGGTTGGAAAGGAAGAATCCCAAAATAAAACAAACATAGAAAGTCACTGAGTGCCATTAGTTTTGGTGTGCTTGTTTCTCTTTGGCCTGCCATGGTTATATACATCTTGCTTGAATAAGTCTTGTCTTCCTTCCAAAGGGGATCATTGGCTTGGTTTTTCCAGCAAAAGGCCAAAACTGCAGTCTCTCCAGAAATGTCAGCCCTCCATAATGCCGCTAACCCAATCCCAGCATTCACCAGTAAAGCTATTCATATACAGCTGGGACAGCAAAGAAGTTACGAGTAGATGGTAATAACCTCTCGCCCACCACCACGCACCAATAGGACCCGGTTGAGCCCTTCTAACAAAACCTCTAGGAATTCCATGTCTGATGTACACTGGTTAAGAAAAAAAAAATATTAACAGAAACAGACATCTACTAGAAATCTTTGACTGTTGAACCTGGCTTTTTAAAAATTATTTATTTTGTGGTTTGGGAAAACTGAAAATAGTTTTTGGACTTCTAAGATACTTTGACAGCTCACACAACAAATTCTATATTGTTAAATCAAGCTTGAGAGAGCTTTGATTCCTTTGGCGTTAAACCATGTTTACACTGTCAGTTCAACTTCATATTAAACACTTTTGGTTACCACTGGAAAAATTCATTCATAACTTGGTATATGCAGACAAATTTTATGATTAAGCTGTTATTTATTAACAGTTTCTGTTGAGTATAATCATTTCCACTTAACTGTCTAATCATTGACTTAGGAAAACCTTGATCAGCTAAAAAAGGGAGTGTTAGATTTTGGTTGGAGATGAAACCTGCAGGAAGGTAGATATCCAGGACCAGGGTTGGTGACCACTAGTCAACAATGTACCATTTATAGCCTGTGCTTACTGTCACAGACAAAAATTGTAAAATAAATTAAAAATAGTCGTTCTATAGAACGTTGTATTCCCTTAGCCTGTATGCCTCAAGTGCACGGAGGACTATAGCCATCCCCCATATGAATAGTTTCGGACAATCAACATTTTATTAACCACCCTACGCACAGGTTTAGGTCATAGGGAGTGCCTATGCAAAAGTTCAGAAAGCTATCATGAATATGAGCTGAGGAACGGCCCGGACAAACTTTATATGTTCAAGGATACTGTGCCAAGGTCAAAGGTCACATATGCAAATTAGCTACCCCACACATAGGTTTAAGTCATAGGGAGTGCCTATGCAAAAGGCGATAATCCGATCTGTCATGTGAGCCCCATTAGGGTTGGAGTGAAATTCTTCAGGATGATAGATCTCCTGGAACAGGGTTGGGTACCCCTGGCTTAGACACTTTAAAATTTAGATAAGGATACAGTTTTCATCCCCATCACGGTTCTTGGGTGGCCCGGGCATGTTGAGGAGGACTAGTTGAGCATCCTGTGACTTGGTCAGCACTACTTCATTCAGCTTCACAGCTGTGTGCATGCGCCTCACGTTGGACTGGTTGCTGTTTTCCAAAAGCGTGTCGCAACAGAGTAAATATCAACAAAACTGATGTTGGAAAATCGTAATAAATGGATTATAAACCAAAAATATCAAATACAGGGACAAAAAGAGCAAGACAGTCAAGGGTGGAGCTGGCAGTTCCACTAACATAAATGCGATATCTTAATTTATAGTCACAGAATGTAGCGCTATTTTATTTTTATATTATTTATTTGGTATAAGCTCTGAGCCAATTACTTCTTTTTTAATATCCCTGTTAAGTGCTGTGGTTCAATCCAGTATATCGTCTTGTATGCCAGCATTTTCCAAAATACACAAAAGAAAATAACAATTTTACAATTTACTGAACATTGTTATAAACTGTCATGAGTGGGGAAAAGAAATACCATAAAAACCACCCAAAACCTTACTAAATCCTTTTATTATTTTATCCTTTTATATATTTATTTAAGTTAATTTTAATAAGTAAATTGGTCCCTGTTCAAATTATCGTCCGCCTCACAGCAAGAAGGTCCTGGGTTCGAATCCCATTTCCCATACTGAAGATAATTAAATTATTATTTACACGCATGAATTGCCATTCAATACAGTTTTAAATTAATCATAATTTGCACACATGAAACTTAGTGAGGCAGGAGAGGCGGTGCTAAAATCTGCTGGTAGCCCAACCCCAACTTGAACAGCTTGAGCTCGAAGAAATTGATGTGTTGTTTCAGTAAGATGGAGCCACAGCACACAAAGCACAAAGATGACTGGAAGTGCTCAGGGAAATGTGGATCAGGTAATCTCATCTGATCCATGTTAGGTGGCTGCTGTTCCCCTGACCTTGCTCCTTGTGATTTTTTTTCCTGTGGTGCTACGTTAAATCATGCATGTATACTCATTGATCCCAAACTCTTGAAGCCCTTAAGGTTGCTATTCAGCAGGAGATAGCTGCTGTTCTACCTGACATATCCCGTCAAGTCATGGCAGCCTTCAGAAATCACCTCCAAGCGTGTATAGTCAATGATGGCCACCATTTGGAGCATTTCATGCTTATAACATGATGTATAAAAACTCTATTGAATAAGAATTCATGTGCGCAGACAATAATTTGATCATCTTCAATGTTTTTTGTCTAATGCCCCTTTTATGAAAATGCAATTCATTGATAAATTATATCCTTATGGTGTGTAAAATAGGTTTTGGGTGACATTCAATTTTATTAAACTTATGTTACTGTATTTTTAAATGATATTACAGACCATGAGTTTTGCTAAAAATAATCAAATACATTTTAACACTATGTGCATCATGTGAATATTATAGCTTTATCTAATATACTTAAATAGCATTTATATAATTTAATCTTTAATTAAAAATAAGGTACAATTCTTCTACACGATCAAAGCACACAGCTAAATAAAAGCATATTAGTGGAAATTAAAGAGCATGGCACTCATGGTTAGTAAACAGAGCGAGACATGCATATGACCTTTATGCACATTCATGTGCAATACCGTCAAAACACATGCTCTCCATCACAACCTGATGTCAAATCAACCCTCCGTTCTCAAGGATCTATTTATTTATGCATGTTTTTCCAATGTTATAATCCAGAGTAAGGACTGGACTAAGTTTTCAGATATCCTGACACCAGGTGCTGTGGTCTGAAAAGCACGTATTGTTTTGACTGAAAGAAAAATACTGTTCTGTCATGCTAGTTAAATGAATTTATGCAGTGAAAGAAGCTGACGTTGCAAGAAGCATGCACCTCATTCTCAATCTCTCTCACTGTCTCACTCACTCACTCACACTGAGGATGATCAACTGTAATGGACCGAGAAGACAGGACAACTACAATACAGACTCATGGCCTACATTAAAAAAAAAGTGGACTTACAGACTCTCCCACTCCCTGGAATGAGGAAAATGGGACAAAACAACAGAGACAAACTTAGACGGTGCTGCAAACTCTTCACAAATACATGCCAACAGTCACAGATAATCCACAGGTAAAAATGTGTAATGGTGTAATCACTGGTCCAATCACACAAACTGGGAAAATTTTACAACACTAATTACTGCTTTAATGCAGCAATTTGAATTCCAGAGCCAAAAGAACTCATATTTATATTAAAAATGTTTTGAGTCAGCATTCCTCAGAACTGGGATCAGGAAATGTTGCTTTAAGAACAGTGTTTGTATTAAAATTATTATTTGAAATTCAGTGCTTAACAAATTTATCTTTAAGACCCCCTGTTACAACTAAGAGAAATGTGAATCGTTTTTAGCCAAGAATTTATTCATCAGGAAGAAAACAATCCCAAACATTTATTCTAACTGTAGAGATTATCTGAAAAAGAAACATCTGCATGTGTTTAAATATCACATGAGATTTAATTCTTTCACAAATTAATTGCACAAAGATTTCCTCTAAAGATTTTGGAAGCAGGTACAAATCATTTGGAAAACAGTGTCCTTGGAATTTATAGAAAAAATCTATAATCTATAAATTCTTCGGCAAGAACACTAGCTGTTATAAAGGCCAAAGGAGACCTAAGTAAATTCTGCATTTTGCTTTTTATATTCAAGTACTTTCTTCTCTTTTCTTTCTTCAACTAACAAACACTAATAAATGTGAACTGTAATGAACTTTCCTAAAATTGTGAAATTCTTTGATTTATGACACGTGGTGTAATACAACTGTTAAGCACTGCACACTAGGTCACACATATACATGATTAAAAGATGAAAACTAAGGATACCTTGCATCAGTACACAGACAGGGCTGTATTCAGAGTTGGTAACACATGTAAATATTTGTTCAGGGTATTCCGACTCGGGTGATGCATCTTCTTACGTTAGTTTCATTAGCTCCCCCATAATGCAAATCATTTAAGTGTAGTTCCTTGGTCCAACATTCTAAATATTTCTTGAGTAGAAGTGTGGTGACAGTGTGGTGACCGAAAGGTCGCTGGTTTGATTCCTGAACCAGCAGGAAAAATGTGTGGCGGTGGGGAAGTAAGCTGCACCTTCCCTTCCTCAACTTTCATGGCTGAAGTGCCCTTGAGCAAGGCACTTAACCACCAACTGCTCTCCAGGCACCCACAATGTGTGTGGCAGAGTGTGTGTGCTCACTTTGGATGGGTTAAATGCAGAGACAATAATTTTCCCCATGGGATTTATACAGTATAGCAAAATCAAAAATTAAAATTAACATTAGCAGTTTACTTTAATCATAATCAACTGGGAAACGGAAAATAATGACTAAAAAAGAAACTACAACTGACAGTTTAAAACCTATTAATATTGTAATTTAATTTAATTGTGCGTGGTGGGGCATGTGAGCTATTAATTTATACAATTAGGATATTAATTTGGGACATTAATTCACAATTTTATTATAATATATTTGAGTCAAATGAATAATTTGCTATGCATTCACCTCTTAAGAAAACGTACATGGTTTAAAGGATAAGCTCATTAAGCATTCAGTGTTGGTCACAATTTTATTGTACAATTTTAAATGTGGCCCATATACATATATATGTATATGTACATATATATATATATATACACACACACACATACACACACACAAAAAAAAAAAAAATGGACTTTTTGGTAACAACTACAATTAATGGTGTCATATTTATTATCAAATTTTTCTGTGGTTCAAAAATTATAAGAAGTGACTCAGGTTGTTTGCTATTGTGTTTTAATATTTATGATTCCTAATGTATGGGCCTCACAGTGGCGTAGTGGTAAGCATGTCCGCCTCACAGCAAGAAGGTCCTGGGTTTGAGTCCCGGGCTCAAGGGTGTTTCTGTGTGGAGCTTGCATGATCTCCCTGTGCTTGTGCAGGTTTCCTCCAGTTTCCTCCCACAATCCAAAGACATGCACATTAGGCTAACTGGTGGTAACAAACTGCCCCTAGGTGTGAGTGTAAAAGGTTGTATGAGTGTTGGCCCCGTGATGGATTGGCGAGCTGTTCAGGTTGTACCCCACCTTTGCCCAGAGTCGGCTGAGATGGGCGCCAACCTCCCCGAAACCCTTTAAAGATTAAGCGGATTGGCAAATGAATGAACAAATGAATATTTATATAATTAGTATTGGCTTCAAATTGCATAGTGTTCCTGGAGGTATTTTCAGCCCTTAACATGAATTTTGGTGCAGGGCATTATGGCTAGTACATGTTACTAATATGCAGGAAAAATGAGCTGAAGTTTAGACTCCCATGTAACTAACACACGCCTCCCTGAATTGTGTCTAAGTTCATAGTTATGTCTTCAGGGTGCAATCTCTGTATTAAATCCTCAGTGCATGTGCTTACTTCACCTCTAAATGCAGCCCATGTTCAAATCCATAACTTATTAGTCATAAAAAGGAAAAATTAAGTTCTATACTAATTTATAAAATGAATGGACACTATATTAAAAACTATTGCTATTGTTGCTATTGACATACAGTATACTGTTATTTTTTTGTTTTTTTTTATAGTAACACATTATTGCACACATGGATATAGTATACTGGATGTTATTTCTATCTGAGGAAAAATGTAGAATGTGTTGCATGTTATTGTTTAAGAGAATTTTAAATCTTTAAGAAGTATTACTGTTAACAGTAATATGTTCTAGTATACATGGATGTTGGTTATAAGGAGGTTTATTCAGTAACACAGAGACACAGGACACATGGTGAGGTCATGACCGTTAGTCGAGACAAGGTGTCTACACACTGGGCCATGCTGTTTAACAGAGATGGCTTGCAAACCCTATAGGTGATAACCAACACTACTGCACATCATGCAGGCTGTGGTCTTGAAAACAACAAACAAACAAACAAACAAATGTAACAGAGCATCTGTTAAATCATGCAAACTTCTTCCAGATCAGAGGTGATGCTATGAATTAAATATTGTTAAACATATTATGCTGAGAAATAAAAAAAGAAGAAACAATTTTACTGTTTTCATAAAGACGTGATAAGAAATCACATAGTGGAGTGAAGTGTCATAAGTTTTTATATCAGCTTGCACTTGACTGTATTTGACGCTAACCAAATCCCTCATACTTTAACAAGAAGAAATGATTCATAGTGTGATGTATACTCACGGCTTCATGTTGAACATGTCCCTCACAGCCATGTTAGCGTTTTGTTCTCGGTTGCGATTACGTTCACTGATGAACTTCTCTTTGGTCCAGGTCATGTGAACCCGGTCAGGAGTTGCATCAGCCGTCTCATTCATAGCAGCATGGGATGCTGTGTTCTTATCATGAATGAGCTGCGCCTGAAGAATCAACACAAGCATTAAATCAGTTCACACGCCTCAACCAAAGAAAATGTCTGTGTGGACTTTTCATGTTCTCCCCTTTCTTATGTGGGCTTCCTCCGGGTACTTCAGTTTCCTCCGTGCACATTAGGCTAATTGGCTGCTCCAAATTGCCTGTTAGTATGAGTGTGAATGGTTGTGTATGTTTTGCCCATGTGATGGTCTGGCCAACTGTTCAGGGTGTACCGAGCCTTCACCCAGTGTCAGCTGAGATAGACTCCAGTCTCCCAGTGACCCTAACAGGATTAAGCAGTTCGGCAAATGAGGGAGTGAATGAGTGGTAATCAGATCGAGTACTTGCTCATTTCTACGAACTATGACAACCCAGGATGCTAAAATGCTAATTCACTGCTAAGAACAACTCCAAAGAGTGATGGAGGTTTTGGCCTAACTACTATTTGTCAGAACTGCAGTATAAGCTGCAGTGAATACAATTTTTTTTTATTCAAATGAATGTATTTTTTTAATCACAAGAGCAAACATTATTAGCATTAGAAAATGTTAATAGGCTTTTTGTATTTGTATTATTTTTTATTAGAATGATTAGCCTATTATTTCTTTTTATGTTAGTTACTGACATTTAGATAAACTGTGGAGCTAACTTTAGGTAAAACTTATGCATTCTAGTACATTTGCTAACAAATTTTAATAAAAATATTACAGAACCCAGCAACAGAAAGTATATAAATGAAAGTGTGCTTCATATGAGTACCAAATGGTCCATGCTGTAAAAAATGTAAAACACAGACAAGGTTATTTGAAATTAATTGTTTACATATAAAATGCAAACTATTAATATGCGTGACGAGGTGGTGTTATACCAACAAGCTGGCATGCAATGTTATGCATATAATTTGTGAACAAACAAACAAAGCAATGCATGGGTCAAAATACAAGCTATCATTCGCTGCTTTGTGCTAAGTAAACAGGAGTGTCTGTGGTGAAGAACTATGAGAAGGGTAGCATATGATAAGGAGTCTAAGGAGCAAGAAGGAATATTTCTATTCACAAGGGGTTGACAAGGAGGTGGAGGCCACTGTGCATGGTATCAGAGATTCATGCTTAATGGGAAGAGCCACGGAGATGGACAGACACACCAAGACAGTTACAGAGCTGCTAAAGTGACAGAGAGCTGCTTTGGTGATGATTAATTAGTTTTCTCTTGGATTGTATGTAAAGCTCTCTGCGCTTGTTCCTGGCTCTGTAATCGTAAGTGTTCGATCCATGGTGGTGTCTAACACATTCGCTACCTCGTTCTCCATTTCGTCCTCCAGGGCAGCACCTTGGTTACTTGAGCCCGAGCTCTGAGCCCGGTTGTGGTTCTTCCTCCGTATGGAGCTACGGGATTCATCAGTGATGCTCTGAATCTGAAGGGGTAATCGCCAGTCCCCATAGCAGCAACAATATAAAAGATGTCATATGGCTACATTATGGTGTTCAACAAGGATTCATGCTAGGTCTTCTAATGTTTTTAGACAGCTGACAATCACACACTGTTTTCTCATGTAAATGCAATATAAGTTAGTAGAAACTTTAAACTGAAAAGAAATCATTTTAATTAAATTAACATGACTATAAAAACTATTTTTATTTTTAAGAAGCATAAATCTTTCTAAAAATGCTAAGTATTGAACAAACATCATAGCCTATCATGTATTAGTATACAAATACACCCCAGTTAATTTTAATGACAGCACATTAAGCATTTACTATAAAAACCCTTTTATAACTGGCCTACTCTAGGAGATATCCTTGTACCATTTTCCTAAAAGCTTTTCAAAGCAACCTCACGCATTTTATACTAACAATAGAAAAATCATTATGATCTTTATAGGTTTTGGGTGACTTTAGAATAAGAATAATAAACGAAAAGAAATCAAATAAGGATAATAAATCTTTGCAAGTTAAAATTACAATGAAATCTCTTTAAGGAAGATAATAAATTAAATTAAATTAAATTAAGTAAATAAATAATTACCTCTCTTTCCCTCTCAGTCCGGGAGAGATGCATCTGCTTTAGCATCTGGGAACGCTGCTCCATAACAAGGGTCTTCTCATACGTGAAAGCTGAGATATCACTATCATGCTGTTTTCATAAAAACAAAGAAGAACAAAGTAAAATAATAACAATAATAACTAGAAAAGCACTCGGAGAGTGCACACCTCCGCCAAGGCCGTTCACTACCCCCATATGGTATTGTAAGAAATGCAGCATTTTCATAAATGCAACATTTGTTTATTATTTGAGCCCTACGCTGTAAACGCACAGCCATTTATATAATTGCATTGTGTATAGGGCCTGCCTTGAATAAGAGGCCTTGAGCTCGGATGAGGAAGTATTAATAATCAGATTATTTTTGTTGTAATTGGCCTAAAAGTTGTACAGGAAGGTAAAGGAATGAGATTACACAATCGAATGCAACCCTGGAAGTTACGCTTCGGTATAGTCCGGACACAGTATCTCGGATGACTACGTCATCTGCGCTAAAAAATCTTTACAAATTCCCTGCATCCAGATAATAATCTGGATCACTGCCAAAATTTATTCAATTGTTCCTTATATCATTTATGACTCATCCTGAAAATTTCATCAAAATCCGATCATGCGTTTTTAAATAATGTTGCTAAAAGACAGACAGACAAACAAACCAACGCCGGTGAAAAGATAACCTCGTTGGCGGAGATAATAATAATAATAATAATAATAATAATAATAATAACAATAATAATAATTCATACGATGAAATCAAGAGACTGCTATCCACACGAGCTTACCATTTCAACAACCTCAACTTCAGCATCCAGTCGAAGGTGATACAAGAACATCTGAAGGTCTTTCTTCATCTGGATACTGTTATCATCCATCTGTGCTACGGTGAAGATACGCATCTTACACTTTCTCCACACCTGACAGAGGCAGGGCCAGAGAAACGTAGAGGAAGGAAGAAGACGGAAGGAGAATACAACAGACAGCGATTAATTCAAACAAATAAATTAAATAAACAATTAATCAGTGGTTAGTTGAGCTTTATTTATCAGTTCTGGTGTTGATGTATACATCACAGAATATATCAGACTCAGACAATCATTTGGTGTACCTTGTGCTGCCGGAGCAGGAAGGGCAGCAGCATGAGCATTCCACCATCATGAACCACCCACCAAACATCTATGGTACCTTCTCGTAGCCGCTCCTGCTGAGGGAAGCTGTCCACATTCTTAGCTACCAGTAAAGCCTGATGAGCCGCTGTGGTCTCTCGCACAGTCTCTGATGAAGACAGCAAGGGTTCTCAGGATTAGTTTTATTTCACGATGATAACGATTTCTCATGTTTTTTTTTTAATGATGCTAACCAATAAAGTTCTTCCAATTATGAGGGTCGTCAGACTGCTTCCAGGAGCTCGGCCACGCCATCAGCACGGCGTTGTGCTTCATGCCCCCGAGACCAGCTGACTGGATTAGGTGCGAGATGCCGTCACGAAGGTTGGACGACACCACCACGTGACAGAAGCCCTTTGTCTTTTCTGCAGACATGGCTGATTTGATGTTCTACAAAGTACAAAAAAAAAAAAAAATGCTACTTAGATACATTAATGTATTTATATAGATACATAAATTTATCTTATTAGTATAAATTTACTCAGTGCCACTTGTCCCTACTGCTTCACCTTAAGAACTGTTTGCTTTGTGATAAGTACAGCAGAATAGTGATATTATAATTAAGGAATGAAACACTTGGTGGCATGCTGTTACTTTCAAATAATCAATGTAGAATGAAGAGGTGGTGCGATGCTGTTTCAGCACAAAAAAAAAAACAAACGGTGTTAGAATCCTGACGTTGATTATTTTCCAATAACAACACATCCCAAAATTATTTGTTGCTATTATACCTACTTAATTTCCCAACACAAGCAACAGTTTATATATTAAAGAAAACTGCCTCATATTTTATCCACTTAGTTTTGTTTAATGTTGTAAAAATGTTTAAATTTTTAAATACATGGAACCGGTAAATTCATCAACATGGAGTGCATTCGTTACGATAGAGATACTCTTATTTCTATTGGTGTACAATGTACTCACAATTC
>JAQMYF010000001.1:12572447-12587454 GCA_030014195.1 Neosilurus mollespiculum
GTACTAAGCATTTCACTGCATATTGTACTGTGTATAATTTGTATGTGACAAATAAATTTGAATTTGAATTTGATTTTGAAATTTGATTTGAAAGGTCAATGTCAGTTAATAAGACAAATAGCTAACTCCACCACATCAACAATTACACACGTTTTAAAATCCATTTACAGCTGCTATACAAGTCCCTGCATGCAATTTGTTATTCTTCTTAGTGCCACTAGATGTCATTGTTTACTCATGTTGGGTCCATAACACTTTCCTTTACATTTAATTTTCCAAACCACTTTATCCTTCATTAGGGTTGTGGGGAGGCTGGAGCCCATCCCAGTCGACTCTGGACGAAGGCAGGGTACACACTGAACAGCTCGCCAGACCATCACAGCGCCAGAACACACAACCATTCACATTCACACTCACACCTGGGGGCAATTTGGATTAGCCAATTAGCCTAATGTACATATCTTCGGTCTGTGGGAGGAAACCAGGGCACCCAGAGAAAACCTACACAAGCACACTGAGAACATGCAAACTCCACACAGGAACCTCTGTGTCAGGCACCGGCCTCGAACCCAGGACCTTCTTGCTAATCACTATTCCACTGTGCCACTCCATAACACATCAAACTTCTAAACCTTGAGTTCTGTAAATGATGCTTTGCTCTGCTGTAACACTCTGTAACCCAGAGTGAATACATTTTCATTTATTGGATAATGAAAGTAGCATGGTAGCAATCTCACAGTAACATTGTTTAATACATGCAGCCATCATTAAGTAGAGCTGTGGTCTTACTTGCTCAGCTCGCTTAGCTTCTGCATCCTTGGTGAGGTATGTTCCTTCCAGCACAGATCCCACTATGGTAAGCCCTTTACCTGCCTTCAGCTGCGTGGTAAAGGACAGGAGACGAGGGTGCTTCACTGTTAGCTCCGAGTCCAGTTTCAGCAGCACCAGCAGCTGAGGTCTTAAACATGAGAACAGAAAAGAAACGGACTTCAACTCTTATATATTTCTCTGAGGTTTTGTTGTGATTATATTCATAGAGGAGGTTATAAAACGGGTTAATTTGGCCAAAGAAGTGCTCCTGTAATCAAAAAAGACTTTATTATGCTCTTCCAATGAAGAGTGAGGTGATTCCCGGTCCATCTTAGTACCTTTCGTTACCAGGAAATTTCTGAGGTACTTGATTTAGGCATTCAATTGGAATCTACTAAGAAGGGTCATGTTGGATCTGGAGCCCTTTCCAGGAACACTACACTGCAAAGAGGGAGAATTCAACCAAGATGGGACAGCAGGCCAATTCAGGGCACCATGGACACCATTCATACACTCATTCACAAACTTGGGGCAACTTCACATATACTGTCCCCATACCGGCATTCTTCATTCATTCATTAATTTATCTTCTAAGCTGCTTAAACCTAATTAGGGTTGCGGAGAGGCTCTCAGCCGACTCTGGGCGAGGGCGGGGTACACCCTGGACAGCTCACCAGGCCATTGCAGGGCAACACACACACACAACCATTCACACTCACACCTTGAAGTGGTTTGGAACAGCCAATTAGCCTTCTGTGCATGTTTTTGGACTGTGGGATGAAACTGGAGTACCCAGATGAAACCTATGCAAGCAAGGGTAGAACATGCAAACTCCACACCCGACCCCGGGAATCGAACCTAGGCCTTCTTGCTGTGAGGCGGATGTACTAACCACTGCCAACATCCTTTATTTTTTTTTTTTAACAGATTATCCTGGAGACCTATGAGGAAATGCATGAAAACATCTGGAGAACATGAGCGGTAACCCAAGCTCAGGATTGAACCCATGGACAGCGGAGATAAGAGATGGCAACATTGTGCACTACAACACTGTTTCACTTATTTCTGACAGAGAAAACAAACCTCTTTTTTAAATTAACATGAATTTTATACACTGACATTCATGAAACTCCACACTGCCACTTCTCCTTCTTGCACAGTAATACCATTTTAACTATTCCCACTGTTGTCCGTGTGGTTACGAGCAGAAATTAAATATGTAACAATTCTAAGAATTTGGCCACGTAAAAGCACACAGGTTAAATCATCTGGAGACGGAATAGTAAGAGTTACAGAAGTGATATACAGGACAGCAAATTTAATCTGTCTGCAGTGACACGCTGGCATTAAGCCACGTAAAGCAGCTTAAGCGACAACGAGAGTACAGAGGGGCACTGGTTTCATTTCAACAACATGACGCTCTGCCCGCATCGACAGATGGCACTATGAGTGCTTGTTTTCTTGGCATCAGATTACGGCAACCCTTGGATAGTTGGACTGATAAGGAGGAAGAGATTTTGCCTCAGCGTTTGCACCAAGTCTGTTAAGAGGTGGACAAACTGCTGTAAGGGCAGGTAATTTATTCAGTGTGGGATTAGCAAGGCCTTGAGACAAATGAAATAGCAATTGTTTTGGGATTATATAAGAAATGAGGACACTGTAATGTCAGTAGAGGAGCAAAGAGAAAGCAGAGTGAAATATCATTCCTCCATATTTCCATTTTACAACATTATACTGTAAATAAACACTGAAATTCTCACCTCCAGTTTTTAGTATGTGGCGGTGTTTCCTCCAGTCGAATGAGAGCGAAACGAGCCGCGTTGAGTGACAGCCCGCGGATACCATCACCCCACTCTTTCTCAGCTCTGTATACACACAAACACACCAGACATTAGTAGTTTACTTTTAACACTTCTGTATTTATTTATGTGTATATATATATATATATATATATATATATATTTTTTTTTTTATATAAATAATTATTTATTTATTTATTTATTTATTTTTAAATTTTGATATACTGTATTAATACCACAAGGGAAATTTTGGCTCTGCATTTAACGCATCCAAAGTGAGCACACACACACACACACGCACACACGTAAACAATGAGCACACACTTGGAGCAGTGGGCAGCCACACTGTGGCACCTGGAGAGCAGTTGGGGGTTAGGTGCCTTGCTCAAGGGCATTTCAGCCATAAAGGTGAAGGAAGGGGAAGGTGCTGCTCACTCCCCTACTGCTACATTTTTCCTGCAGGTTTGGGAAGCGAACCAGTGACCTTTCAGTCCCAAACCTGCTTCTCTAACCATTAAGCCATGGCTGCCCCCATTTTTGCCTTTTTTTTTTTTTAAGAGAGACACATATTCTTGATCACTGACACATCATGCAAATCAGCTTATACGCCTACACACACAGTGCTGCTGATCTGGACATGCCGGTCACAACTGTGCTTTCAGTACCATGAAACTGAGCTTACCCTCTGTATTCAATGTATTTGTAGATACAGCCAGCGATGACCATGGCCACCAGGGCATAGTACCAAGAGGAAATAAACATCAGGGCAAGACACAGGCTCATTCCCAGGAAAGACAGTGTCCTGTTAGAGAAGAAGGAAACATAAGAACCTGTCATCAACCAAAAGGAGGAAAAAAAAATGCTATCATTTTACTGAAGTTACTAAAAAAATGCTAAATGATCAGCTAGCAGGACCTTTATTTATTTATTTATTATTATTTTTTTATAACAACAGCTTTATAATATTAGTAAATTTTTGTGGGGTAAAGTCTGGTAGGTAAGGTCTGTTGGGCTTTTTACACCCGAGCCTAGTGGCTCATCATGCCGGAGCTTATCCCTGGTTTCTGTAGCATGAAGCGACTAGGAGTTCAACTCCTTCTGGATGGGATGCTACAAATCCATCACAGGTTACCTTCCCAATATTTTTACTGGTACCCATTTATAAAAAAAAAAAAGGTGACACTACAATGCACGTGTGTTGCACCGCTTTTTAATACAGACATACTGATGTACTGAATGTATGTTTTATTCTTTTAAATCCAACGATTTCAAGTGTTCTATCAGTGATCAGTTGCTCTTTAACAAATGCTTGATGAATTTGACTGTACATGCATCTCTTATACTGTAATCTCAGGACGTTATTTGTATTTGCATGAAGGACTGACACCAAGGCATAGTGTGACCGCAACAAGAGTTGGTAATGGGATTTACACAGTATGCTTAGAGGAAAGGGGAGGGGCCAGAGACATCCACCAACTCTGAAGCAATGTCAGTAGGCAGGTTGGTACCTTTAGCCTCATCCTCAACCTCCTCCTCCTTCAGTGGAACTGCTCTGCTATACTGTGAAATGTGTGTATCCATAGAGAATGTCCTGAGAGAGATTTGAGCTTCTGTAATTGGAGTAGCTAATAGCACCTGAGCAGGTTTCCATGCCTCACTGCTATGGAGTTCAAAACAACTGTCAGACGTCGCTGACTCCTGGGAGGATAATTAGCTCTTGCATTACTTGCTTTACTTGGAGAGTCTATAAATAGGCCATACTCTGATAATGGACCAACACAGTCTGACATCAGTTAGGTCAGTTTGGCCTAGGCACTGTTCTCACCAGTGATAAAACTTAAAGCGAGGCCGCCAGTTGGGGGTGCGCAGAAGGGTCTGAAGAGCACAGGCCAGGTTCACAAACAGATAACACATCAAGAAGAACCTAGAAGACAAACAAACCACATCTGACATAATATAGCTTTTTTAAGCAACCAGAAAAGCAAGGTAATAATAGGTGGGCAGGAAAGAACAGGGAATAATGAGCGAGAGGTTGTTAAGGGATTTGAGGGAGTACATTTAGATGTGGGGATAAGTGATTTCATTTGAATTAGATAAGAACAGAAAGGGGTATGAAGAAGCACATGTGCTTCAATGAGAGAAAAGAGGAGGATATGGAGACCAAAAATGAATGCTCAATAAAAAGGCATTGGGAAAAATGTAAGGAGAAACATGTATGAAAATGAATGAGAAAGTAGAGATTAGTAGTGTGAAGAGAAAATGAAAAACATGACTAATGACAAGTAGTAATATGGCACTGTAAATAAACTGAGATAAAGGATGATAGAAAGACAGTTCCACTCACATGGACAGGATGGGAGCCACAGCATCGAGTGAGGCGATAAGAATGCCAATTTCACAGATACCAGCAGTAAGCAGGAGGGCCCATGTAGGCTCCCCGTTTGCTTTTCCATGTCCAAACACCTGAAAACAGGACCAACAGTATAAGATATATCGGGCAGTGGTGGCTTAGTGGTTAAGGCGATGAGTTACTGACACTATCACCACTGTTGTGCCCTTGAGCAAGGCCCTTAACCCTCAATTGCTCAGTATACAAATGATAATTGTCTGCCAAATGCTGTAAACGTAAATGTATACATAACAAGGTCCACTAGCAGACTGTTTCACTGTGTTTCTATGATATATTTTTTTAAGTGATTGTGATTTTTTTAATTTTTTTTAAATCACAAAAAATTTGAGAAAACAACATTGTTCAAGATCCTTGGAGAAAATCTGTTGCCTTATTATTTATATAGGTTGCTATGGATTGGCTAGAGATACTCTGATTAATAAAAGGAAATAAATTTCATACACAAGCAGCAGAACCAGTTTAAACATGTAGCTTGATGCTAAACTTGTCCCTGATTTAGCTACAAATACTTAGCTTGGCAATGACAGTAAATCAGGTATCCAGGGCGTATGTGACTGGCAAGTTAGCTGTTATGATCTTTAGCAGCTTCCAGAAAAGCAATCAGCGTTTTCTTAAAAAGAAAATGTATACAGGAAATATCCTAAGAAATAAAGAGATTTTGAGGTCCCATACAGTACTCGCTTCTCTTCAGAAAACTGTTGTTCGTCGAGAGAAGGGAATTCTAACAAAGCCCTCACAGACACGGAAGAAGACGCCTTGTTCAGAGGCTGCCATTTTTAAATTTCATATAATAAATAAACTAAACATTAACCTTCGGTACAGATCATTAGCCTGAGGTCTTTTTGCACAAACCTCGCCTTTGGCTTGGTCTGTACTAAAGATATTGGGCTGAAATTTCTCTGTACAGACCAAGCAAACAAGGTTAATAAACAGTTTATACATTATGAATAAAATTCTCTTTAGAAATATAGCTAATAAATAATTAACGTGAGGCAAAATTTGTGCTAACATGACTTAACTTCCCCTTTAATTCTTAATTTCTCAATTAATTTCTATCTTAATTATGAAAATGGCCAGACTAATGGCTTTACAATACTTTAGCCAATACTGCCAGTACTATTTTCTTTAGACTCAGGTGTTATTTTCTATTTTTAGGATATACAGTACATCACACCATTGATATATAAGTTCACACTGATGCAAGAACAGCATGGACATGTGTGAGTGTTAAATATAACATGTATCAGATTTTTATCAGATGTTATAATAATTCTAATGTTCCTTCATTCATTCAAATTCTATACCACTTATCCATTGGGGGTTGCGGTTGTGTTGGACCCAGTCCCAATTTACACTGGGTGAAAGGTGGGGTACACCCTGTATAGGTCATCTTAGGTTTAGTACAGAGACAGACAGCTGTTCACACTCACATTCATGCCTATGGGAAATTTAAAGTAGCCAGTTTAATTCATTCATGTTTTTCAACTGTGGGAGGAAACCAGAGCTCCAGGAGGAAGCCCACACAGGTATGAGGAGAAGATGCAAACTTCTCAGAATAAAACAGCAGTCAACTAGCAGGTAACCTGCTTGTGGTGAGGTGAAAGTGCTAGCCAAAATACCACCCTACCTCCTTAATCATATAATGTATCATTTAAAACAGTATAATTTAAAAATACTTCCTGGGTTGGGATACATAAATGACTGTGGGAACGGATATGAGCTAAGCTTTTAAATATAATAAGTTCTACACGCCACCACAAAGGAAGTCATAATGACTCATAACTTTAAATGGACCAGAAACGTATGTGAGTGTGTGTGTGTGTGTGTGTGTGTGTGTGTGTGTGTGTGTGTGTGAGAGAGAGTGTATGTGTGTGTGTCAGTCAGTCAGTGTTACCTCCAAGAAAGGCACAATGCCGTCACGAGCAATGGCCTGCAGCAGCCGAGGGGCGCCGGTGAGACTTTGCAGACCGGCCCCACAGCAGGAAAAGAATGAGCCAATCACAATCACCCAAGGAGATGGCCACGATAAAGTACCAATCACTAAGTTGTTCTTTACTGAGTCTCCATACCTGATAAAGAGACACATATTATAAGCTAAAATGCCATGTCTTCATTTTAGATTTGACATTCAGAGCAGTTTCACAGGTAGATTTTGATGTGAGTAAACTATTTGGCAGTGGTTTCCTCAACTTCTAATTACCTGCTTCATACTTGCCTGTTAGTTATTAACGACTCCATAAACTTTCACTTTTTAATTAATTGTAAATAATCCTTGACACTTCCAACTGCATTATCGTATTACTTTTAGATTTGCACTCATAGTTTCTGTTTTGTGAGACTTTTAGTATTTTTTGATTCACCTGCCCTCAATGTGCATCACTGTGTTTTTCCAATTTTTGAAACTATTTATTTAATAAATTTAAAATATAAAGCACTCACTTGTCTCGTAGCACCACTCCCTCAATGCAAGCACCAAACAGCACCACACAAGAAAGATCTAAATTACGTAGTTAAGTAAATGTAGAAAAAAGTATATACAGATGTCGGCACTGCCTAAAAACAGAGCTTCTGATAGATGTCTTTTGATAGGTGTCTAAGCCTGGATTTGCTTTTTACTGCACTACTGATTAGTAATACCTGTGTTGTTAGTATAATTATCTGTTTAATGAGCTCATGTTCAGTCTACTGTCAACTTTTTATTCCTTCAAGAAATATAAAAAATAATGTGTAATTACTTTAGGAAATATCAAAGATAACACATTAGATTTTATTTTACATTATAAGACCAAACTGTTAGCAGACACAAGCGCTAAAGTGGGCCTAAGGATCAATATGCTATTGACTAAAGTACCTCTGGAGGAAGTGAACTCTTTTGTGTACCTTGGTAGTTTGGTAGACAAACTAGGCTCTGACTCTGACTGTGAAATTGCTACCAGGATAGAAGCGGCCAGGGGTACATATGGAGCTTGAGCGTTCAAAGTACTAATACAAAACTGCGCATCTTTAACTCCAATGTGAAAACCGTGTTGTTATACAGCTCAGAAATATGGCTTTGCACCAAAACTTCCAGGTATTCATAAATAAATGCTTGCAAAAGACACTGAGGATTTAAATACAAATTAAAGTCATCAATAGCCTTATGCGCCACCTGGTTGCGATGGGCTTAATGTTTAAATGATAAGATATTGTTTGTAACTACTTCATCCCATGCATCCTGTCTTGCGAAATAACAGATGAAAAGAACTTTAGGGCACACTTAAGTTGAAACATCTAAAGAGACTTGTATTCTAAAGCCATAGGGACCACATTAAGGATACAGATGAAGGAAGTAGTTGCTATGGCAAGAATGGTTCCTATGGGAATCGACCTCTGTGCATCCCGTAGATCTCCAGAGCGGTTGGAGCCAGCCATGATACCTAGAAAATAAAAAGACAAAAGAGAAAATAAAAACAAAACTTAATAAATCATAGGAAACGAATTTCAAAAACATAAAAAAAATACAAGAGCAAGCGAGTTGCTGAATCTTTTTGTTCGTACTGATTATACATTTATTTAATGTTTTATATAAGTAAATATTCACTTGTCATTTTGTACTTGCATATGTATACTCCCTTGGTTAATCATTTTGTAATTTTATATACTTATGCGTCTAATATGTCATTGTTTTATACATTTAAAGGACGTGTGGAAATTTTCCATTAATACTCAAGCACTATAAACACTATTGTATTACAGCAAGCAGGCATGAGGCCTCTGAAGGGGGGAAAACTGACATGAGACATTTCCAGCTGAAGTGAACAGATAAGCATGATCTCCATGCTGGCTCCCTTACAGTCTATGTGTGTTTAAGCACAAGTCACCAGGCATGAACAGAGATTAAATACATGTGAGAGGAATTGGGCAAGCAATAACCTGCGTTCCAGAGGAATACACAGTTAAAGAACACAGTGCATTATCAAAGTAGTGGAAAAAACTTGAAAAAAAAAAAAAAAGAAAAATGAACGGTTCATGGGAGGTGAGAGTGCCCTTACCAGTGACTGAAGGAAAATAGATACCCACTAGTAGTGTAAAGTAGGTGGCTATGTCATTGAGTACATAAGGGTAAGAAGTGTCTGGACTGGACTCCACCGCCACTGACTCCATCTTTTTCTCCACCAACACTCCAGCAGGGCCGTAGCTCGACCACAAGTTCTCTGTTTACACAGAAACCACCACAATGTTTATAAAAACCTTACAGCTCTACAAAAGGTTTACTCCAACAATACATAAGAACAAAACATTTAAAAAATGCCCTTACTGTATATCTAAAGAAAGTGAAAAAAAAGAAAGTTCTCCAGGGATTCCTGAACAGAGATATGTTTCTGATTCTCTCTGGTTATATCCAAAATGAAACAAGAGAATGCGGACTTTTCATTTTGACTGTGGTGCAGGAGCATCACGGTTATTTTCATAACTTGTATCTGAGCGAAATGTTTATGTTCATGTCTGTTTCAATAAGTAGTCCCCCAGCAACTTGATCAAACAACTTTACTTGATAAATTTGGGGAATAATTTTCCCATCAATAACAGCAACCTGTCCAGGTCCCATGGCAATAAAGCAGCCCCACATCATGATGCTACCTTCACCATATTTCACCACTGGGATAATGTTGTCCTGTGCTTCTTTTACACCATGTGTAGTGCTACGTGTTCTTTCTGCATAATCCAACCTTTGGTTCATCAGTGCACAGCATAGTAGCGTAGTACTTAGCACATCTGCCTCAAAGCAAGAAGGTCCTGGGTTTGAGTCCTAGGCTGCGCCAGGGCATTTCTGTGTGGAGTTGGGATGTTTGCCTCGTGTTTACGCGGATTTTCTCCAGGTACTCCTATTTCCTTCCACAGTCCAAAGACAGGCACGTTAGGCTAACTGGCTGTTCCAAACTGCCCCTAGGTGTGAGTATGGCCAGTTGTGTGCGTTGGCCCCTGTGATGGACTGTGCAGGGTAAACCACATCTTTTCCCAGAGTCAGCTGAGATAGGTGCCAGCCTCCTCATAACCCTGTAAGGGTCTGGAAAATGAATGAAAACATATTTCCTGTAGCGCTGTGGAATGTCAAGGTGCTCTTTGGCAAATTTCAGGCATGCAGCAGAGTTTCTTTTGGAAAGCAGCAGCTCTCTCCTCCGTGTCCGGCCATAGACACTCTGCATGTTCAATGTTTAACATATGACTGACTCATGAACAGCCAGTTCTGATGATTCCTTTAAGCCTTTACCTGTTACTTTAGAGTTTTTATTTACCTCACTGAGGATTCTACATTCATATTTTGTGTAATCTTGGTAGGACCTCCACTTCTATGGAGACTAGTTATGTACACAGTCTCATTTGACAAAGTATGGAAGGAATTCCTGATCGTAGGTTGTCTGAGATCTCTCTTCTGCGGAGCATGATTCACTATCAGAGGGTTTTTGTGAATAGCCAATTCAAAATGTTTGATTGTTCTTTTATTTTTCATTGGTTGGACACCAGGTTTGCTAACATGTGACTCCAATTACCCTTTAAAGTCCTTAGCCTAGGGGTTCATATTTTAAATTTTTTTATTTTAGACTTGAAACGTTTGAATGATGCATTCAGTATGGACGATTGTGTTTGTTCATTATTGTAGCACACATAGATGATGACCAGACCCTAGTTGAAGATACAGAAACACAAGTAAACAGTGATGACACTGAAGAATATTTTATGGGATTTCAACTGATTGTAGTCTTCATTTAGGTGTGCTGTATTTTAAAACTACTACTTCATATTCTCCCTACCCCACCCCAATTTAGCCATAGCCAATTCCTATCTATTATGTGTTGCCTCCCTATAACACACAACCATCACTAACCAGGGAGGATGTAAGCATGTATGTGCTCCCTCCATGACACATGATGTTTCCACCTGCAATCTTAAACCCATTCTGAGAAAAAGACTGAGCACACAGACACCCATGATTATTGCTGGTGATCAACATAAGTGGCAGGAAGTTGAGAGTTTGCCACCGCTTCCTCTTGTGGGAGCGTGGCCAATTAGCTTTCATGGACTCCCAGCAGCAGATGACTGCGGAATTAACTTGGTATTCAAACCCGAGGTGTCCAGTTTGATAGTCATGCACCTTGTCCATGCACCACTCGAGAACCCCGTTCTTCTAGTTCAAGTTAAAGCCATTTTCCATCCCTCCAGTAATAACATAACTTTCTCTTTGCTAACTGCAAAAGTATGTAATGAATAAGTGATCAAGAGATTGAGTGATATTTACACAAGCCTGTCCATGAAATACTCTGTACAAGAGTGATTCTTCCTTACCTGATATAATGCCACTGGTGAGGCCAGGAATACCATTTATTGTTGTGACATTGTTTTTAAGGAAATATTCGTCGCAGTCAGTGCTGGAACCAGTGCTGTTACAAAATAGAGACCCCAGCTTGGTGTTCACAGAAACATTGTTGATGATTACGGTCTTGGCGCATGTGTCAAAATCTTGGTTTTTGAGTGTGCGGTTTCCCAGCAAGCAGACCCTTCAGTGAGCGAACAGAAACACAAGGTTTTAATTACATGTGGTCAATTTATCAGCATACTGTTACATGTCAAAAATGTGAGACGAAAAATTTAGGACAGGAAACATGCTTCTCATCCATAGCTTCCAAAATAAATTAAGCAAGATCAATGTATAGCTATAAAATCTAAACTAAATAAAATTTATATAAAACATTCACTCATCTACTTTTCCACCTGATCTCAGCACACAGCTGCAGCTCACCTGTTGTCTCAAAATAACCTTATATGGAAATTAAAAAGTAATGTGAGTACCAGACTCCAGATTGTGTAAGAACGCCATAATAACAGACTAAATGGGCTCCAATTACAACAATTATTCTTAAACCTTTCCCATCAGACCCCAGAATGCCATTTTATAGCCAATACTGAGCATATAAATAACGTAGTTTAAAAGCACTCCCCGTGCTTGTGTGGGTTTCCTCAGGTTACTCTGGTTTCCTCCCACAGTCCAAAAACATGCACATTAGGCCAATTGGCTGTTCAAAATTGCCCCTAGGTGTGAGGGTAAATAGTTGTGTGTATGTTGGCTCTGCAATGGTCTGGTGAGCTGTTTAGGGTGTACCCTGCCTTCGCCCAAAGTTGGTTGAGATAGGCTCCAGCCTCCTCTTGACCATAAATGGATTAAGTGAATAGGCAAATGAGTGGAGAGAGTGAGCACTGTTACATTCTCAGCTCTGACAGAAAGAAAAACGTTGCTTCCCTAACAGTGGTTCTGACAGTAGAATCGACTGCAAGGCAAATCAAAGGTTACTAATGACTCTGCTGATTCTAATATGTTATTCTGCTTATAGTAACAGGAAAATGGGACACATAATCTAAGCTGAATAACATGTTATTGAACAAAGAAAAAAACAAAGAACCATTGATATGGTGACCAATTCTCTAAATGTATGAATGGCGTATCAGGTATCAACACTTTGCAAGTCAGAAAGTTTCCCACAACAGGATTGCACAGGACAGGAGACTTTCTGGTTTCTCAGTAATGTGAAAACCTGATGTTGGTTATTTTTCCATAACATTATACTCTGTTGCACTCTAATACTTGCGTAATTATAAAGAATTGCAATCTGGAGTTACTGAAACTCAGAAACCTGGCCTAAGCATCTCTACCCCTTTAGAAACCCAAACTATGCGTAAAACTGGATCAAAAACATCATCCACATGCATAGCCTTTTTGTCAAACAATAAACCATGGGTAAGAAAAAAGGGTCAGCAGCCAAAGCTTGCATTTTGCCACTCACGGAAAGTCTGGTGGAGCAAAGATGGTCTTGATGACTCCAGCATAGATGGCCAGAATAGAGAGGATGACGCAGGCCAGGAAGACTAGCGCTAGCTTGTTGACATACTTCACTCCCACAAACACCACCAGCGCCATGAGGATTAGGCAGCAGGTGCCGTACACTCGCATGTTGTTCAGCATGGCAGCTAATTCGAACTCCTTCTCCTCTGCTTTAAAGATGGCAGCACTGGGCACTATGTAGGTCTGGATTATAAAGTACACAGGCACTTTTAGCCAAACATTGTGGAATTTAAATAAATTATTTTCAGAGTAAAGAATAACATTGGCGAGACTAATATTATGACTGTAGGGGTTGTAATACTTTTATGTATAACTGGATGCACTACCTTCTTGTAGGTGTTTGGTTGTGTTCTTTTAAATACATGTTGACAGGAAGTTTGGCTTGCAGCAGGGGGTGCTGTCCAAATAACAAAGACAATGACAATGACAATGTCTTTACAAAAGACTGTGATGATGTATGGGGTTTGCTTCTGGTATGAGATGCTGGCACCCTGAATATTCCCAAACTTTCCAAGCTTGACCATCTACCTCATTCTTCAGCTGGTAGATGGTATTGTCTATGACTGATGACTGATGTGTTTAGTGATAACTGCCTACAGGAGTAGGCTGAAACCTCTAACCATCCTACAAATCTTGTATGTATTAGAGGGAGGGTATTTTTATTATTTTCATCCTTCCTCTGTTGTATGATATCCCCTTTACACTTCCCAAAATTAATCAGATTAGTATATAATACACATTACAGGTACCGTCTCATTGGTTCACTATCTGGGGGATATTACACATTATTTATTTACAATATTTTCTCATTTCTGATATTACACAACAAGACGATTTATCCATCATAGACATCGGATAAGTTGAATGATTTACTGCATGATTGGCATGCAGCAGGCTATGCCTTGCAGCAGACAGCTCTACCTGTCTGCCATCTTGGTTTGTAAGCTAGTACAATTCAAAGTGAAGTACTGTGGCCCTGAGCTGTCAAATCTTCACTTTATTGTCTCAAATTGTATGCTGTTGTAAGGCATACATGTGAGTAAATAGCGGCTATCAAGAGTGCAATGCAAAGTTTCCTTTTTGCACTCTAGCCGACTGGCTCATCAGGCCGGAGCTTACGACGGTTTCTGTAGCTTGACGCGACTAGGAGTTCAACTCCTTCTTGATGGGATGCCAGTCCATCGCAGGTTACCTTCGCAATATTTTTACTGGTAACCCTTTATAATGCTAGGTGGACAGTGGCACACTTAACAGGGGTCTTAGCACAGTGGGGGCCTAACAGGGATTCAAACTCACAACCTCACGATCATGAGTCCAGCACCCAAGCCACTACACCATTGGCCTCTATGTATATCTACGTATAAACCTTTCAAAAATGTTTGTGTTTATTTACTTTTATTATTTCTCTCTCTACGACAACAATTATTCACCTCAGGCTCAGTGGATATTGCTGAATTGAACAGTATTCAGCCACATCCACCTTGTTTTCTGTGTATAATCATTAATTATGGGGGTAAATACTGTTGTCTGGGGAATTGTGGGAGCTATGAGTGCATGGGTGCTTTGGTTACTTCAGGTTATGGCCTGAGTGAGCACAGGTCATAACATTAATGAACTCACCAGAAGTATCTCAATAGTACCAAGAATGTACATTGCTCCTGCAAATGTGGTGCCCAAATAGAAACACAGTCCTACAGCTCCTCCAAACTCTGGACCCAGAGACCTAGAGATCATGTAATAGGATCCACCAGCTATGATGAGAAAACAGAGACAGGGAAAAGATTAGCTGTAAACATTTCATAAAGTACATCAACACATGGTTCCTTTCCTTCACTACAGTATGCGTGAATGTAAACCCTGGTTTTACACTGGGGGCACGAGGTCTGCGATCTTTACAGTTTGAGAGAATCGTTCTGAGTGTGGGGGGCTGTGGGATCTAATTGTGATGATCTTGATGGGCCTTGGTGGATTTGTGATGATCTTGAGGGAACCTGGTGGATTTGTGATGGTAAGGCTGACTTGCCGCAATTATTACGGTCCCTCCTTCTACCAAGGGTCAAGGGAGAAATGCATCTAAACTATTCTCTGTTTTGGCTCCAAGGTGGTGGAATG
>JAQMYF010000001.1:12639930-12654765 GCA_030014195.1 Neosilurus mollespiculum
CTCCCTCGTTACACAAATACACATCACCTGATATGCATTAAATCCAATAAGCATTCAAGTTTATACAGCTTAGAGTTAGAAATTATGGATAAAATGATGATATGGTCAAAATAATCACTTGCCTAATAATTGTGCACACAGTGTATAGCCGTGTCTTATTTCCTCACACACTCTTCTCGAATTTTTTTTACATTTTTAAAGTTTGGATAAAATACAAAATGACTCTCACAAGTATGACCTCTAGATTTTACTGGAATCTGGTATTATTAAGCAATAAGCTGTGCACCAAATATCTTCACTCATCCCTGTTTGAAACAAATTTAAAAAGTTGTGTATTTTTTTCAGTACGCTGACTATACCTTGCACTGTATAAGTAATTGTTTCATGGTGTTAATATGCCTAAAAATCAGCATGTGAAAATGACTCACAGCACATGGTCAGACAGCGAGCCAATCAGACTGCAACTTGAAATGTATAGAGATGTCAATCTTCATAGGTTGTGGGTGAAGAGGCTCAACATCAACCCCATTTCTGTACAGAAAAGTGTCTGGGCAATTATTCTACTGCAATTCGTCACAGCTCCATTACTGTTTTTTATGCCGGTCATTTGGAGCTGTGATATATTTAACATTCAATTCGTCACTTCACAGAGCCAAAAAGTGTAATAGAGCAGAGCTGAAAGGACTGTAATTAAAAGTAGGTTGCAGTCTTAGTGGAGCACCTTATGCATGGAGCATGATTTGGATGGTTGTCCCATGTCCATGCAACAGGAAATCCAATAAGGCTACCGCGCCACTAGGTTGATGCTGATTGGCAGTTGCATATCGCTGACTTGCATGAGGACGGGCAGCAAAATATAAAAAGAAACAAATTTATTATTAGGGTGGCACGGTGGTGTAGTGGTTAGCACGTCCCCCTCATAGCAAAAAGGTCCTGGGTTCGATTCCCGGGCTCGGGCCTTTCTGAGTGAAGTTTGCATATTCTCCACGTGCTTGCATGGGTCCTCCCACAGTCCAAAGACATACTCACTAGGTTAATTGGCTGTTCTAAATTGACCCTAGGTGTGAGTATGAATGGTTGTGTGTGTTGCCCTGCAATGGTCAGTTGAGCTGTTTAGGATGTACCCCGCCTTTGCCCAGTGTCGGCTGAGATAGGCTCCAGCCTCCTCGGGACCCTAGAAGGAGTTTTGGTTTGGCAAATGAGTGAGAGTGGGATTTATTATTAATGATGAAAATAAGGCCTAAAGAGAGGCTCATACAGGACTACTCAGACTCTTAGAAACTCAGGGAGCCAGAAAAACGTCTGTCAAGCAAAACAATTTTTTTTCACAATAGGGATTCTTGTGGGTTTCACAATAAGTTCTCTGAAACTTGAGTTCACCAGACAGGCATTTACACGTTTGTTTTTTGTGGTTTTAATTTTTAACCATTGTTTTATTGACTGTGTCGTGCTTCAGCTTGTTTCTGTTATGCTGACATCACTTTAATTTACTCTGTATCCTAATAAACAATGCCTCCGGCAAATATCATCACGGCTGAGCGATCATGTGGAGAGAGTAAATGCATCCGGAGAGTCAGCTGTTAATGATGGACAGTATTGCCCAGAATCCTATTTTTCCCAAGCCAATACAGTTCTTGTATATTAGAGTTTGAATGAAGTCAGTTGGACATGCCTACTAATGCCAAATGCACATTACACAATACTCTGTGATCATTCTTGTAGTGTAAGACTCGACACGGCTACAACAAGCAGTAAGACCAGATGAGAAACAGCCAATAAGAATAAGGGATGGAACGACTGTAAGCACAATAGTGGTCTTCTATTAAAAGTATACACTGCCCGTCCAAAAAAAGTTGCAGTCAAATATTTTCATGAAGCGCATTAAGCCTTGATCACAACGTGTAATCTCCATGGCATTGTTGCTCCAGTTGGTCAGGTCGAAGCTCAGCGACATTAATGAAGTCAGGCAATAAAATGAAGTCAGCTGATGACCTGAATGTACACAATGAGCAGGTTATCACATCAATGGACTTTTTCTTCCCTTATGTCACAGATATAGCATGGGGACTCAAATAATGAAAGAGTGGTTCGGGGAGCATAAGGAATCATTTTCACATATTTATTGGCACCCCAGAGTCCTGACCTTAACCCTATTGAAAGTTTTTGGGATGTGCTGGATTAGACTTTATGGATGGTTAAATTTTTTCCTCATCACTTCAAGACGATGAGAAATGAACCCAAACTGGATGTAAATAAATGTTACGCTGTTTAAGTTTGTTGAAACAATGGCATGACGATTTTGTGCTGTACACAAGGCTAAAAGCGGAACAATAACATATCAGTGTGTGTGACATTTTTTTGGCCGGCCAGTGTAAATTTTGCATGAAAACTGGACAAAAATTTTATTACTTCGACTTTTTTGGATTAGGATGATTTAGGAATGGGTCATGTGACGTGAAACAGCGGCTATCTCCTTATGAATAGCAACCTAATAGGTTATTTAAGAGTTCGGGGTCGTTGAGTATGCATCATGATTTAAGGTGGCACCACAGGGGGAAAAAAAAATTTAAATCACAAGGGAAGAAGTCAGGGGAACATATCCCTCAACACTTGCAATTATCTAAGATCTGTGTGTGCCATAGCTCCATAGCTCATGCTGAAACCAGATTTCTTTTCAAATCTCATCCTGTTGCCCTGAAATTCTCAACCCACTGCAAGACGGTTTTCCGATCTGGAACATTTCCTTTCGGTACTTTGAGCGAGGATCACAGAGCTTATGTAGAATGCCTCGACAACGAACACAAAGTGTGCTCCTAAACTCACCATGTTGGTGACTGAGGACGGCTGGGGTTGGGCTACTAACAAGACCATAGCACCGCCTCTACCACCTCACTAAGTTTCATGTACGCAAATAATGATTTCATTATCTTTATCTTTTTTTTTTATTTACTTTTGAAACATGGGATGATTTTAAAACTGTTTATACTAAGGATACACACATTTTATAAACTCAGTACACTTTATACAGGATTCTCACTGCTGTTTTATATATGATATAGTACGACAGTATTACTGTATGGAAAATTAAAACCCTTGCACTGCACACCAGTATGCAATCCAGTATTAGATGCCAGCATGATAAAGTCACAGGACAAACAGCTCTTGTGTTTATTTTCATAAGACAGTATGTTTTGGGAATCAGGCATTCTTCACTGGGAATCTCTCCAGGTGAAAGTTTGTGTAATGTGTAAGCTTCATTTGTGATAGATTCTGTAGTGTACACACTGTTAAGTCCACAAATCAACAGACTGTAAGTAAAGTCAGTTCATCTGAGAAGCACAGTGATTTAAAACTTTGACACTCATTCAATATCCCTTGAGCATAAGCGTTGATAAATTACAGTGAAGCTTCGATCACATCTCCACTTCCTTATTGCTTTGAAAGATGGAAATGTATAAACAAATGAAGAGAAACACAGAAATATAGAAATATCCATCCATCCATTATCTATACTGCTTATCTTTCAGGGTTGCAGCGGCAGCTAGAGCCAATCCCAGCTGACTTCAGGTGAGAATTCGAGTACAGCCTGAACAGGTCGCCGATCCATGGCACTCTTACTCTCACTCACTCATTTGCTGAACTATTTAATCCTACTTAAGTCACGGGGAGGGTGACCCTATCTTAGTCAACACTCGGTGAAGGACACGCTGAACAGCTCGTCAAACTATCACAGGGTCAACACATATAACCATTCGTATTCACAGTCACAACTAGAGGCAATTTGGCATAGCCAGTTAGTATAATATGCATGAGGGAAGAAACCTGAGTACCCAATTGAAACCCACACAACCCAGGACCTTCTAGCTGCGTGTTATACCACTATACCACCATGCTGCCCAATACACGGCAGGCAAGGTGAATATAAATGAATCTTGACTGTATAGCAATATCCACCAAGTCTGAGGCAAATAACTGTTTTAGTATATACTATATGGGAACAAAAGAAAAGCACACCTAAACATGATTTTTATTGTTCATTCTCTTTGCTTGCTGGATAATTAATTAAAACCTATGGACCAAAGGTGGGGTGGATATTTAATTAAGCAAGATTCAATAAGCCTGAGGTGCATAATTGTTTTAGCTGGTGAAGAGCTATGCCTCAGTCTTTAAGAGTTTTAGTATATGTGGAAACATGCAGAAAGACAAACTAAAAGGAGATTGTTATAGTTTATTTTAATACATTTTAACCAAAAGGCAGTTCAGGTGATCTCTGCACTTTAAGCCGAGCTTAGTGCTGTGTAGATAACGATATCCGTTTCGTAATTGTTTGGTTTAGTGTACACTTCACTGAAACTAAAGTGAACCACACTCCAAAGTTGTTTTAGTAAATACTATGTAGAAACACAGGAAAAACAAACTTATATTAGTTTTTTGTTGTTTGATTAATGTACTGTGAGTATACATCATTTTGATTTAAGCATTATCCACTCAGAATAATGTTTTAATCCCGAGATAGCAAACCACTCAGAAGGACAGATGGCGAGGTGGATGTCACTGAATAGTATTCATTATAATAAAACAAGCTTTACGTGCACAATTGTTTTGTATATACACTACACTTCAACCTAAGTAAAAAAGCACACTAAAATTATATTTTTTATGGTTTACTGTTTTATTTGTTTATTTGTTGTTGTTTTTTTAACCAGAACAGAAGCAGGTGAGCTCCCAGCATAGGCAGGTGCAGAGCTTAAAGCCGTTTTATGCTCTTTAATGATTTACAGATCTATGGTAGTACTATGCAGAAACATATTAAAAAGCAAACTTAAATGAGATTTTAACAGATTATTATATAGATATATTATATAAATATAGATATATTATATTTACATAATTTAACCATGACACTGTGGCAGTTCAAGTGAGCTTTTTGGTTTAAGTTGGCTTAAAGCTCCACTCGATTCCACTCCATAATCCGGCTGAAGCCTACCACAGCCAACCCTGAGCGAAGGCGGGGTACATCCTGATCAGCTTAGAGCTTTGTGCTGCTAACAGCATCTGTTCTAGTTTGTTCAAAATTGGGGGTAAAAATAACGAGGCTAACATAAACTGCACTTTGTATTTTTAGTATACACTATGGAAAAATCAAGAAAACAAACTAAAACAGTATTTTAATGGTTTATATTTATAAATTTTAACCGTAACACTGAGGAACGTCTATGAAGGTAACAGTTTTGAAAACATATACAGTTTTGTATGGATGATATACTTCATGCTAGCATGTTTTGCCTTTTACAGTGCACTGCATCAGGACATAATGTTCCTTTTTATTAATTATCTTAAGTAGCACAGCAGGATATAGCAGGATATTTGAGAAGTTTGAGAAGTGACTTTGGGAAAAATGCAGCAGGAAAAATGTGTGGCAGTGGGGGAGAGAGCTGCACCTTCACTTCCTCCACCTTCATGGCTGATGTGCCCTTGAGCAAGGCACCTAACCCCCAACTGCTCTCCAGGCACTCCAACAGTGTGTGGCAGCCCATTGGTGCAAGTGTGAGTGCTCACTTTGGATGGGTTAAATGCAGAGGTAATATTTTCCTTTGCGGGATTAATACAGTATAGCAAAATCAAAAATAAATAAATAAAAAATTTAAATTAAAAAAAATATTTAAAAAAAAAGGGAAAGAAAAAGAAAAAAGATGAAAAGGAAGTAATGTGATGCTATATATGATACATTACATTAATCATATTCCTAAAATCCTACCGCTCCCTGATCTTCTGAGTGTGACTAGAACTTCCTCCTAAATAAGAGCACAATGTGGACAAAATCTCACACTGTAATCATTTTGTTACCATTACAATAGCAATATTCTTTCTAAGATGTTAGGAACACTCTGATCAACTCCTAATGCTATACTACTGTTCGAATTTGGTAAAATCTTCATCTTGGAAACTTAGCAGGGTGGATTACACAGCTAGTGAGTGATGCAATTAAATCAAAATGTTTATATGAGTCACGACCATGAAAGCAGTCACAGAGAGTTCATCTGGTTTCTCTATGACTTTAAATTATGCATCTCGTCTGCTGAACCCCTGAACTGTTTACTGTTTGATCCTTTTAACTGGGAGAGTATACATAAAATAACTGGATGTTTAAATTCGCTATAAAACAAAAGACGTTAGACGTCAATTGTGTTTCTGTAGTAAAGAAGCAGCAAATGACACACAGGGATGTTATGCTTTGATGTAAACAGTATACTTATCCTTTTGGTAGCTGCTTCTATGTAAGGTAGTGATTCTGCTTTAAATAAAAGCAGGACCTAGGAAGCATAGCAAGGGAGATGGAACTTAATAACAGAATCCCAAGTTCACCTGTGGTGTGTCACAACAAAATGATTCCAGAGCAGCAGACGTTCTTTTTACAATGCAGCAGTTTGAAACCAAAGCACATAAAAAAAAAATCTCATGGATCATTAAATGATGACCAAAGTTAACACGGAGGAGTGCAAGTTAAAACATAATTTCTTTCAGTATTTCATGTGTTTGTCCTTAAATATAGGAATCCTGGTGTATATATAGTTTCCCACTGAACTGGCAATGATATTAATCAGTGCCTATTGACTCCTCCAACACAAATCTGTCAATAAATGGCATGAATGCATCAAAACCCTAGACTTGTACATGTTACCTTGGTCCTTGATGACATCATCATTCTGAGACGGTTTGCAAATAACCTCCCATAAAAATCATTTAAAACAGAAGCTATCGGTCTGAGATTTTGCACACAGAAAGAACTTCATCTAGAGATTTGAATGAGATTAACTTTTAAAAAGTCCTGATTTCTCTTTTAAACATTTTCTTTAATGACTTGACTGAATTGGCTGCCCAAAATGGATCAAATGACCCTTATATTGAAGATAATCATCTACATAATTTTAAAGATCAAGATTTATGATGTCCAATAAACCAACTTTACAGTTGTGGTGACATGTCCTAAACAATATCAACTCATTCCCAATGTGTGGAGCTGGTGGTGTAATGATTAGGGTGCTGGGCTCATGATCGACAGGTCGTGGGTTCGAATCCCTGTTAGACCCCAACGTGCCAAGGTCTTAACCACAAGTGTGCCTCTGTCCACCCAGCAGTATAAATAGTTACCAGTAAAAAATACTGGGACGGTAACCTGCAATGGACTAGTGTCCCATACAGGAGGTGTTTAACTCCTATCAACAAACTAGTAAAAAGCCCAACAGACTTACTGTAGTATGTCAGTGAATCATTGGTCTATAGTTCGTAAATTGAATGAAAATACTGCACTGAAGATCCAAGGATTTATTTACTGTTTATGGAGTCCCCGTCTGAAGAAAAGTGAAGCAGCACCTAAGACACCATCTGTCCTATCTGTCTGTCCTGGCATATCTTTTATGCATCCTTTGAAAACTTTAAACAAAGAGTGGGAGAATGTTAGAAGAGGGTTGCTGTGACTATAGCACCCCCTTCTGGTAATCCTCAGCAAAAGCAGCACACTTTCCTATCCAGACAGTGGAAAAGTCCACAATTTTAAACAGATGATAAACAGGATGACTTCCTGACCAAACTAGCTTTTAAAAAATAGTTTGAAATGTGACTGATTATATAACACAATCTTCTACATTTTAAAACACAAACATTATGCTACCTGGACATTCCATTCACCTACTGTGTACATTTAAATGGTATGAAAAAAATGTGGGAAAGGTAATTTTCCTAGCAACCTCTCATCCACACAGCCTACCATGAATTCCCAGTTTTATTTTAGTAAACACTTAAGGCAGATTGTTGCGACTCATTTAATATCTTAAGAGAAGGTTATGATTTTCTGAGTCAAATGTATATCAAGCCAATGTTAAGGTATGAGGTAATAAACTGAGGGGTCAGTTTTTTGTGAGTAAGAGAGTTTTATTGTCATTATATTTTTGTACAATATAATTTCATTCAATGTCTTTCTATGTAAATAAATAAAATAGCAGTAAGGCAGTAATTAAGAAATGGTGTGCGGGTAGAATTAACATTTATTGCACAAAAGTGACATTGTTTATACAACTTACTATAACTTTATTACACAGTATATATTTATTAAGAAGATATAGTATTTTGATGAAGTAGCATCCTCTAGCATCCAACCTTCAATTGAAATAAATTTATCCTAAGAAAAATATTTTCATTAAAAACACATATGCCACGATTCTTGGCACGCCTGAATTAATTATAATGAACACAATGTAACTGGATCATGATTACCATTTGAATTGTACATTTTTGGGTTGGATCAAGTGTATCAGAGCTTTCAATCGGTAATCTATGAGTTAATCAGTCCCTGTTTAATTGGAGTACAAATATGGCACAGAGGCCAAATACCCTTAGTCATCCATAAACATGGGAAATATAAGAGTACATACAAACCAAATGATGGAGAAGTGTGTTGACCTTCATAAGTCAAAAAAAAGTTACTCACCTAAAAATGCTCAATTCTACTGTTGGGGTAACAAGAAAAAAGTGAAGATCAACTAGAACAGTTATTTGCCTGGAAGATGACCCAAGTTTATTTTGCCCCCACCTACAGAGAGATTGGTAAGTGAGATATATATACACACACACACACACACACACACACACACACAAAACATCCTTAAGGATCACTATCAGTGAATTACAAGACAAAGTAAAATCTTGGGCTTTCCAAGTCTCCAAAACCACCATCATATGCAACCTCCGTTAAAACAGATTATCTGGAAGTGTTAGAATTAATAAGAGTCGTATTCTTTATTCACAATCTAGAGGTATTCCTCTGTCTACAGAATAAGTACCATCTTTGTTCATAGGCTTTCTTTCTCAGACATTCTATAGCTGACACAGAAAACTCCCAGCTAACAATCTAGTCTCCCCCAGTTCTGTGAGTAAGATAAGCAGTCACTACTGTTTATGTGGTGATAAAATCCATTAACCTATAATGGGGTCATAAAGCATAGGATCTAAAAGGTTAAAGGTTAAGTTACTGATTCATGAGGCAGGAGGTGTATTGTTTCACATATAATGTACTGCTTGGTTAAACATGTTAAACATGTATCCCATGACGTCAAAGTAAAGATCTACTTAGATAAAGATCTACGGGGCCCCCTAGTGGTACAAGACGTGCGCCTAGGTGTGGCCTGAAGATAACAGAATGGACATGTAAACAGTAAAACGGAGTCAGATGAGAAGACGGGGCTCACTCTGTCTGGTTGCTAGGAGAAGGTGGTTAGACTCAGACATTGAGTGAGGCCCATGGCCATGATACAAGATCACGTGTTATACACTTATTTTGTTTTATTGTATTAAATTACTAAATTGGGAACTGACTGAATCTGCTTGGTCTTCCACACATCAACGAACACGAGGAACCGGCGAGGCCTAGAGAAGATGGTTCCAATAAACAATGAAGTTCAGTTTGGTGTAAAGGAGGAGGACGGCTATAAAAACTGTAAAATATGGTGGAGATTCTGTGATAATTCAGGCTGTTTTTCCTCCAAAAGGCCCATGGACACCAGGTAATGCATGTGGAATCACAGGCTCCAAGAGATACAAGGACATTTTAAATATTTTGTCTGCCTCTGCCTGGAAACAAAATAACTGGGTCGTCACTGGATCTTCCAAAAACACAGTGATGAAGCATATGCCAAAATCATGACCCGATCATGACCTGAACCCCTTCAAAAACCTGTGGGGTGAGCTGAAGAGGAGAGGAGTGTACATATAAGAGATCCTGGATGATTTAGAGAGATTCAGCAAAGAGGTCTCATCTATCATTAGACCCAATGCTGCCTGATTGGGAGGGTGTAGAAAATATTAAATGCAGGGGTGCCAATAATTTTGGCTAATGTTTTTAATGAAAATAATGACTTATTGTAGATAATTTGTGCATTTTTCATTAAGCCAACTGAATCCAAAAAGGAATAGCAAATTTACACAGCATCCAGTACAATTCCGTCTCTGATGATCAGACCGTAAGAGTAGTAACAGGAGTTCAGCATTGGAGTGACAAAGTCAACTCGGTATAGTTAGTATAGTACATCAATTCACATGACGCACTAGAAAAATACATACAGTAAGAACCTCTAAACATAGAAGGAATTTGCAGGAACTTCGGCCACCCTCACGCAGACAGGCAACACATGTGCACTCACACGCCATCTCAAATGTCAACGCACACGCATGCCACTCTCTCAGCTGTCTGCTTGACAAGATGGGATCAGGTGATGCTTTATTTTTCCCTCTTACGCAATGGGAGAGTTGTGCTACAGACTTCCTGAGGTATGAGAGAAGGGTGTGTCAGGGGAAGTCACTTAAACCCACAGACACCTCAGACGGTAATGCAAGCAGCTTAATGCCAATAAGTGAAAGAGACAGCTGAACAGCATTCACATCCGAGATTTAATTACACAGCATAATCTACAGTCAGACAGATGACTCACACATCCTTTATTAGACTGGCAGCAGTGATTCTGTAAATTCACAGACAGGTCATGGTTTTTAATTTAAAAATATTGTCTGTGTTTTATTGTGCCATGACTTTTTTTGTCACAATCAATGTATATATTTGCACAGTAATGGTTGAAATGGGTGGCACGGTGGCTCAGTAGTTGTTAGCACTGTTGCTTCATAGCAAGAAAGGTCTGTGTTTGAAACTTGTTGCCTGGGGCCTTTCTGTGTGGAGTTCGCATGGTCTCCCTGTGCTTGTGTGAGTTTCCTCCAGGTGTTCAGGTTTCCTCACACCGTCCAAGACACGCACAAAAAGTCGAGTGGCCATTCTATATTGCCTGTTGGTGTGAATGTTTGGTTGCCTCTGTGTTAAAACTTTGATTGGTATCCTGTTCAGTGTGTACCCCGCCTCTGATGCAAAGTTACTTGGGATTGGCTCCAGCTCCCGGAGTCCCCCTGCAACCCTGACGGATAAGTGGAACAGATGATGGATAGATGGATGGAAAATTACTTTATTTTTCAGGGACGTGCCAATCCACTTCCAATTTTCAATAATACTACATACAATATACTCAATAAATATATATTTTTTTACTTTAATAGTCAAATCTAGTCTAGTCAGACAGACAGACATGTTTAAAATACATTTAAAGCACAATTAAATATGTAACACACTATATTATTGAAATACCATCTTAAGACAAAAGTTAATCACTAAATAAAATCACAGTATAGACAGTACAGACATTCACAACTACCCACACTATACCCCCACATGCATGCACAATATCGGGGGTCAGTTGATGTGCACATCGTAACACTGCAAAACACAGGGAGTAACACTGCAACACTGTAACCTAAAATATGATCCTGAATAAAAGAGGAGTTCAGTTTTTCTTTGATTTTTCAAATCCTAATTAATGGTTACACTGGGCACAATTAAATATCTGTTAGGCATTTACATCCGAACCTGCTGCCAGAGCTTATTCACCGTTTCTGTAGCGTGACACAAGCAGGAGTTTAAGTCCTCCGGGACGGTTACCTTCCCAGTATTTTCACTGGTACCCATTTATACTGCTGGGTGGACAGAGATGGTTGAGACTTTGCCCAGGGGTCTCAGCATGGTGGAGGTCTAACGGGGTTCGAACCCATGACCTCTTGATCATGAGCCCAGCACACCTAATCGCAACACCACCGGCCCCGCACAGGGTACGAGCTTAAATGATGATTGATACCCCCATACAGGGTGCAAGCTTAAACCTAAAAATACTAATGTGTGGAAAAATAGGTTGCATTAACAATCTAAACAAAATTAAAATGCAAATAAATAAATAAATAAATGCACAAGTGAACAAAGCTGTGCTTTTCATGAAATATTGATTTCTTAAAGTGTCCAATGATTTAACACTGCATCATTACTGAAGCTTTTATAATCTCTAGAGATTACTACAGCCCACATAACTGAAAATCTATTAGGGGCAATAAACTCAATCATCAGCTTTAATGAAGAAAAACAAAAAGGCCAAAGCAGAGAAGGAAACGCCTAGGACATGATAGTGCCAAAAGGCAGCAGTAGCTGGGTAACAGTTATTTCATGTCAAAGCAAGAATCACTGGATGTCAAAGTATGTGCAAACATGTAGTTAGCCTATCTTTTGATCATTAGGTAATAATAAATGTTTAGTTTTTCTTCAATCTACACAATCTATGGTAATAGTTAATAAAGTGCGCATGTTAGCGGACAAAATTGTCACAGAACAAAGCCATTATAATGCATTTTCTCATATAAAATAAGAAGAAAAATCATCTTTTCTTTCACTCTGTACATTCTAAAACTGTTTTTATATCTGAGACATAATGAGACTCGCATTACCCAAGAGAATGTTTTAACAACTAAGCATTATATTTGACCAAAATGTATTTGTTTGGGATCCTAAAAACACCATCTATCTCTAGTGGAGTAGCAAAATCTAACCATTTAAACTTTCTCACTGGATGAATCTAATTAAGAATAGACACTTGCACAATAAATTCGATATTGAGTGCATGTGTTCCTTCATCTCATAGCACGAAAAGAAAGTTGGAGGCTCCAAGCATTTATGAATTAGCATGGAATGTGCCATGACACTGTTATAATCATGACTACATGAGTCAGCAGTTTCTCATGTTCTGACTAAAGAGGGGAGATGCCACCTGATATCCACAACCCCCATCTCCCTTTCAGCTGCACAGAAGGGCATCACCACCATCAATCCCTTACCCACAGCATGTTCGCAGATTGGATTCCGTTTGACCTCTTTGAGACTTCGGCTCTGACCGAGAACACAAATTTCTGCTGAAACTGAATGTGAATTTTTGTGGAATGTCCAATTAAATAACAGACCATTTGCGAATCTGTGTAAGTGCATCTGGATGTTTGATAAGGATAGATTTAAAGGAAGGATTATTTACATGCATTGAAAATTACAGTGGCAAATATAATTATTTGATCTGGAGCTGAAGTTTTAGCTTGGCCACTAATAAAAAAAAATAACTGAGAGAAAGAATATCAACAACAACAACAACAAATAGACCACAGTTCTCCAAACACTCCCGCCGGCAGGTCAAGTCCAATATATAACGTGATTTTATGACCTTGAAACAAGGTCAAGGTGATCAGTATACAATCCCATTTTTTCACCACTGAGGAGGACCAATACACCAAATTTGGTGATCCAATGTCATTTCTTTTCAAAGTTATTGCACTAACAAGTTGTACGGATGGACGGGTGGATGCACCCAATTTCTACAGCTATCGCTCCACCCACCTTTGGTGAAACAAATACACTAAAAATGCAACCCATGCAACAAATTTGATGATCCTGTGATCCTGATTTCCTATTATAGTAATATTATCATATTAACAAGCCTTGACAAGCCCAACGTAGAAAAATCCACTAACTTGACTACCATGACCTAGAAACAAGGTAAAGGGCACCCAGTTACAATCCCAACTGAGACAGTCCTAAGAGGAGAACATCCACCAAATTTGGTTATCCTATATCATTTTCTTTCAAAGTTGTCGCATTAACAAACCTTGATAAGCACAATATAGAAAAAGTGACCTTGTGACCTCGAAACAAGGTCAAGGTGCCCCATATACAATCCCATGTCATTTTCCTTTGAGAAGGACCAATACACCAAATCTGGTGATACTATGTTAAAAATATTGGATGGATGGACGGACGGGTAGAACCCATTTCTATAGCTTCAGCTCTGCTCACCTTCTGTGAATCCAGAGAGGGGAAAAAACACCATATAAACAGATTTTCATTTGATCAAGTAAAATAAGCATTTGATCCCCAACCAACCAAAAAGAATTCTAGCTCGCACAGACTGGTTACATGCCCATGAGGCACACAGATTTGATTGATGTCCTTTGACAGCTCTTTGGTCTTGCAAATGGTGATGAAGAGGTTGAAATGGAAAAGACTTATTTTGTGGACAAGTGTCTTTTATACACATAAATTGAAATTAAGAGTACTTTCTCAAAGTGGTGAGACTAATTTGTGTGCCTCATGGGCACATAACCAGTCTGTGTGAACTAGAATCCTTCTTGGTTGGTCAAATACTAATTTCACTCGATCACATGCAAATTAATGCAAAAAGTGTGGGGTTTTTTTCTGTATATTTGTTGATATTCTTTCCTCACTGTTGAAATAAACAATAAGGATTACAATTTTAATTTCTTTGTAAGTGAGAAAACAATTAAAAATTATTCTTCCCCACTATACGCAGATCAGCCATAACATCGAAAACTTTCACTGCCAAGTATCATGAACAACATTATCTCATTACAGTGGAACCTGTCAAGAAAGTGAACAGTCAATTCTTAAAGTTGATGTGCTGGAAGAAAGAAAAACAAGCAGCCATAAAGATCAGAGACTTCAAACAGGTGTTGTAATAACAATAACTGGGTCTATCAATCTTCCAAACAGCAGGTCTTGTGGGGTGTTCCTAGTATGCAGTGGTCTGTGCCTACCAGGTGGTCCAAAGATGGATGGATGGCTGCCCAAGGCTCATGATGCATGGGAGGAGTGAAGCCTAGAATGTGTGGTCTGATCCCACAGAAGAGCTACTGTAGCAAAGGGCTAATGCTGGCAATGATAAAAAGATGTCCGAACAGCTTGCAGCGTATGGGGCTGCCTAGGTGTAGTCTAGTCATGGGGTGGTGTTCATGTTATGGCTGATGTCAGTAAAAGGGCCTCACCAGTATAGCAGTAGTAGTAATGTGTGTGTGTGTGTGTGTGTGTGTGTGTGTGTGTGTGTGTGTGAGTGTGTGTGTGTGTGTGTGTGTGTGTGTGTG
>JAQMYF010000001.1:12654865-12664939 GCA_030014195.1 Neosilurus mollespiculum
TATATAAAACTTTTATATATAGAAGTGACATTGTGGCTTGTTCCTCTTTCTGTCATTTGTCTCATATTACATTTCAGCTCCAAATCTGAAAGCACTGAAGAATTCGACCATAACAACAATCCATGGACAATGAACTAACCACATCATTGCACTTGCATAGAAATTGCTGTTATTTGTTTAAAATTGTTTTGCATATATCCCAGTTAGATGCCCAAATGGAATCTTATCATTTAATAAGATGGAACACATTTGCTTATAAAGTGAAGTCTTTACACATAATTTTAAACAAATGACCATCAGTAACAAATGCAAACTACCACAAAATAAATCTGATATGAGGTTTCCAGCCACAATGATATAATAGGGTAAAATTACATACAACAAAAAAGCCCATAAAAATCAGGGAGATCATCACCATAGTGGAACATGAAAAAGAATGCACTTCAATTACATTAGGCATTTTCTCTTAACAACCCAAACCAAAACCCGAGAAACTGTGACTTAGAAATCGATTTGATGGAAACATGGTCAAATCAGTTTCTGAAGACCACTCGGCTGGGATAGCTTTTAAAGATGCCCCTTAAAGCGTAAGTCTAAGTTATAGTTTCGGCCACAACAGTTTGGTAAGCTTGGTCAGTGGCTAAGGCACTGATCAGAAGGTCGGAGGTTCAAGCCCAAGTACCATCAAACTGCCACTGTTGGGCCCTTAAGCAAGGCACTTAATCCTCAACTGCTCAGTTATATAAATGAGATAAAAATGCAAGTCCCTCTGGATAAGAGTGTGTGCTAAATGCCATAAATGTAAACATAGCCACTGACTGCAATTTTTACACTACTCATTTGATTACTTGATTTTGATTGGTCAATTATGATATTCAGTGGTCTGATATTTGTTTATAATAGAGTAGTTGCTATGGAGCGCATCATTAGTGGAATCCTTTTAATTTCAATGAAATTCATGCTCCATTATCTGTACCACTTATCCATCGCTTATACCACGTCCATCCCAGCTGACTTTGAGGAGAGCAGGGCTATTGCAGAGCTTACACAGACACAAACAACACTCAAACTCACATTCACACCCAAGGGCAATTCAGAGTAGCCAAGTGACCTAATATGCATGTCTTTGGATTGTGGGAGAAAACCAGAGCACCTGGAGGAAACCCACAAAAGTATGGGAAGGATGTGCAAACTGCACACAGAAACACCCTTGGTGTGGACAAAAAAAAGATGGATTAAGAGTTATTTGATGAAAACTAATAAAATATGCAAAGATTATTCAATCAGGTAGCACGGTGCCGTAGTGGGTAGCATGTGCACCTCACAGCAAGAAACCCCTGTAGGTTTCTGTGTGGAGTTTGCATGTTCTCCCCATGCTTGTGTGGGTTTTCTCCGGGTACTCTGGTTTCTCCCTACAATCCAGAGACATGCACATTAGACTAACTTGTTCCAAATTGTCAATTGCCACAGTCGCCGCGGGGTTGCTCATTAGGGATGTGTAGGGGGTTGTAGAAAAATATTTAAATTCCTTTTTAAATTACTTTTACTATGTAAAGCTGCCTTGCGACAATGTCAATTGTAAAAAGCACTATACAAATAAAACTGAACTGAATTGAATTCAGATTCCCCCTAGGTTTGTGTGTGTGCGTGTGTGTGTGTGTGTGTGGGCCCTGTGATGATCTGGCAAGCTGTTCAAGGTGTACCCCGCCTTTGCACCAACTGAGATGGGCTCAGCCTTCCCGTAACCTTGATAGGATTAAGCGGGTTGGGCAAATGATGATGACGATGATGATGATTATTATTCAATAATAAGTAAATGTAGTGTGTTTCTTTTTTACAAAGTTTTACAAGACACAAATGAAGTGTATTGCTAATGTATTTCTCAACTACTTAACTAATAGATATATTGTCAAAACAGAGTTAGATATTCAGTTTTAGCTGTCCCATCTAATATAATGAGCAGCCACCACTGTTATCCCCTTTTTTTTTTTTTTTTTTGCTTTTCTTAACTTTGATCTTCATCTACTACAATTTAATTAAACCTTGCAAGCTATTTTCAGCTAGAACTACATCATTTCCCAGAATTGCATCATGAACATGTCATTAAAGAAGGCACTCTGAAAAGAATACCTCTTTCCTGAAACACCAGATATTTGCAATGGCATAATTGCTTCAACCCCAATTATAAATTGCTATTAATCTGAAACGACCCAACAAGGACGGAAAAGGTGGAGAGACAGTAACCCCATACTGAGCACTCTACCATTACCTGAATATGAAAACACATCCTGTCATAGAATCTCCTTTTTCCTCCCACAGTAGCAGACATTAAGCTTATATTACGTATACCCATCAGATTTATCACATTAATTGTAATGCACTGACATAAATCAAAAAACCTAGTTAAGGGAGTGTGTTATCTTAAAAAAAAAGGTAACAGAATCTACTTCTGACACTAACAGATAGGACTAAAAGCCTACTTTGGGAGTCTGGCAACTTGATTTCCTACATCGATTAGAAGAGGCCTTATTAATAATGCACACAGCTACGCTTAAAAGATATAACATAATAAGATAATTCTACATCTGCTGGCTGATTTTACTTTAAGTGAAATTAGGCTATGTGTGATAAAAAAAAATAGGACTCCACAATGTCCATCATGCAGTCTAGACAGCACATCCATCCATCCATCTTCTGTACCATTTCAGGGTAACGAGGGAAGCTGTAGCCAATCTCAGCTGAGTTTAGGCGAGAGGCGGGGTACACCCTGAAAAGTTTACCAGTCTATCACAGGGCCATCATAGAGACGAACAACCATTCACACTCACATTCACAGTAGACCTAATATACATGTCTTTGGACTGTGGGAAGAAACTTATGCAGACACACTGAGAACGTGCAAACTCCACACAGAAAAGACCCCCAGGAGCTTCTTGTTATGAGGCGACAGGGCTAAGCACTGCATGCATTTCTCAAAAAAATATATTTATTTGTAACTCTAATAAGCCTTTTAAGTGGTTATCACATCCGCATCACAGCAAGGAGGTCATGCGTTTGAGCCCCATGCCCGGCGAAGACCTTTCTGTGTGGGGCTTACATATTCTCCTCATGCTTGTGTGGGTTTCCTCTGGGTACTCCATTTTCCTCTTACAGTCCAAAGACATGCACATTGGGCTGTGTGAATGGTTGTGTGTGTGTTGGCCCTGTGATCGACTGGCACACTGTTCAGGGTGTACCCTGCTGAATTCGCACAGTCAGCTAAGATAGGCTTCGTACTCCCTGCGACCCTTTTAGGATAAAGCAGTTTGGCAAATGAATGAATGTATGAATGAATAAATGAATTTCCCAGAAGGGCATAACTACCTTTCCACTTAAGATTCTGACATAAAATACACATACCTTCATCTTTTTTATTCCACCCATTCAGTTTTACACTAATAAAACTCCACACACAACATGAACATATAAACGTTAAAAAACTGTAAAGGAAACAGAGGTGACGTGCATCAGCCTGCCCTTCTTCAGGGGCAGTTTCATAATCACTGTATACTTTTTGGGTTCACAGTAAAACTAGTTTTTGTGGTCTCTTGTTACCAGCCAACACCTTATGAGACTAGAATATTTTGTGTAAAGTATCAGAGCTACAGGTCTAATGGTGTCTAAATTACACTGGGTGAAAGAATAACATGTACAGGGTCTCTAGAATAAGTACATCTGCTTGTAGTGTATCAGAATAAGGCATACAAAAATAAAACTGCAGAATTAAGAACAAAAACTCACTAAACACATTATCTCAGCAGGTTTCATGCAACATTAGTTATATTTTATATTACTATTATATAATATTGTATTATAGGTATAGATTATTAACTGCAGTAACAACAGCATTAGTGACAATCATTATGGTTTTCCGGAGAAGACACTTTTTAACGGACTTGCTTATGAAGCTGATGTGGAACTCTGTACAGAAAGTATTTCACATCCAATCCCAGTTATATTTTTCAGCAAGCTATACAGTACTATGCTGCTTTAGAAAAAGCAATTAATATCTGAAAAAAGCACTTCTGTCCTCCACATGTAATGTCTACTTTCCGGAGAAGACATTTTTGACAGACAAAGGATCCCGACAAAGCCACTTACAAGCAGCAGAACATCTTTCTAGATTGTATGAAAATACCCCTCCAAAAGTAAAAGTTAGTTAGTAATTTGGAGTGCAATTCAGAATTTTATCAGGTAAAATCATTTTTTTTTTTTTTATTACAGCAGAGAGAATTTAATTCTGTACTTGGTCAAAATTTGAGGAATATTTTCCTCTGATAACACTATTTATCGAAATTGAGCAAAGATTTCACTAGTGTAGCTGGGACTACTCTTCCTTTAGACAACAATAAACAAGAGACAGTCATAAAGTATACAAGTGCCTACTTAAAAGGGTCCCTTGTATAATTTAGAAAAAAAAAAGCCCTGACCATGAACCAGGCCCTCAGCTTCCCTGGTGGCCTTTGGATGCTCAGCTTCACAGGCCCAGAAAAGGAGATGTCTGTTACACTAGCCACAATGATTCGTTTTATATTGCTTGCAAAACAGCATAAATAATGCAGTATAATCAAGCAGTGCATTTAACTTGCTTTAAAACGTGGACAGTGTCTTTTTAGCTATTGCTGATGAATACATTCAAATTGTGTAGCCTATTAATGCTGTATAAGACTAAAAACTAGAAGACGACTGGGATAGAGAACACGTCATAAGTGCCAGGCTGTGCCAAAAAAGTTAAGCATTTAACCATGAATTCAGAAGGGTTAGATAATATCATGTGAAAGCCATACTCATTATTTCATTCAAAGCAATCTGTGCAATCAACTACAAGTTTTCTCAACCACTAACAAAGGGGGAAAAGTGGCCTGTGGCAATACAACATGTGGGCAGCCACGGCCCAATGGTTAGAGAAGCAGGTTTGGGACCAAAAAGTTGCTGGTTCGATTCCCGAACCAATAGAAAAAAATGCTGCACCTTCCCTTCCTTCATCTTCAGAGCTGAAGTGCCCTTGAGCAAGGCACCTAACTCCCAACTGCTCTCTGGGTGCTGCAGTGTGTGGCAGCCTACTGCTCCGTGTGTGTGCGTGCGTGTGTGTGTGTGCTCACATTGGATGGGTTAAATGCAGAAGCTAAATTTCTCCTGCAGGATTAATATTATAATGAATTAATACAGTATATCAGTACTGAAAAAACCCCTAAAAACAACCATGATAACCTATCAATCATTCATTCATTTGCTGAACCCTTTATGCTACTAGGGTCGTGGGAAGGCTGGAGCCTATCTCAGAGAACTCTGTGTGAGTGCGATTACGCCCTGAACAACACACCAGTTCATCACACACAACCATTCACAATCACACTCACGCTCCCACCTACGGCCATCCAATTAGCCTAATATGAATGTTTTTGGAGTACCTCGAGGAAACCCATGCCAGCACCGGGAGAGCACGTGAACTCCATACAGCAACGCCCTCGCCGAGCCCGGGACTCGAACCCAGGATCTTTTCGCTGTGCTTGCTACACCACTGCGCTGCTCCTATGATAGCTTGTTACATTTCTATTAATGTCAATGCATCCTGCAGGCATTCCAGAGCGCATGAATGAATGAGTGAATGAATGAATGAATGAATGAGAAAGTCATCCTATATATTTTATCCAAAAGAGTAGAGCTCTTACCCTATCTAATAATGCATATCATTATATCTTATTGACTGGGTTCAGATAAACATGGCTGACAGTGTTTGGTTGTGTTATAATAATAATAATAATAATAATAATAATAATAATAATAATAATAATAATAATAAAAACATGCAGCAGTCACTTACAGTATTTGTTCGGCTCTATGGTGTAGTGGAGAATAGGAACAGCCTCTGGCTCATCTAAATCTCCCTCACCTCCAAACACAGGTAAGATCTCCTCCTGGTTATTATCATGATGATTAAGCTCCTGCTCCTCGCCGTCACAGCCCTGAGCCACTCTGAGAACCACGAACCTGTCCGTCATGTTTGTCCGCCTCACCCTCACGGGGCTGATCGGTGTTCACGGCTCACACGGCGCTCGGTGTGAATTTCATAGCCGGCGGTGTGGACAGTGTGCAGGCGCACTCAAAACACAAAGCCAACGTGACGAGAGAGCGGCAACCTCCACGCGCCCCTGTCAATCCACGCCGTGGTGGGCGTGTCCGATTGCTGATTGGACAAGCGGCTCACAAGCCGCCTGTCAGTCAGAGATGAGCCTACACGTCACTGGCCAAAACAAAGCGCTCTCTGGAGATGGGTCTGTAAAGCAAAGTGAGCAAACTTTCATTCCTTACATCCTGTTTTAATGTAATACTGGGAAAACCTTCCCTAACTTTCATTATGAAAAAAATAAACCATATAAATATTCCCACTCTGTGTGTATGTGCATTATTGTTTATTGTATATTATTATGATTATTATTATTATTATTATTATTATTATTATTATTATGATGATGATGGTTATGATTATGATTATTATTATTATTATTATTATTGTTTATTGTATATTGTATATTATTATTAATATTATTATTATCATCATTATTATTATTATTTCTTTTTTATTGTATATTACTATTAATATTATTGTATATTATTATTATTATTATTATTATTATTGTTGTTGTTGTTGTTGTACATATATATATATTTGTATCCGATATTTTTCTCATATGTATATTTTATTTTATTCTATATATTTTATTTCTATCCTTTTGCTTTTTATATAGATTTTATTTTTATCTGACGTTTGCTTTTTTTTGTTTTCTCCTTGTTACTTGATAGTTTATTCTTTACATTCTGGACAGTCGTACTGAGCATTTCACTACATATTGTACTGTGTATAATTTGTATGTGACAAATAAAATTTGAATTTGAATGTGAATTTAAAAAATTATTATTATTATTATTATTATTATTCATTGTATATTATTAATATTATTATTATTATTATAGTCATTATAATTATTGTTTATTGTATATTATTATTATCATTGTTATTATTGTTTATTGTATATTATTATTATCATTATTATTGTTTATTGTATATCATTATTAATATTATTAGTATTAGTATTATTATTATTTTCCTTTCATTTCTGAAACTCTTCATACTTTAGGGTCACATGGAGACTGGAGCTCATTCCAGCAGTTGGGGTACACCCTGAACTGTTTTCCAGACCATCACAAGGCCAACACAGACACACAACCATTCACACTCACAAATGCAGCAAGCGAGAATATCCAATAAACCTAACATGTATGTCTTTGGACTGTGGAAGGAAACCAAAGCACTTGGGGCTTGAACCCAGGATTTTCTTGCTGTTAGGCGGATGTGCAAACCACTACCCCCACCATACTGCCCTATTACTATTTTACAGAACTATTTTTGTAGATTTGATCTATCTATCCATCTATCCATCTATCTATCTATCTATCTATCTATCTATCTATCTATCCGTCCGTCCGACCGTCCGTCCGTCCATCCATCTATCTTTCTATCTATCTATTGGAAATAGACTTCTTCTCTAGTTATGCGTGACTACTCCTTCATCCAAAAAGATCCCCCATACACTAAGTGAGGTGTTGTGCCAGACACAGGAAGATGAGAATAGTGAAAACAATGAGTGTAGAAACCATTATTTTCTTCAGGTTCTTTTCAGTTATTGAGGTAAACAGATACCGTTACATACACGTATCGCTGTAGAAATCCTTTCCATGTTGTCAGAGAATTGTAATAGCATTATGAGTGTGTCGGTGATGAAAATAACTGGTCTATTCTAATGCTGGTTCTAGCATGCACACTCAATGCTGGAGTGATTTCAATTATTTTTGTCCCGAGTTAAAAAATATTGTAATGAAACAAATGGGAAAATAAGGCCCAGGTCAGAAAATACCAGGAGTGATACTTTTATTTAAGCATTTGATCTGTTGGATTAAATTACAGTGTTGTCCTAAACATGTTCCAGAACACCTTTTTTTTGTGTCATGAGGGCACTTTATCATTACCCAGTTTGTCAAAACCATTAAAATTCAAAATATACCTTCAAAGTGTTCAGTGATATCTGAGTGAGTAAGATTGTGTTAAGGTAGCTGGAGGGTTGTAAGATGTTTACAAAGTAAGGTCTAAAGTCTGAGTACAGCTGTTCGCTCATGACTTGGCTATATGCATGGATTATACTTTACTGGACTTCTTTCAATATTAATTTAATCTAAATTGTTTTAAAAATCATTGTAGCATCAGTTGCAGACAGCTCTGATCTTTCCATATTCCTGTACTGTACACTTTCATTCCTGAATTCTTAAAGATAGTAAGTAGTTAATGGGCGAACAGTTCAGAAATTTTAGTAAGGGTGAATTATTGCATGGTGTTTCAGGAGTGGCAGGCTTAACCGGATATAAATCCATTTTGTTAGGGGACATTACTAATAATAGTGCATCCCTGGCCACTGTGGCCTATACCCAAAATACTGTGATGAATCTGGACACTCAGTAACAATAGTTTCAAGTGTACAAATAGCAACAAAGGAAAAATAGCTGTTATGTTGGTGACAGATTTGCATTTTTATTTACAGCATTTTGGAAGACATTCCTATTCAATTTTACAGAACCACTTTTTAGTCTCCATCGTAAACATATCTTCATGTTAGTACAAATATAGCATCTATGAATACTATTAGGGTGGCATAGTGGTTAGAATGTTTGCATCACAGCAGCAAGGCCCTGGGTTTAAGTCCCTGGCTGGGGCATTTCAGTGTGGAGTGTGCATATTCTTCACGTGCAGCAAGGAGGGGGTAGGGGGTGGGGGGAGCTCTGGTTTCCTCCCACAGTCTACATGCACCCAGCCTTCACGCATTGTTGGCTGAAGAAGTTTGGCAAATGAGTGAATGAGTGAGCATTTGGGAGACATTCTTATCCTTAGTTTACACAATTGCTTTGTAGTCTACATCATGAAAATATCTTCATACTAGTACAAATATTACAAATATAGAGTCTAAGAATACTATCAGCTAATCCCATGTAAAATTGTTTTCAAGTAACTATTCTTGGAGTAAATATTCTGTATAATTATTAATATGTGGCACTGGCTTAAACATAGCCTCTGATACTGAAATAGACGATGATATGAATAAAGCATGACTGATTTTGTACGATTTGTCTCTATATAGATGATATGTCTCTCCACCTACTGTATTTCGTTCTAAGATATTCGAATGTGAACTGATAGTTTACTGTCTGCACTGCCAAAGCCGCCTATCCATAGAAAATGGTATGAGACCCCAAGTGTAGATTACTGTGTTACTGTATTATGAAACTGGCTAGATCTGAGGGTGCACATCATTTCCTCTCCAGTGGAGCTATTTCAGCTGGCTGTGCATGCTTTTGTTCTTTAATACTCCAGTGCTCCAAAAGTTGATTTCAACACATATATTGATTGTACAGAAGAAAAATACTTTTAGATAAAAAGGGGGGAATTAGACAAAAACAACAACCTGACAATATGTTCATTCTCTAAGCTTCTGGTATGTGAATGCTGATTTAGTTATTCCCGCTGGCTATGGCTGAAAATAAAGATATAAGAAAATTCTGAAAGCCTAGTGAAACCTGATATATCTAATGTAATTTCATTATCATACTATACAGCCTGGTATAAATCCTCATAGTCTAAAAATAGATATCCTTATTATCTCTATAGTTTCTTCTAAACAGCAATATGATTAAATAAGAACAAAAGGCATACTCTGGCTTAAGTGCCCCGTCTCTTGGCTTTTTCCCCCTCAGACAAATACCCCAGTGATCTTAACAATTGTTAATCTGCTAAGTTAATAATGTCTCATCTTCACTCAATATGTGCTAACAGCATACAGATTTATGTTTGGAGAGATACACCTTCTAGCCATAACATGTCATGTCATGTCATTTTCTGAACCGCTTATCTCTAATTAGGGTCGCGGGGAGGCTGGCACCCATCTCAGCCGACTCTGGGCGAGGGCAGAGTACACCCCAGACAGCTCG